>CM075015.1:7573289-7583930 GCA_037576675.1 Pangasius sanitwongsei | reverse complement strand
AAAATTTAGATTTTTTAACAGATTTTTAAACAAAACTATATATATATATATATTTTATATATATATATATATATATATATATATATATATATATATATATATATATATGTTTCCTTGACAAAATCAACCATATTCTAAAGAGAAGAAAACTTTTCTACATTCACTAATTGGGCCCAATTAGTAAACCTAATGTCTCTAGTAGGAACCAAAATGCATTCCTCTCAATAAAAGAAGCAGCGAGTCTCTAATCACCTAGATATCTTCTTGTGCATGTGCCAGATTGATGTGTTTATCCAGTGTTCCCTGTCACTGTGTCTCAATGAATCTAGCTAAACAGCGATGAATCTTGAGGCTTGTTTTGGTGTTGGGAAGCTATTTACTGAGTTGGTGGTGGATATGGGAGTTTAGAGGAAAGTTGTTGTGCATTAGTTATCTAGCTAACATAGCAGGCTCAACAGTGAATAAGAGATAGTAAGGAAGAACAAAGTGTTTGCTGTGGCACAGGCCTCATGGTAAGGAGACTGCGGGAGCTGTGTCAGTGAGCCAAAGCACAGATGGAGACCCCACTAGGCAGAAATATGAGGGGAAATGAAGGGAAACAGGGAAAGTCCAGCTCACAAGCTCAGTGGACAGAAGAGAGCATGGTCAGCGATAGCTAGACTAGAAAATTAACAAGGGAACCAAACTTAACTCAAGCTAGTAACCACAAGCTCATGGAAGTATGAAAATTATATTCATCGCATGCAAAGAACTTATGGGAAATGATAGGTGTTTATGGCCAGCTTTGGAGGATGAGATACCTGTAGCTCCAAACACCAACGCTGTTATCAGTCAGATAACTCCATATGGTGTACATGAGGTCTGATGTGTACAGGCAAGAAGAAGAATGATGGCTATATGACAAGAGTATTTATTGCACATACTACATCATGCATCACCTTGTGACTTTGTTGAAAGGTCTTGGCATGTGGACAAGAAGGTGTCCAGGTGATATTCACCATCCGTGGTGGTTAGAGCCACCACCTCAGCAGCTGTACATGCCATGCCATGAACTTTGTTGGTTTGATATGAAGAACTCATTATATGTACAAGGCTACATGTTGTGTAAATAAGGCTACATATAAATCGAAAACATCAGTATAAATGATATATAAGTGGTGGCAGTTTTGCAAGAGGGCAATATCTTATCTTTATTTTATTACTCAATCTCACCATAAACTAAGCCCTATATGCACTGCTGTGGCTTCCAGACAAACAGAATGGCATTTATTTCTCCCAAGCCTGTACGAAGACTGTTAGCATTGACGATGGAGTTCAGATTAGTTGAATTCTGCAATGTTGATATGCCAGGGTGACTGTGGCCATCAGGTTAGGGTAAATATATCCGTCATCATGCATGCTTATCCAAATTGGCTGTTGGTCTCTAAATGGAGATGTGGTCCATTTAGCTGGATTTTAAAACTTCTCTACATCGCATACCTTATAAAACTCAACAACCTCAAAATATTTAGTGGAAGCCACAATGGCACACACATGCACGCCGTAGGTGATGACAGCCTTTAAATCAATGCAATTTAAAGTAAGTGCAGAATAAAGAAAGCCAGAGATCTCATTACCACACTACAAAGTGTGAGTGTGGGTGTGTGGGTATGTGTGTATGCATGTGAGAGAGAGAAAGAGAGAGAGAGATAGCTGGAACAGTAATCTTTGTGTGAGTGGGATGTGAGCAATGCTGTGAAAATTGCTGTGTTTGAAACCTGTAGAATCATTATTGAGGTTGGCCATAGGGGCAGTGCTTCTCTCCACAGGCCATCAACCTCTCTGTAATTCAATAACAGGGCTACAAGGTTATAGGGACACACACACACACACACACACATTTGTCTTATTATTCTTGTGGGGACCTTTCATTAATGCAGCTAATTAATGCAATGCTACTCCTAAATCTAAGCCAAACCTTAATATCAGTAACAAAAAGTAAACTTTTTCCACTCTTTTATTTTTTTAATAAAAGTTGCAAAATAAACAAACAAACAAACAAACAAACAAATAAATAAATAGTAAAAAAGCAATTGACAGTTCTGACCTCATGAGGACATTTGTCTGGTCCCCACAAGGTCAGATCTGTCATATATTCCAGTATATCCCTACCCTTGTCCCTATTTGATCTCCACTATATAAAAACATGCCCCACCCCACTCCACACCCCCAACACAAACATACACATGCACACACACACCAATTTTGCTAACCTTAACCACAAAGATTTAGCTTACTTTAAATATAAAATTTTAGTGAGATTCTGTCTCATTACAAGTAAATGATAATAAAAATTTTGTCTTAACGTTGGTGGAATGTTCATAGGGCTTTTAAAAAAGGAAAAACCCAGCTACAATTTAAGGTCAGCAGAAAATTTCTTGAACATTATGGTTCTATTTTCATTCAATTCATCACTCAAGTTTTCTGGGTATTTTAGATTTTTAACATTACATCTATAGAAACATTCCATTACTTAAAGCAGTTTGTTGGAATTTCAAAAATATTTCCATCATATTGGTTTTTGTCTAACTCTCCAAGAACATTGTAAAGTTAACCAGTATTTTATTACTTGTTTTCAGAATGCTGGTGGAAAGGAAGTGGTGAATTTGTGTTTTCAACACATAGTTGAAAGGCAAAGTGGTTAAAGAGAGCATATCGTAGCTAATAACTCAGGTTAACAATTTATCTAATGTAAAGTAAATGCATATTGACATTTCTCTCAGACGTGTTGATATGTTTCTAAGAAAAGACTTACTATGACTAAAATTACACTGTGATTACTGTTAGCATCAAGCAGCAAATGAGCCTCCATGGGTTCCTCCAAATTTTGACTTCTGAAGTAGTAAATAAGAGTGAGCTGTTCATGTTAATAGAATGTTCATAGAAATAGTAGAAACTGTCAAGTATATTGCTGAATGATCTGATAACTAATCTGGTTAATTAATGTGTAAACCAATGTTGGAAAGTTTTCAGAGGAAAGTAGGTAAAGCACACTCAAAAAGTCACTAGAAGTCGCCAAGTGATACCACGGACTAATTTGCATATTCTTTGGATCATCGTGATCACTTGCATATTAAAATGTGTTACAATAGAATAGAATAGAGTAATATCAGATCTTTTATATTTATAGTGTATTTCTTATAGAATGGATAAGTCATTGGTCATGGCACAACAAACCAACTATTTACATATTTATAAAATTCTATAGTTTCTATCAAGAATGCAGACAGAAAGAAGCAGGGTTAGAAAGGAGTAGAATAGACATGCAGGAAACGGTTAAGGCTAGAGTAACTTACTTTTATTATGTAAATCTAGCTAAGAAGAGAGTTAAAATGAAGAAAAATGTGCCATTAGGAACAATGATAATCAGAAATTGTTCATTAGGAACAATAATGATGATGATGATGATGAAAATGCTCTCTCAACTCATATAACCAGCAGTTGTGATGTGAGCTAGAGAGCTGTATCAAGGGCAGGACAGTCGCTAATATCGTCTGAAAAATCACTAGATTTGTCACTAGACTCTTTTTAAAATACAGTGTCACCAAATCTAGTGAAAAAGTCCTTAAGTCTGCAACACTTATGTAAACACAACAGGCTAGTTTGGATAAAAGCAAAATATCAGACCTGGAGGACATTAATGTTGGACATTAATATAATTATAATCAAAGGACTTGGGTTGGATTACAGTAACTGGAAGCCAATAAATGAAAGACCCCCATGTACTAATCACATTATGAAGAACACTGGTATGTACTGTATGTAAGTGTGCACTTTACCATGGTTAATGGCCCGTATTTTAACAGTAATGTTATACTGCTTTTTCATAGAATCTGAAACGTCTTGTAACACTCCGGAGCACTAAGGAATTCCACCTTTAGGCTGCCAGTCACGGCTTGTTAAGCCATTAACAGCTCGTTAGCCCCTACAACTCGTTAGTCCAAGCTCTGAAAGTGATCACTGCCGCTTTTGGGTTGACACCTCAGAGGCTGAGTCTGATGTAACATCCACCCAGAAGTCTTTGGTTTCACAGGGCAGAGTTTTTTGTTCACGTAGGCAGCATAGGGGCATCCGAGAGGGCCCAGAGGCTAGGCCACTAAGATCCTGTAACACGTTAGCAAAACACCAGCTGGAAATAGATGGGAAGCATAACACCCCAAGACAGCTGTGAAGACTAGCAGATGAGAGGAGTGGGAAAAGGGGGGGGGGTCTGAATAGTGATTAGTAAGAAAGAGACATAAGAAGCAAAGATGCTGAGAGAGAGAGAGAGAGAGAGAGAGCAATGAAAAAAAAAGCAGGCGAAGAAATGAAAACCAGAGAGGGGTGAATACTATGAGAGGCATCATTCTGTCTCTATCACTTACTCTTACACACACATACACACATTAACACACCCCTGAACTCAGAAATGTGATATTTTTGATGTGACACTTATCAGGTACCTGATATCTAGTCCTCAGGTATTTGGGTCGAATTTGTTGTCACAGTGCTAAATTCACATTTTTTCCATTTAAAACAGCAAAGTAGAGTTCAGGGTCAGTCATGGGTACAGAACCCCTGGAGCAGAGAGGGCAAAGGGTGGCAGCATGGTGGTGCTGGGATTTGAACTCTCAACTTTCCAATTAGTAACACATAGTCCTGACCACTGAGGCATCACTGCCACGAGCTAGTTAATGTCAAGATCAGGATTGTGATTGTTCTATAGTAAGAGCTTTGGCTAGTGTTAAATACATCACTAATAATATGACAATGCAAATCGAGATACTGAAATCCCATAGAAAATGTCCTTTCTACCTCGGATAATTTTCAGCTGATATACTAGCAGTTAGCTAGGCAGCTAGCTATTTGGAATAACAAAAAGATTTCCAATTTGCATGCATAATAGGGGGAAAATGCTCTTTAGTCATTTTTGTGGAAAAAAAAATTATTTATTAATTGACCCATGGTTTACCAACAGACCCCCACAACACTTTCTGGCATTCCAAGGGTAAATCTGATTCGTTAGGTCCTGATTTTTTGCATGTGCAAACTGAATTTGTACTTTCAGGTCAGTAGAGAGGATTGAATCTTTCACATGAGCAAAATAGCAAGTGTTGTCTCTTTTGCCCTAATAAATATACAATTTGGGACATTTCTACCCTAAGGTGCAAAATATAGGACAGTGTCAGAGCAAATTGATTCATTTTGCACCTGCAGAGCGATTTATTAAGCCTGAAAATCACTTTGGGAATGGTAATTGTGACCGCAAATTAGTATGAGTGAAAAGCATGTATTAAATTTTTGGAAGATAAATGATACCATTTACTTGGTGTCTCAAAACAATTTTTTTCCCTCAAAATTATTTATTATTGCCACAGTTTCATATTAGATATTCAATACCTGTTCGCAGGTCCAATGCAGAAACCATTTAAACAGAGCTTTTGAAACCATTCATTCACATTTAACTTTAACAAAATATATACTAATGCCTGCATTCTTATTTTATTCTTATATTGTATTTTTTTTTATCAGTTTTGTTATGCATCTCATCACTTTTAATGGCTGTTAAGTTTCATTTTGACTCTTCCAGGAGTCTCTCTGAGACCCTAAATTCCATCAGCTATTGAGAACAAATTGAACATACAAAAACCATTACTCACATACTGTTTTTTTCTCCAACTTTACACTATGTCATTCATGCAACTGCTGTGTTCTTTTTTCTTCTTCTTTATTTTTCAAATAACCTGGCATACACTACATACAAAATGTATCCAACTGAGTGCAAAAAAAATTGCAATGATTATTTGGGATCCTTAGTAAATCACCACCTGAGTGTCCACATTGCAATTCTTTCAGACATGTGCTCCCATTTCCCATTTGTTTGTTAAAGTAATTAATCAGGTGTGCCTATACTAGGTTGTGTGGAGTGGGATTATGCTAGCTAGCTAGTGTCCAACAGATTTCACTGTGGTGTTTGTTTTTACATGAAGATAATGTCCAGTCATGGTTTGAACTGATTCATTGCAGAGAAGAGTGCTAAAATCTTAAGAGGCTGGTGTTGGTTTTTGTTGATGTTGTTCTTGTTGCAATTTTTTAGCTCAAGAAATGCCACACAGTGAGCATGTGAACACATGAAATCCAATTTAACTGGTGAAACTGAGCTGCATGTCAGTGAGGTTTGACTGTAATCAGATTTGGAATCCTAAATGTGGCTAAAGACAATCTTTGTTGCTCAAATTGGATATGCCAAGAAATCAGATTTGAGCTGCCTATTTGAACAAAGTTGTCGTCTCTCTTTCACTCACTCTCTCTCTCTCTCACATACACACACATAAACCCTTCTAGTAACTCTTTCTTGTAGCTGTCAGACTCCTTCCCCAAGAGGCGCTGATTGATGACTTCATAGGGGAATTAACATGACACCCTGTGTGGACTTTACCCAACTGCTACTTGTGTGAAATCCTGTCCTCCCTACAAATCTCCCAGTACCAATATCCATCTCTTTTCTTCCCTCCGTTCCTTGCTCTCATTTACTCTCCTCTCACTCTTTTACACTCCACACTGTTTCCATTTAACTTTTCCCTTTTTTCCTGTCACATTTCTTCCCTACTGATCAAGAACTAGTTTAACCTTCTTTATCCAGTATACTTGTTCTGGTTGTCTGAATATCTGCACTTTATCTTTTTTTAGGCTACAATCCATGTATTGTCTCTATTTCCAGCTCCTTGTGTCCTTAGTTTTCCTATCACACACACACACACACACACACACACACACACACACATGGTGAGCAGATTGTGCGTGCAGTGCTCTCACAGGAAGACAGAACCACAGTGTTATAGTCCAGCTTGAAGAGAAGAGTACGTATTGGCACTCAGAGAGTTCTCAGCCTTTCACCTCCACAGTCTAGATTTCGACTGGTTATTGACTCTGAGCTTGCTTTCTGTTTACCTTGGAATGTTTAGAGCCCTGATCTTCTGATGTAGACCAATTTTCCAGCCAATGGTCACAAACTGCTCACTGGTCTGAACTCCCCCAGTCATACATTGCCTATCTATGCTTAGAATGTTCATAATTGGACATCAAGGCAAATCATTTCTGAGAAACATCTCAGTGCTTCTTTTGATGATCATACAGTTCAAATGCTTTGGGCAGATGTGGTCTGCTCTGGTCTGCAAATCTGATTTGAACATTATTTTCCATCAGCCTAAATGATTCTAAAGAGCTTTGGGTCAGAGCCCTGGTACATTTATTACTATTAGAATAAATCAAAGGCTAATCTTATGACATGGATTTAGAGGCACTTCTAATTGTTGCAACAGTTCTGAGTTTGTTTTCCCAGATTTCTGTTTGGCAGTAAAGCCGTACAATGGTGTTTATATTTTGAGTTTGCAGCATATCTCTTGTGTATTCATTAGAAACAGGCCATGTCGTCCAGTCACTTTGATGTTTTTCTCGTTTTGTTTGTAGTGTTTAGGTTTGCAGATGCGCAATCAGCAAGAATATTGCCTGTTCGACTTTTTTGATAGCGTGGCAGTAAACATGAAGATCGTTTAAGATCAACGTTGGAGGCCATGTTTCTAAAACATCTGCAGAAGTCAGAGGCTCGCAAGACAGACAGCAGCTGAACATAAGAGTGCCTTCACTTGCTTTCTGTTCTTGACCAGACTTAAGGGCATGTCCTTTATTATGTTGGGACCTGGCTTGTCTTTTCTACACACGTAGAATTATTCACATAAGCAAAAATAGAGTTAGGGTTAGACCAAAGAAAGAGCAAAAATTACTGTGTAAAATTACTATTAAGTACAATCAGTTGGCAGGAATTAGAGAAATGCGCATAGTCACCTACCCTCCCCCCACCTCACCCCCGCACAGTGGTGAGGCAAAGACTGAGCCAAAAAAAAATTAGTTTCAAAATTGCACAGTTTAGCAATAACCTTTTTTAACCCATATCACTTGTTTCATGTGCTGCTGGTGTGAGAGCGAGCATTTCTATCTTGAAAACCAATGTCCATATGTATAGCTGTGTCAATTAAACATGGGAAATGGGTTACATTTATAACACAGCTATGTCAAAATTGTGCCATGAGACAATGAAACAATGAAGAAACAGCATATGGCTGTTTCTTTCTACCACCCATGAGTATTATACCGTAAAACACTTTGTTATGCAACTACAGGTTACATGGACATGACATCATTGTAGATTCTGATATTAAATAAAGTTCACAGAATATAAAGTAAAAGTGTGGGATTTCAATAGGCTTCACTTATACGATCATGTGAAAATAGAGATGGCACGTAAAACTAGCTCAGCAGGACACGTGGGCTGACGTGAGTTGGTGAAAATTGAAACTCTTGTTAAATCGGAAAGGATATCAGTAGTGTGTGAGAGAAAACACACTCCAAAACTGTCCAGTCTAATTTGACCTTTAGATGCCAACTCAAAACAACTGCTGTTTGGGAAGAAGCCTTTCCGGGGAGCTACCCACAAAATCCAGCTTCTGAACTTTGCCAAGCATCACTGGAACTGAATTTGGGCTTTGTAGTCAGATAAGATCAAAATCGAACATTCTGGCAGTGCATACTATCAGCATGCTTGGAATAAAATGGAGACTACACAGAAGAAAAAGCCCCTAAACTCACCAAAAAATATGGATGTGGATCATTGATGCCTTGGGGCTGTTTTGTGGCTGGGGATCCAGGTGGCATCATTAATTCTGGGTAATTCAGGGTATTTCAGCCCAAAACCTGGTTGCCTCTGCCAAGAGGTTCAGGCCTGACCTGGATCTTTTTTGAAAAGATGAAGACCCCACACAAACATCCAAATAAAAACAGAAATGGGTACAGGACACAAAATCAGTATTTTGCAATGAACATCTCCATCTCCAGATTTGAACTCTTCTGAAAACCTGTGGTCTGAATCGAAAAGGGAAGTCCACATGCACAACCTAAGAATATAAAAAAGTTTAAAATGTTCTGAATGGGGAAGTGCGCACAAGGCAGTGACACACCCTGAATGGGAGAACTGTCCATTGTAGGGCACCATTCACACACACATTCACACCTAGCCAATATACCAACTAGCATGTTTTTGGGAGGTGGGAAGAAACCGGAGAACCCGGAGGAAACCCACGAGGAGAACATGCACAAAAACTCAGTATAGACAGTAACCCAAGCTCAGGATTGAACAGGAGACCCTGGAGCTGTGAGGCAACAATGCTCACAAAATTGTTTAGAGTAACTGTTGTCTTGTTTAAACATGGGTTAGGGGTAAAGTGTGAGACTTTAGCGACTGCCTCGTCTCACACTCGATTGATATTCGATGACTGTTCTCACGGCTAATGTACTTAGTTCTAAATGTAGCCCATTTTGTCCCAGTACATGCTTGTGGATTTTTAATTTGTTTAATGACACTTGTAAATGTCGCTGCTGCTTTTACCCTTGAGGCATGCACAAACACACACACACAAGGAGACAGAAAGAGGGAGAGAAAAACAGACAGAGTGAGAGAGAGCAAATGGGGTTGTTTTGTCTGAGAAGGAAGAATATTCCCCTTTTAAATATTTATAAAACAATAAGCACAGAGGCCTGAGCAATTAGAAAACACTTAATAGACTTCAGAGGTACTTAGAGGGTCATGCTCTCCTCTCTCTAAGGACACAAGCAGAGACACAACTTCTCTGTGATTATTGTTTAGATTTGTTTATTAAAGCCTAAATGCTTTCAGCTTTAAATGTAATTTGCAATTTGCATGACTGTGCTTTGTACCACATGATGCACCATTATGGCTTTGATTTGCGGTTTTATATCATTATTTTTTTCACCTATGCGATTGTGCATTAGCATGTGGTGGGATTTAACATGCAGTTCCAGACAGGCTTCTTCTCTCGGCAGGAGAGAAACAGGTGGTCAAAGTTATAAAGGGGCATATGGATCAAGATTTAAAAAAAACTAACTGGCACGTGTTTCCTCTTGCTCTGCTTTTTTAAAATTCAGCTTGTGAGCAGACTGTAAAAGCTTTTTCTAATATGTCATTTCTTCTGTAGTAACAACTTACACAGGGACATGTATGGCGGACTTTCCACATAAAAGGATTAAAAATATTTACTAATTTACCAAATGGCACCCACCAGCCAGCAATCATACAACAACTACTAAACAGGGAGGGAGAAAGCTAACGCGTGTTACCTCAAAAAAAAAAAACATGAAGTGAGCAACTGCATCTTTTCAAACTGCCACTTCATCCATACATACCATGCTCTTTTCTGGTGAACCGCTCTGGCGCCCCTGAAGCTGTTTCTTTACGTTTCCTGTCACAGGAAAGTCTTCAAAACAGAAGGCTGTAACATGACAAGCTGCATTTTTTTTGTTTTTGTCTTATTAAGTTTAAGCGAAAGAAAATAATAGAGGCTGGTGAGGGAATGAAGTCTATGAGGTTTATAGCTGCTGTAACGTCATTTGTGACAATAGGAACTAACTTGTTTTTTGGACGTTCCACAACATTAGATCTAACTCTAAATAGATCAAATGTATGATGTGTAGTCTTCTTCTTCTTTCGGCTTTTCCCTTCAGGGGTCGCCACAGCGAATCATCACTCTCCACCTATCCCTATATTCTGCA
>CM075015.1:7518552-7573189 GCA_037576675.1 Pangasius sanitwongsei | reverse complement strand
AAACCATACAGCATGGCCGGTCTCACCACTGTCTTGTACACCTTCCCCTTGATTCTCGCTGATATTTTTCTATCACATAGAACTGTAAATGTATGATGTGTAGTATAAAACAGTAAATGTTGGCAAATTACTATGGTATAAGAGGAATAAAACACTGCGGGATGCATTGTTATTGCAAAATAATCAACTTTGGGGTGGTAATGTTAATTCGTAATTGATAATTTTCCTATAACAGCATGCCCCATCATGTTTCATTCCTTACATATAATTGAAAGAAATATATGTAAAGAGATATGCATTTCAAAAATCAAAGCTCCTTTCCTACATCAAGGTACAGATGTGTCAATAGAGTTATGTTAGGAAACCAAAAGTGGAACATGGGGTTTAAAATATTTCACCTTGGATAGTTTTGCCTTCAAATGCATTAATGTTATGAGAGCTTCAATAGTCTTTGAAAAGTAAAAAAATTTCTGACAGTTCTAGCATGCATGAAATAAATACAGATTTATGAATGAAGCTGAGACTCCAGCTCGATCAGTTATTCCATTACTCCCGCCACATCTGCCCTTCCAGCACTATTTATCATAATAGGGCTGAAGAAAATGCATAAAGAGGTAAACAAACAGAGAACAAATGGATAGAAGGACTTGTTTCAAAGCCTCTCATTTTAATGGGCCTCAGCTCTGAATGCACATGCAGCAATGGGGTGAAATAATGAATGAATGGTTATTATAAATTGTCACATCTTATTATGCAGGAGCGAGGATGCACAGATGAGTTGCCGCAGGTCTGTTTATACGCAGCAGCTCTGAGCAGTGTGCTCCATGTGGTGCCGAAATACACACAGAGAAACACACATGCGTGTACATCTGCCACTAGCCACTTTTAAATGCAAATACATATAGAGGTCCTAATACACACTATTATGATATAAAGTAGTCTAACAATTTAAAATTTATATATCAACACTCAAAGTTTCCTTCGTCCTCTAAACCACACACACATACACAAACAGGAAAGAAGTATGGCGACTTACTCTCTAGCTGATGGTGTTTGGTATTCGTGTGGCACTGAGCCACAGAGGAGCACTGCAGCAAAGCTAACTGGCAAAACACACACACACACACACACAATTATAAGTACTGTATAAATACAGCGTGAACAGAATTAATGAAAGAGACCCAACAGCTCAGCATATCTGATAGAGTTACATTTTAAAGCTGCAATGTGAGTCGTTAAAGCATATGGCAGTAAGAATGTATGTGCGAATGTGTACATGTGTGTGTGCTTGTGTGCGTGCGTGCATGTGTGTGTGGTGTTTTGATGATGATAGTTACAGATGAACAGATGGCCAGGCAGTGTCATGCCAGTCTCTGTTTAACACAGCACCGATGAAACACTGTAATTGAGACAGTGACAGAGTTTAATGTGTGTGTGTGTGTGTGTGTATGTGTGTGTACGAGTGAGGATACACGTATGTACATGTATGAGTCATACTGCAATAAATATGTAAATAAATAAGTATGTCATGAATATATACTGTAGACTTGAATAGAAATGCATGCAAGATGTCTCTGAATATCTGATCAGATTTCTCTCACACTCTCTCTATTTCTTTCTTCCTTTGCCTATCCCCTTTCATCATTTGGGTGGTCCGTAGACTTTTTGGGGGCAGCAGCAGGTGTGCGTGTGTGTGTGTGTGTGTGCACATACATGCATGTGTGTTTTCTAAGGATGTTGCTTTGCAGATTGTTTGCAAAGAAAATAATTGAGTGTAACTGTAGCTAATAAGTCGACATTATCACTAACTCTGTGCATACTTGTTAGGTTCAAATTAAGGAAATACTTTGCCATTTCTCCTGCTCATCTCCGTCTACTGCACAGTACAGTGTGTGTGATTACCACCGACAAGAATTTCAACAATTTTTCCTGAACTGAGTAAAGAAAAAAACAAATAAAAAAAAAATGTAAACTCAAAAGTTGTATAATATAAGTCTAAGGGCAGTTGTTCAATAATAAAAGATTATGCAAATCAAATTTTGTAGAACACTTTCATCAAAGGTAAATGAAAAGTACTAAATCTACGTAATTCATACTTTTAGAACATTTTTAAAGGTAAGAAAATGTGGTTATGTTTTACCAACATAGTCAATGTAGCTCAAGATAAATAAGAAAGTGATTGAGTGATTATGCAGAAAAACTTAACATTTTTTTTTTACTGTGTTGCTCTAGAAAATTGGATAAAAACAGCTTTTTCCATACTTTTGGGGGGATGGGTTTAAAAATTAATTATGAAATTCAACTGAGACTTTCATTTCAATTTATCTACAAATAAAATTAATTTCAATTTGTTAAATATTAAATATACATAGGTGTATATAAACCATGAGAAAATTTTGGTTTTATAAACAAAAAAATCTCAAGGAAATAAATGCAAAGCGCAAATTCACAGTTTTGCCATGATCTTCTCAATCTCCAGACCTAATCTGAAGAAGGCAGTGTGTGACATCTGGGAAATACAACAGATCTGCAATGGACTGGCATCCCATCCAAGATGTATTCCCGCCTCACACCCAGTGTTCCCAGGGTAGGCTCTGGATCCACCATGACCCTGACCTGGGATAAAGCGGTTACTGAATGTGAACGAGAAAGTGAGTGAGATACAACAGATACAGATATATCAGGAAGAGGGTAGATGCGTGAGTGGGGTGAATATTACAACTGAGAGGATCCAAATGCTATTCCGAGTATAAAGGTGATTATAAATACAAAAGGTGGATATACAATTTCATGAAGAATATCACCTTCAGAAAGTTGGTGCAAACGTTTGAACTGATATCATTTAGATTTTTTACTATTAATATCTTACAAACTCTAATATACACTATTTTGCAATTTTTATGTGTGATAATGAAGGAATATTTGTGAAACTATAAATTACATTTATTTGTATTTGTTTTTATATTGTAAGTGCATGCAAACTTTTGTCAAGTTTAATTGTGCATCAGACTCAGTGTGTAGAGATCAGGTTTTAAAATGCTGGAGTATTCCTTTAAAAGACTTGGGGGTATCCATGTGAGCAAAAAGCCACCACAGTTATATTTAAAAGTCTTCGTTCCTTCATAAATTTGTGAAGTAAAATGCAGTTCCAGCATTTCATAGTGAAACAATAGCAGTGATGCTGCAGTCATTAATCTGCAAAGCCTAACTGCACATCTTACATTACTATCCACTGGTAATAAAACTAACCTTTTGTATCTTAATGAGATTAATATCCCATGATGATGTAATCCATGAAAAAACAACATGGTCATGATTCAAAGGATTTTTCACTTCATTTTGAAAGCTCCTTCCATATTTTTTCTTTGTTAAAATTGTTAAAATAGTGCTCTAATTGCTTTTTGCACTTCATGCTCTGTCTCTATATTCCAAACAGATGGTCTGTGAACAATAGCAATCTATGGGTTACAATCTCAGTTCAGAAAACCAAATATATAATGTTGTATGACCAACAACCAATATACATGTAGTATGCATTCATTCCAGCAAAAAACATTTGCTAGATCTTCACATTATTCTTCAAATGTGTGGTGGTCCAGTTTAATAAACATGGTGGTAAAAACAGTCAGTCTGCTTAAAGATGCCTAAAAACCTTGCTAGCTAAGTGTGATTTTGTCACACAATGAATGTCATGGTTTGTGCATTGCTAGATGCCATAGCGAACCAGACACAAATTAAATGCTGAATGTAAAAATGTTTGTGATGCTCCTGCGCTATCATCATCAAAACAAAGAGTGCTTACATATTCTGTACAGATGACAGCAGACAAGGTTTTGAAATGTTTAAATAACTTAATGAATATATGAGAAATCTAGCCAGCAGAACAGAACTCACTGAATTAATTGGTGATAAATTTCCCATCAGTGACTTTTGAATTTTACTTCAGTTGATGAGACTAGAGAGAATGAGATGAATGATGCGCTCATCTAAAATATTACAATTTGTATATCTTATTAATTGTGCACTCAAATAAATAGCTATCTGTGTCAGTGTCTTTCCGTGGAATTGAAATGGAATCTTTAAAAACATTTTCACTTTTGGGGTAGCCAGATTTTAAAAAACACTTAACTTTACTTGTGGTTGAGATACATGCAAAAGAGAAATATGTTTCAGTTCAATAGTTTTCACAATATACACTATAGTAGAGATTGTAACCATGTGAATTTGTGTTTTTGACACTGTGTGTTCAGTTCTTGTTTATTCAGAGTTAGCAATGAGTTCATCACTGTAAAGCCAAAAACTTTTCTATACCTCTCTGATACATTCTTAAGGGAATGCTTCTGTGTTTTTCAACTTAATCGCTATCCATTGCATTTGTAGCGTAGGTGTGATTACCACAGGAAAAAAAACTTTTAACACATTTTCCCATACAGAGAAAAGAATGGAAAACCCATTTTCTACAACCTCACTTATAATGGAAGTCTAAGTGCAGTTGCTGAACTTTGTCAATTAATGTTTGAAATATGTCATGGGAATTCAACACTAACCATTACACTCTAAATAAGGTTCTAGGAGAAAGACTTACCAAAGGTGTTACTGTATGTTTTAAGCTTTTTTTGCTTAATTAACTTAAAACTGAGGCACGTCCATAGTTACTTTGAGCTATGCTGACTTTGCAAATAAACCTCTGTTAAAGGAGTCCCATTCCTAAAAATATGAAAGATCCAGATTCATTCATTCGTCTGCAATAAGCACTTTATCCTGGTCAGAATGCATCCGGAGCCAATCCCAGGAACAATTGGCATGAGCAAGGAATACAACCTGGATCACAGGACACTATGCACACACATATTCGCATATTCATTAACACGTATTGGCAATTTAGCATAGCCAATGCATCTACTGGCATGTTAAACGGAGAAGGGAAAAAAGCCAGACATCCCAAAGGAAACCCACAAGGGGAAAACATTCAGAACTCACACAGACAACAATCCGAGCTCAGGATTAAACCAGGGACCCTGGAGCTGTAAAGCAGCAGCACTACCTGCTGCTGTCAATTATCTAGATTTTAGAGCTTAATTTGCAAGTACCTCTGACTGATCATTTCTACAAAAAATCCATGTTTCACATATAAGATTATTGACAGAACTCAGCAAATGCCCTTGTATTTTCATTATAAGTGAGATTGGAGTAAACAGGTCTTCCGTTCTTGTATTTGGTAATTGCACATGCATTATCGATGTGGTAGTTAGAGGTTAGACTGAAAAACACAAGGGTTTCCCCTCTCTGCTCTCTGCTTGTGTCTCACTCGGTGTGTTTGTGTCTTTTTGGTAATCATATGCATGTGCACAGCTTTCACATTGGCATCATTTATCCATTAAGGTTCAGTTTTACACCAGAAATGACCCTTTTGATGACTGTGTTTTATCTTTCAATCTCCCCACACCACCCACTATCACACTGTTTTGGCTGATTAAATTGATGAAGGGCTTATTATTTGATTAGCAGCTCCATTTTGATATGGTGTTTAGTTTGACTGGCTAATTTAATTGAAGGCACAGACTGTGACAGCTTATCTTTTGTGCGCCACCTGACTGATCCACATCTGGATCTGAGTAGATCTTTCCTAAACTTTCAGGACAGAGCTTGCTTTAGGAATGTGTGTGTGTGTGTGTGTGTCTGAGCCAGGTTAAAATTAAACACTTACACTTGGGAGATCGGCAGTCAGTAATAGCCGCACTGGATGTGTGTGTGAGACTTCTTTACCTTCTCACAGCCATAAAGTGAAGGCACTTATGATTTTCTTTTTTCTTTTTGAAAGCTCTTGGTGAAATAAGTGATATGTAATAAAAGTGCACTTTTATTGGGCAGATCTTTGAGAAGCTAAGTGGCGCATGGATTGCAGTGGGTCAGGGGCCAAGCTCTAATGAAGCATATGGATGTGTTTTGCTATGTGGTTTGGCAAATACTTTACCCAGCAGTACTCTGTGGTTTTTCTCTCTCTACCTACTCCGACGTTCCTAAAAGAATTGAAAACAGTTCTTATATCCCCTACAGTGAAACTGAGGTTTGGCAATTAAGGCCAAGTTACTAGTTGCCCAGTCATAGTCATAGTGATTTTCATTCAGTCATGACACAGTGGGTCAAAACAGATTATACTATTCTTGTTTTTCTTTTTCTTTAATTGTGTCTTTAATTGACAATGACTGAAAAAAAATTAATTTCCCACAACTTCAAACTTGTAAAATCTGTAAGACTCTTTCTGAACCTTTGCATGCTTGGTGGTTTTCGGAATGCCCTGGATTTTAAGGTGAGGAATTTGACACTTGTTTTAAGAGGCAAAACGTACAGCATATTTGCATTAGTGTACAGTGGCTGAGAATTGGATTTAGAAGCTGATATTACAAGAATATTTTCATATCAGTGCTCTTTTCAGTTGAAAAGCCCTTAGTCTCAGAGTGGGAGGTTGGTCCTCGTCCAGCCCCTGTTTCCCACACTTCTCACACGCTATAGCAATACCAAGTAGCAGTTGAATTGCCAATATCTTTCCCTCATGGACAATGTTTATTTACTATAATAGTTAACGGTTTGCGGATAGTTGATGTCAGCAATACTGGTTACTGCACATTGTGTGGGATTTTACGCTGTGATGCTGTCTGGAGAATTGCTACTTTGTGCCTTATGCACTGTTTAGAGAAAATAATTCTGTTTGCTTGTTTAAGTAATTTTTTGTTGTCGCATCTCTTCACTGTACTGTATGGTTCCTCAAGGGTTTTGGGGTAGTTAAAGGTTCATAGTGTCTTCTTGAAACACTAGGTAAATATGAATTCTTAGCTTCTGCTGAAATCTATTAACAGAACCTTTAATAGTTAAAGGTTCTTAGCTATTGCTTAGAATGTAGGATAGTTCCTACTTAGAGCTTTGAATAATTAAGGGTTTTTATTTTCTGTATATAAATAAGTTAAGAATTTTGGACAGTTAAGGGTTTTAAGGTTCTACTTGAAACCATGAATAGCTAAGGGTGCTTAGCTTTTACTTGAAACTTTAGATGGCTAAGTGTTCTTAATGTTTACGTGAAACTTTGGATAGCTAAGGGTTCTTAACGTCTACTTGAAATGTTGGATAATTAAGGGTTTTTTATTACTAATTTTAACTTTGGAAAGGTTTCTTAGCTTATGCTTGCAACATTGGATAGTTACAGGTTCTTTGTTTCTACCTGAAACTTTGATTAGTTAGGGTTCTTAGCTTTTTGCTTGCAACATTGGATAGCTAAGTGTTCAATTCAATTCAATTCAATTTTATTTGTATAGCGCTTTTAACAATGGACATTGTCACAAAGCAGCTTTACAGAAATAAATGGATTCACAAAAAATATATTGTAAATAAAGTGTAAAGTATAAAGTGTTCTTAGTTTTGTATAGAAATGAGGGTAGATAAGACTTCTTAGTTACTTTTGGAACCTTGGATAGTTAAGGGTTCTTAGTTTTTTTACCTGAAAACTTGGATAGTTAAGTGTTCTTAGCTTCTACTTGAAACTCTATGTAGCTAAGGTTTCTTAGTTTCTACTTGAAACTTTGGATAATTTAGGGTTCTTAGCTTTTGCTTGAAACATTGATTATTGAAGGGTTCTTAGTTTTGTATAGAAATGAGGGTACATAAGAGTTCTTAGTTTCTACCAGAAACTTTGATTAGTTAAGGATACTTAGCTTCTGCTTGGATCATTGGATAGCTAAGGGTTCTTAGTTTTGTATAGAAATGAGGGTAGATAAGCGTTCTTGTGTCTACTTGAAAGTTTGGACAGTTAACGGTTCTTAGTTTCTACTTAAAGCATTGGATAGTTAAGGGTTTTTAGTTTCTACTTTGGATAGTTTTGAGGGCTCTTAGCTTCTACTTGAAATGATGTATAATTGAGGGTTTTAGTTTCTATTTGGAACTTTGGAGTTAGTTGCTTAGTTTAGCATGTAATGCTTCTGCTTTTAACTTTGGATAGTTGAGGAGTTTTAGCTAAGTACTAACCTTGTAACTTTTTAGCTAAGTACTAACCTTGTAACCTTTTAGCTAAGTAGCTAACCTTGTAACTTTTATGTTATTGAGTATATGTGATAGTTCTACTTAGAGCCGTCTTTGATAAGGAATTATCTGCTGCAGGGATCTATGTAGAACCTCTTAGGGTTCAAATTATGCTAATATGCTCATTCAAAGGAACAGTTCACCCGTAGGCTGTAAATGGCCTGAATGTTTCCTTCTCTCATTTCTCTAAATATTGTAAGTATATGTCAGTACTTTGAGAACAAGAAGTTTGAATGAATTGCTGTCATAATATATGAGGCTTGCACTGTACATGTGTACATAGAAAAAGAACTACTGTAATGGCATATGGTATATGTATTCTATATCAACAGTGAATTGTTTGCCTTTATACTCATTTAAGTAATCAGGAAACATTATTGTCTAATTGGTGATCTAACATGTAGCAAAGCTTATCTATTCAGCCTAAATGCATGACCATATGTTTTTATAGTTTCATTAGTGAGTTAAAAAAAGAAGAAGAAGAATCAGATAAGACAGGAGCAATCATATTTGGCTTTATTCTATTAGATAACTAATTCGTTTCATTCGTTTCATTTACATAAGTGTACTGTCATAACAACTATATGAAATTTGTCACATTTACACAATGCATTGGGGAATATGGGCTAAGTACAATTAACATTCATCCCCATTAGGGGAGCAGGGACTGATAGAGTGAATTCCCCCTTGAGAATCACCGTTGACATCTTCATCTAAGCATATGGCCTCTTAACAGTGTCTCTGTGTCCATCTAAAGCAGGGTTTTAAAGGATGTGTCCATAGTTTTGGTTTGCCAAACACAAACTCGCATCAAGTATTGTCACTTGTCACTGATTTGATATGCAGTCAAGAGTAATCTGTTGTATTATCCTGTAAATGCATAGAATGGTATAATAATAACACAGGAAAGTGACAGTAGATGATAGTTTCTGCATCTTACTTCATGATACTAAGAATATATAGCATATGTAGCTTGTGAATGTTCAAGCCCACTTCTGTTAAACTTTAACCTGGATGTAAATTTATTTGGATTATGATGTAATGTCCTGTAACCATCATGACCATCTTCTCTTGACTAAAGACCCAATAAAATGTAGAAAGCATACATACAACTTACATTTTATACAGATCAGACATAAAGAAAGAGCAAAGCGATGCAAAATTGAACTTTATGAATGTAGCTCAAAGACACCTGACTTAGTCCACAGGCACTTTGTGGTGCTGGATACTCTTTGAGTGTACTAATTCAATCAGTTTAAGTGCTACAAAAGTAAACTGTCTTTATAAAATTCTGCTCTGAAAAGGTAATTCTATCAAGAAACGAAACCATGTTTTCTATAAAAGAACAGGACTGGATAAAAATAGAACTGAACACAAGAGGACAAAGTTAGCTAGAGCAACACATTTTGCATATGACTATTAATCACTAGGCTTGTGTACATTCTATACTCGTCCTTGGGTGATAAATGGAAGCAAAAGCTGGTTATTGAGTGAAGACTTGACACTGAGATGCTGAATATAGAAGTTCTTCATTGTGCTGTTGGAGCAGTTCATAGAAGAAAATCCATGTTAGCTTCTGTTCACTGTACTAGGAACACTTTATTATCCACTCAATCACTTGTATTCCTTTTTAATGGTATGAAAATATCAGTACTCTGGAGACTAAACTGAAGGTACATCATGTCCTGCAAAAATGAGAGCTTCTCTTTCATTTCTCTGTTCATGCAATGATGACAGTCTTCTGTTGCCTTATGTGTTCATAGAGAAAGTAATCAAGAGAAAAAAAAACAATAAAGCGACTTGTCTTTCTTTTTCACCTGTAAGTGCTTTCAGCAAAATGGTGGAGTAGAGCTCAATGAGTGAGGCGATGGAGCCATAAAATGCATTAAACTCCAACACAGCGGCTAGCTGCAGAGGCCAATGATACGCTCCATAGAATGATTTAATGGAAAGCACCCAGCTGAGTGAGGAGGACGGCTCTGAACTATAATGTGCAAGAACAGACTCTCTATTGCTCTGCCAGACAGGAGGAGAATACTGACTTCAGCTTATCACGCCAAGCTGAAGCTTGTATTAGCCAAGTGAAGCGAAACAAAGGAGCAAAGCAATAAGGCAATGGTTCTATCAAACTAACATCCAACCATGAGGGCATCTTTCAGCTGCTCCAAGCCCAATGCTACAGAAATAAGTAAATGTACAGTCGTTTCAGTATGCAATACCTTTAATGTCAGCTATTTACATTAGATAAGCCTGAGTAAAATAGAAAAAAGTGTCAATACTGTGCTCGTTAAACAAAGTTTGATCAATATTATAGTGGTTATTTATTGCAGTTTGAATCCCACTGCCATTCCTCAGTTTGTGCCCAGTGACCTGAGAGTGATGCGCTAGATTACAAGCTCCCATTCTGGATTGTGTAGTAAACTACAAAGCCATGCAGCAGACACAGTAAAGCTATATGTGTGTGTGTGTGTGCGTGCTCAATGTATTTCTATGCCACTACCGCTCATTAGGTTAATGAAGGAAGGATGTAATCCTTGGGGGGGGTGGCAGATGAAATTGGTTGGTTTTGGTTGTTCTGCTGTGGTGTTGGATGGTATGTGAGTGTTTGCCCACATTCGCACTACTCATTCTTGATTGCTGAACTCTTTCTTTCCTATAACTTCTTTGTGCACCCCCAGGTCAGCTTGAAGTGATTTGATAGTATGTGTAGACATTTTTATTCACTCACTTACTCACAGACTGCTAAGTTACTGTTGAAATACCCATGAAATTAAATTAGTTGTTTGGGACATCCGCACACAAGGTGGCACTATACATCTAAAACATGGACCAGCAATTCATCAGTACACTTGAAGAAGAAGAGTAAGCAAAGTACTCTGTTGCCATGTTAGCTTTTCCCATGGGTACTATAAAAGAATGTTCTGCATTTGCACCATTCTCACATTCTTTGCTGTGATTGGCTAGTAGATTTTACTCATAATCAATCCACCAATTAGACAGTTAGTCTAATTGGAATTTGTCTCATAGGAAAACACTATGTAGACAGGGTTCTACATAATACCTAATGGTTTCTCCAGAGGAACCTTCTGTTGCAGTGTTCTACATAGAACATTTGGGGGGCCCCAAAAGGGACAAACTGAAGAACCTTTAAGGGTGCTGGTTATACCTATTTCTTACAGCATTACCACCAGCACAGTGATACAGCACTTACAGCCAGTCATAACCACTCATAGTCCAATGATGCTGAGCTGGCTATGGAACGCAACCACATTAGAGCATCTAATGGACCCCAGTTTACCACATGTGGGCCACTCACCAACCACGGCATGAATCATTTACCCATGGTTCTCAAAGCTGAGTTAGTCAGCCTTGGGGTGAAACTGAGAGAGGTAAATGGCGAACAGAAGTCTGAAGATGAATCATTGAATATTGAGTCTGGGAATTACACTGGTGATGTGTATGTGTATGAAAGGAGAGGGTAATGTATTAAGCCGACTCCCTCTGCTGTGCAGAATTGCAGAATTGCATCCAACTGACCCGCTATAGTTTGCTCTCAGTGAAATGAGAACCATACAACTCAGCACTGTAACATAAACCTGGGTGGAAGTGAGGTAATAGCAGAGGGAATACAATGCACTTACAGTATGTATGTGTGGAGGAAATGGAGATTGTATGTGGGTATATCAGAAAAAGATAGCTGCTTAGAGAGAGAGAGAGAGAGAGAGAGAGAGAGAGAGGGCGTGCTAAGTATAGATGCAAGTCATTACAAACGTAAAGGTCAGTAAATGTCACCTTTTCAAGATGTCGCCTACACTCGCTGATACAGAATGAGCTTCACTTCATGAACCACCATTAGGGGTGAAAACAGCACCACTAACAGGCCTGGACTTAAAGGGCAACCTTTCAAATCTCTGTACACTACTTTGAAGGAAGGAATCTGACCAACACCTCAAAGACATGCTTTTTAATCCTATTTTCTAGGCAGGGGTAAGAATAAAGAATATTAAGAACAAAGACTCAAAATCCAAGCAAAGGAGGTTAGTGCGATTGAGGCATTCTTGTGGAGTCCATATATGGCCTATATGTGTCATAGGTCCAGCTCTAGATCTCTTATTCATCTGAGAGTTTGGTGAGATCAGATCATCAGGAGCAGGAGGCAATGGCTGCAATCAGTCTGAAAAACAGACCTGCTTTCTGAGCTCTTTAAAGAGTGTCTTTAAAACATGAAGTGGCTTTCCTTGGGTTGGTGATCTTCAGTTGGTTTGAGTTGACTACTTTATGGATTAGTTTGTTAGGGGAACAAATGCATGGTTTACATACATATATTTTGGAGTATACATCATTCATAATACATTGAAGGATGTTATAAGGCCATTTAGATTTGGTTGGTGGTGTTAAATGAGCTGTTTTGTTAGATGCCAGTGCTATATGAAGCCCAGTTTAGATCAAAGTGTCATTACAGATGACAACTGCTGGTATGATCTGAACTGGGTTTCAGCCTGTAAGGTTTTGACCTTGGAGTATGTGGATAATATGAGGGCATTTCTGTAGAAGTGAATATTGTGGCCCAGAACATCTGAGTTGCTGGAGTTCTCCAAGCCCACAGGTCCCAGTGCATCAGGGAAATGTCCATACTGGGTTTAATAAGATGGCTGATGGCCATAGTTAGCTAATGGCCACCAGAACAACATGCCACTCTCCTCCTCACTCTTCACACCCCTCTGCTCTCACTGGAACTTCTCCTCCTTCATCTGCTTGATGGCGTCACCTCCTTCGGCTGCTCCCTTCATGCCTGTGATGGCGGAGAGTCCGACTGAGCCCCTCCATCCACCCTCACCACTGGGTAAAAAGAGTGGGAAAGAAAGAGATTTATTTTTGTTTTTGACCAAGATGAAAGGTTCTGCAATCTTAGTATACTTTGTTGTATTATACAAGCATCACTCTTATACCATTATCATAATAACATACTTCAAAGATTATAGTTTTTGAAGTCTAGCTTACACATCATACCCCATCAACTTCCACATCAGACCATTTTTTTGTGTACCTGAAGTGGAAATAATATTGCATTTTTCTTTATAATGTGACATAGTTCCAATAACACAGGATTTGTGTGGGCAATTATGTATGGCTGGAATTTGTTTTACTCACTTTGGGTTTGTGTTGTAAAAAGCAGGAGTTCGCCCAAAACATAGACATTCTGCATAGACATTTTAAGGGACTGACAAAGAGACAGACCAAAGAACCCTTTAGGGTTTTAGATTTACCAATTTTCTCCTAGGAGTATAGTCTATAGTCTAAGAGTAGAGTCATGTGGAGGTAGGGTTGCCAGGTGTTAATAAATTTACAGCCCAACTACTTCTAAAAAAAAAACTGCACAAAAGACCTTAAACTAGTTCAGAAAAAATGGCCATTGGAAAAGACACATTTTTCTTCTTTGTGTGGCAAACAACCATGGTGCACACTCATTTCTGATATGCAGTATTCACCTTAGGCTTTTTTTATTGCCTGGTAGGCCATTAGTCAATCCATAATCCCCATTCCTTCTCCCAAACTTTACAATATAGCTTACATCAGAAATTCTTCTGCATATCATAGATACACTGTCTGCACTTACACTTTCTCTTTATTTATTTATCTCTTTAACATATAGCCTATGTTTGCAGAAACTGATTAGATTTACTTCTAATCATTTGCTTTAAAACAAGCTGCTTAAACTAGTCCAAAAATTGCCACCCACAGGCTTGCTTTTTCCGCCCACTACACAAGTGCAGTTTGTTGAAAAACTCACGATCCTGGCAACCCTGTGTGAAGGACTGCACTTACAGGTTAATATTCATTTTTCCACATTCACAAATACATGGTGATAGTCAAAATTCAGAAGCTGTTTAGAGGAAGGAACTGCATTTAGAATTCTGTGATCAATATTGATGAATCCTGATGACATATTATAACGAGCAACAATGTTCCTTTTTTATTTCAATTTGTGTTTAATGAGAGTGCCATAGAAAAATATCTCGTGATTTTAAGCTTAACAGTCTATTCAGCTTTCACCTAATGGTGGCTCTCTCGAGCTGGATGCTCACCATGGCCTCTTCACCATCCCCCATACTCTTTAACTGCAATCATTACTACATTCAGTACGACACACAAATGCCCCATTTTCCCACTAAACCCTTCAATCTGCTGTCAATTGTGGGGAGCCATGGAAACGATTCCAGAATGCCAGAGAGCGCTCTTTGAATTCCTTGGTTCCATTTTTGTGTCTGAATCGCGGACGCACCATGCTGATGCAATGGTACAACAGCGTCCAGCCATACAACGCCTGTTTATTTATCTTTTTTTTGGCCTGTCAGAGTGACATCATAAGTATCTTCATTGCATCTTTCCCCTAATGTGAGAAACAAGTGCTAATTCTCAGTTTGCCTGTGCAACTCAGACTGTGCATTAACATATCTGTCCAGCTAGTTTGTTAAATGCAAATGTAGCACATCCTGTTTTGAGGTTTTACTTGTTTTGTGGGTTCAAATGGCTGATGCATTACAGCTGGGAAGGTTGAAATGTCTGGTGCATTAAGACTTGTGTAACTTGTTTGACTTTGGTTGTCTCCAAGAAGTTTATAAAGGCATTTCCACTCCTAGGGTTCTATTTTAGTTTAGGTGGACAAATCACTAGCCCGGGTGCCCGGGACAAGATTATGAATCCTGGCTATCACTTTTTCATTCACAGTTGCCCGGCAGACAAGCAGGTTGAGTAGGCTTTTGATATAACTTTTTACTCTTTACTTCACTGATCCAGCAGGAAGAAAAGGAAAAAACTCTATTGCCTATTGACGTTTGCATTTTTCATTACACCAATTGGTTCTTATATTTTTCTGTGGCACAAATCAACTTGCTGATGCTGTGTTGTGTGCTAATCTTTTCCAAATCATGCCACCTGTTGTACACTACTACACACATGAAGGGAGGATACAGTCTGGTTGTTGGTAGAAGCTATTTTTTTTACAATGAAAATTAATTAGCTCAAATGGATGCTAATATTTCCAGAATCAGAATACGAAGGGATGTGGCAACCATGACAAAACTCAGCAAAATACAGTAAAGTGCAGCACAAAAGTGTTATATATCTCTCCCATAATACAGTCACCTCACATTTAAACACTTCATAGAGTGAAAATAAAGATATTAGCCAGATTCAAAACCATCTTTACCCACAAAAGACAACACCACAGCTCATAGCAGAAATGTTAACCCTTTTGCCTTTTGTTGAGATTACAAATAACAGGCTTCATCACTAGAGACATTATCTCCATAATGACTCTGATCAAGTCTTAACTGAGGATGATATAAATGCATCACATAGTGCCACATGTTCATGTTCCATGCAACTTTTCTGTGAATCCAAGTCCCAATGCATACCTCAACTCTCAACGTGATGGCTTGTAAATCTTGGTATCCAAATTACAAACCAAATACAACTACCACTTGAGTTACTCAGGAATTTAATTTTCTATAATGAGAGATGCCTTTTTGTAGGATCAACAGATAGCAGCCATCTATGATGTTCAGTTATGTCTTTTAGCAGTTTGTGCAAGACCCCATTAGGAACTGAAGCAGTTTATGGGTCTCTTTATGGTGGGATGGTTTCAAAATATATCACCCATTGAGGAGAATGCAGAATGCTTACACTGTATTACAGCTAAGAGAGCATTTGTCTAATGTCTGTGTATGAAACTTAGTGCTCTATTGTACACCTTTAGTGGTCCATGGCTGTTTTTATCCCTGTTTACACATTAATGTCACATTAATGAGAAAGAACAACAAAGCTTTAAATAACTGGAAAGAGAGTAGAAGAGTAATAGCCACATTAGAGAGGTAGGTGGACAGAATGATGCTGAAAATATTGAGGTTGAGATGCTGCAATTGTCAGTAAGAAAAGAAACAAAGAAGGGAAACAAAGAGAAATGGAGACAGAAATAAAGAGGTTTGTGGGACATATAAGAGAATAAAAGCAGGGAAGGAGAGCACTAGATGGAACAGTTAAAATTTAAACAACCCATTCCCCTGTCTGACATCCCTTCATCCATCGCTCCATTCCCCATGGGTCAGATAGAGCTGCAGAGGATGGAGGGAAGCAGGAGAGAGAGAGAGAGGAAGGAAGAGTGATTACTGTTGATCTTGTTGAGCAAGGCTGAAGTGGGATGGTAAAGTTTACCTGAGGGAAATCTCTCCCAGTCTGAGTCTACATCAGACAGTGTGGAGTCTTTCTGTGCCTTGATTCTGTCATGGTAGTGTTTTGTATGTGGACAGCCAGAGGGTCTTTAGCAAAATTCTATTTGAAACTGATATTGATTTGTAATCCAGTGCCCAGTGTTGCCTGTAATCACTGTTGTCATTCTGTGGGCCACATCATAGATCAGTGGTTCTAACCTCTGACCTGTGACTCATGAAATTGCAGCCAAAAATGTGAAATCCTTCATTCAGTTGCTATATTTGTTTTAAAATTGATACAACTTGCACTGCAACTAGAAATGTTCTAGACCTTTAAACCATTTCTGTGTATTTCTGTGTGTTTTCAGCTGTGGTAGCCTAGCCAAAAGATCACAATACTTTGGTTAAAGAGGTATAAAAATAATTTTCCAATGAATTCTAAGGCATTGTAAAAAATAAATAAATAAATTAATAATAATAATAATAATAATAATAATAATAATAATAATAATAAAGTCATCTCATTCCTCAGTACAAGACATTGCCATGAAGATAGCATCATATTTTCAAGCTATAGCAATTAGCATTGTAGTAATTGCAAGAAAATGATTTACTATGACAAAGCACTAATTATACTGTGTTGCAAAATGCAAGTCACCCCAAATTATTTTTTTCATAGTAGGTGGCCTCCTGCAACCACGAACACCATTTTCCAGAATCCTCTGTACAACAAAGTACAAAACTTATCACATGATCTGACACATGACTCATTACCTCGATCTCATGCCTCAGACTTCTAATCACTAGTGATGGGAAGTTCGGATCATTTTACTGACTTGGACCTTTGAGTCTCGTTCAGCAAAATGAACGCATTTTTTTTCGAGTCATTTTGTTCATTTCGTTCATTTTAGCAAAATATAATTAAAATGTTACGTGTTACTTCCCTAACACATCTACTACTTACGCAAACGTTGATCACACTACAAACAAGACAAAACTATAATGCTATACGATTAGCTCACCTCACCTCTTATTTGACAAGTCTTCGGGTTTGAGTCGTTCATTCATCACGTGACAGCCCCATAAGCTTAACCAATGCAGTCTGAGCCGGAAAGAGAATTGATTAGTTCATCTCTCGAGTCTTTCGGATGGAGAAAGGTATTTGGTCAGTGTCCCATTTAATTGATAGAAATGGTGGTATTATTTCATATGAAAATATGAAAGTACTTGAAAGTTAAACCAACGTTTTGTGCATTTTATTATGAGTTTATTTCTTATACAAAAACCCTCAAAGTGATGAAAAAGAAAAATGCAATGAATCTTTTGTCCTTTATAGAAGAATATGATTTACAGGAAAAACCCTAGTGCCCCCCCCCTTTTTTTTTTTTTTTTTTTAATATATATGTATATAATACATATAGGTGTATATATATATTTGTATTCTTTATGCACCCGTTCTGTATATTCTAATGTAAAAATGTACTGATATTGCCACGTTGTTTGTACATGGCTAACTGTTTAATAAAAAAATAAAAATAAAAAAAAAATCTCTCGAGTCTTTCGTTCTTTTGTCACATGACCACTTCCCAGATCAGTACCTCAGTCAGTAATACTATAACATAAAACTGTATTTTTTGTATGTTGGATCATATTTAGGAATTATCATAAAATTATCAAAAGATGTGTAATAAGCATTTTCCTAGAAATAAAAAAAAGGTCTGTCCATTTCTGTCACTATGTTTTTGTTACTGTTTCTTGAAGATCTGTGGTGTTATGTTATACTAATAATAACAATAATAATAATAATTACTATGCACCCGTTTGTAAGGAAGGTTGTAAATTAACTAATTTCTCTATCCAATGCTGTCATGTCACGTGACAAAAGAAAGACTCGAGAGATGAACTAATCAATTCTCTTTCCGGCTCAGACTGCATTGGTTAAGCTTATGGGGCTGTCACGTGATGAACGAACGACTCAGACTCGAAGACTCGAAACAGGTGAACTTATTCCAGTACAGAACCTATAGGATGTTGCGCATGCGCGACTGAACGAATCACTCCCCGGGACGACTCGTTCTTCCTGAGTCACATTAAAGATTCAAAATGAACAAATCCTTCAAGAACGACCCATCACTACTAATCACACATACCTGTTCCCTAGCTTACTACATATACACACCTCAGACTTGTGTTCCTTGTGAATCGATCACTATGCATCACTAGTGATGGTGCCAAGTCTTTATTAGTGTGTGTATGCTATTCTGGTTTTGACTCTTCTTGTTTAGCAGTCAAGTTTGCTTTGCTTGTTCCAACCTGTTTGTTGATTGCCTGAACAATTGGCTTTGTATTTGCTTATAGAGTTTCATTTTCATCCAAATGTCTAGTTACACTGAGAAAAGGGAATATGTGGTTGGTCAGATTTAAGAGAATATATTACATATAGTTTACATAAAAATATAAATCAAAATTTGATTTCATTGTGTTTACTAAATTTAATTTAAATGAGTTTCTAATTACTATTTTGAATTATGTACAGTGAGTGTGATCAATTCACTTAGTATTAGCATGATCCAATTATTTTATAAAATCTCATGAGGATATTCACACTGAAGGGAATAAATAACTATAGTATTAAACTATCATGATTACAGTATGTGTGGTTGACTAATGCAGTGATAAATGTTGCTGCCTCATATCCCAGTGACCCAGGTTCCGTCCTGCACTGGGGCGATTTTTATTCACGGCTTTGAAAATACAAGATCAAATCATGTTGGGTGTATGAAAACAAGTTGTGTTAATGTAACGCAATTCATTCAAGTGGAACTGATGTACACAATTGAATTAAGTAAATTCAATGAGCTTTTTTGCCAGACTGCCTAGAGGGCTGGCCTAGAAGAGGTGTTTTCGCTCACTGACTGACTCATCGTTAAAATGCACGTCAAAATGCACGCGAGGACTCTAACTAGCCAAATTTCAGTCTTGCTACCCTTAGCTAGCAAGTAGTAGTGATACAAGGAGCATTTTGTGATATACATGCATCTGCTGACACTTGTGTGACAAATGGTGGTACAGTTGCTGTTCCAAATATATGAAACATCCATTTTGCTCAATTCTATCATAATAAAAATGCATTAGAGTTATACTAGATGGATTTGGTTTTCTCTGAAAAGCATCAAGTATCCCACTGATGTAAGTATTGTAATATATTATACTGTATTAATACTGTACATTTATAGTATATTATATATAATTATTTATGACTGATCTGTACAGTTTAGATAGTGATTATTGGACTCATGAGACTTGCTTTTGGCTACAGTAGCAACCCTGTTTGTTAAAATTCTTAGGACCCACTACATCATTGTTAAGAGGAAAAGAAACTAGACTGGTGAAATGAGACACTAAAATGTCTTCAGATTGCCAGGTCTGAGTGAAAAAAGCAGCCAAATAGCTGTTCATAACCAGCACAAAAACCAGAATAATGGTCAATAAAACAAAACCAATATTAAAATCATGCAACGATCCTAATTAGTTCTTCTGCCAAGGTCAAAAAATGGTCTTGTATTGTTAAATTGAAAGTGGCTATACATTAAAGAAAAAAAATAAAGCTTTGAGAAAAAAATAGACCAATTCAGTGATGCACAATATAATGCACTTACAAAATAATGAACAAAGCTTGCATGGCCATTAGTGCATGTTTTAATAGGTAGAGTAATTAATACGATGTATCCAAAAGGCCCACAAAAAAAAAAAAAAATCCAAAGCAAGCTCTTTTTTAATCAGACACAGCTATACTTTAGTACTTCAACTTCCTAAACCCTCTGGTTTCTGTTAAATAAACTCATCTAGGTCCCTGTGACACTCCAGAGTGATTCTGAAATGAAAGAGAGATAAAAAGATCAAGACCCCAGTCAAGGGTTAGAAGGAAATGCTAATTTTGCTGATTTGTTGACTTTTTCCACTTCCTTTAATGAGTTGCCTATACACAATACACAATCACAGAAAGCGTCTAGAGACACTAGTTTTAATGGCTTCCGATATAGCAGCACAAGCCATTTTTTGGGTAATTCTAATTAGTAGCCATTAAACACTGGTGCTGCAGCAAATTTGAAGCTGCCCCCAGAAGAGCGAGCATGCTGTAGTGAGCACTGCAATCCATCACCACATACCTGCTAATGAGCCAATAAGGCATACAAACCGCTGGGTAAAAATACAAGCTGAGACAGCTGAGGAAATGTCAGGGCAACTTGGGTATAGTTAGTGACTTACACATGATAAGTAATGATTAGCTCAGAACATGGTTAGACCTGAGAAATAAGGAAATCACAGTGGAAGCCAAAAATTATTACTTTTCAGAGGCAATAAAATCTACCATAAATACAGACATCAATCTCACTTCTCATATCAATTTCATGACGGTTTTATTGCTGGAGTGGTTACTTTACATACCACAGTGCTACTTTAGGCTAGTTTAGTATTTGTTTGGAGTGGAGGCAGTGCCGTGGGCATCTGTGATCAGACTTCACAAACACAAACATGTTCTTTTAGAATTTTTTATTGTCTGAATATTGAGCACAGCTGTTCTGCTCGCTTTTAATCATCATGCTTTTTCTTCTCCAAAAACAGTCTAAAGCAATCAGGACACCGAACAAGACATAATCAATCAATGATAACTCAGTTTCACCACAGATTTAATTCCAAGCTCATCTGAAAACAGTAGGTTATATATAGAATCGGGGTTCTAAGACTAAGTTCAGGACTGCCAGGGCTTTTCTTAGAGAACTAGTGGAGTTTTCCCATGTACTCATTTCCTAGCTGAGTACTAACAGCGCTCACCTTGTGTGATTTTCCCTGACTTGCAAGCTCTCAAATGGCTTTACCAGTCAATCCAATTAGTTTATATTTACATGGCTGCTTATCTTTTTGCATGTACACAAGAGAAATAATATTTATTCACTTGCCAATCCCCACCAGCTAGCTTTCTCCTATCACACAACAACTACCAACAGCTAAGGTGAAGGCTATGTGCTATGTGCTTTGTCCAAGACACATGAATCTTGTCTAACTGCTGTTCATATTACATAACAGCACAGCTAAACACTTGGAGGAAAGCGTTATCTGCCCTCTTCTGCATACACAAGCTAGCACAAGTCCATGATTGGTTAGTGTCGCTCTGATTGACAGGAGTGAGAGTATGCCATCCTAGGCCACTCTTTTGGACTCCCGGCCACGGATGGCTGTGGCATGGTTTGGATCCAAACTTGCAATCACCCAAAGATAAGAGTCAGTAGAGTTAATGGTCTCTTTGGTTGGTAAACAAAAATAGACGAGCCAGCAATTATTAAGTAGTGATCAAAAAAACAAGCCTACACTACACTAGGGTAGGGTAACCCAGCCCAAGAGTCACAAAACTGTGAATGTTGCAGAGCCTGATCTGCTCACCTATGCAGGTCAGAACTCGAATCTGCAGGCTTCAGTTCAATTCAATTCAACTTTATTGTCATTATACCTTACAGCATAACAAAAAGATTTTCTCACTGTTATCTCCAGTGCAACCAAACATTAGAAATGCAACAGTGCAATGTAAGAGATAAGACAGTGCAGACATAACACTAAAGAGCAAGATAACCTAACAGACTAATACAATACAAACTGCAATACCGAATGTAAGGGAGTGCAAAAATAAGACATTATAGCAAGCTTTAACCATTGCATAATGATAAATATAAATATATTGCACAATCCTGATTGATTGTTAACAATATTAGAGAATTCTATTACTGCCTCACTACAAGTAAACTGGCATTTGAACGTCTGCAATGTACATCTGTGTTCAGCATAACCAAAAAACCTAATGGGATATGATGCACTTGTAAAGACATTACAGCTTGTTGTGTACATGTGTGTCCCTGTATATTTGTATGTGCATTTCTAGAGAAAGCTTCTGCTGTTTCAGAGATTCTGTGTGAGATCCTTTACTATCAAGATGACAGCAAGAAACAATGGAAGATTTAAGAAAACAACTCAATAGCGTGCTGAATTCAAGGAACAGAAACAACAGGGTGAATGGATAGATGGACACTGTCTAGACAGATGTGTAGATGTTATAACGGGCGGTTCTAGGTCCTGAAAATTAAAAATTACTAAGGTTGATCTCTCTCTCTCTCTCTCTCTCTTTCTTATATGGGCTACTTGGGCTCCTACTCTCATGCCCAATGGATCTGAATCCTCCAGCATACTGTCCCATCATGCATTGCTGTGCCCTCTTGGGAATGTGAATGTGAAATCTTGATCCCAAAAAATTTCCGTCTTTCCATTCACCTCCCTCCGTATCAGTTGACAGAAAGATATTTACATCAGGTTCTTCTTGTTATTTTAATATTACACTGTGGAAAGTTTGAACATGATAATATAGCCACCCACTCTGTCTTACTTTATCAGAGCTTTGTCAGTGCTGTCAACACCACTGATCTCTTTCACACAACTGTCACAGTTGGCCAAAGTAGGCCATTGTGTAGATAAGGCTGAAAGATGGAAAGGCTGCCAACCAGTCCTCTTGCACATATGTATCTGTGCTGACGCATTGTACATTTTAATGATTTTCTGCCTTCCAAACTCCCAGTGGCCTGGGTAAGCATTTACTTTAAGTAACCACGTATCAGTCCTTTTTATTTATTCATTAATCAGGTGCTTTTATCCACAGTGCCTTTTATAGGCAAGCGATTGGCACACACACAAACACACACAAAGACAAGTGACCAGGAACGTCAGATTGGGCTCTTTCTTTAAAGAAATACTTCAGCATTTTTGCAGCTTTATTTTTCTCCACATCTGTAGTGTATGTGCGATTGCCACAGACCAAAATTCCAACACATTTCCGTGTACTGAGAAAAGAACAGAAAACCTTTGGGGCAGTTGGTTTCTCAACCTCAACAACTATTAAGTAATGATTACACCCAGCAACTTTTCCTTTGCTGTTTTCTTACTGTTTTTACTGTCTAGAAAAAACTCCAACAAGCCAACACATACACTAGGGTAGAATTCTGTTTTTTGTTTTCTGCCTGATGGGATTTTCTTGCTAGCAATGTTGGAACCTCTGTATAAATAATACACCACCACTATTATACATTTGGTATATTTTGGCACACTGTTTGGTATAGTAACATGTGGTTTGGGACAAAGCCCAAGAGTCTCCAAACTGTGTAGATGTTATATGTTAAATGTTGTAGAGCCTGATCCGCTCACCCACGCAGGTCAGAACTCAGCTCTGTTCAATTCAATTCAACTTTTTTGTCATTATACCTTACTGCATAACAAAAAGCTTTTCTCACTGCTCTCTCCAGTGCAGCCAAACAGTAGAATTGCAACAGTACAATGTAAGTGACAGGACAGTGTAGGTGTAACACTAAAGGTAGTGAAAAACACCTTAACAGTCTACTACAATACACACTGCAATACTGAATGTAAGGGAGTGCAAAAATAAGACATCATAACATATACATATAAATATATTACAGAATCCTGATTGATTGGTAACAATATTAGAGAATTCTATTACTGCTACTACTTGAACGTCTGCAATGTGTATCTGTGCTTAGCATAACCAAAAAGACCTTATGGGATATCATCGCCCTTAGACTTCTATTATAAGGCAATTTTGGTTAAACAGGTTTAGTAAAGAGTAATTCTTGTCCGTGCTATTCACACCTACAGTAAAGATGAAATGGGTGGAGGTTAGATTTGAAAAGTGATGGAGTATCCCTTTACTTCGAGCATGTATTATTCTGCATTATTGAACATTATGCTATAGTGCTGTTGAATTCTCAAACCTGGTCAGAAGGTGTGAATTAATTTTTTCTAACAGCACAACTCTGACAGTAGTTCCAGCTGTAAAATAAATGATGGCTATATACTGATGCACTCATTCTAATAGATCATCATTTCTACAGTAACAGCTCATTCGTGTAATAGTTGATGTGCTGAGGCTTTCTGTTCAGAGATGTGTCTGTGGCAATTATGGAAAGCGTTTCGGGTGTCAGTTAGTAACCCGACACGGGAGAGTCTTCAGGACAGAGGAGTTTGCATTTTCCTTATCTCCATCCTTGTTTTGTTGTCTTGTCTCACAGACATTCCATAACATTAAATGTAAACTATAAATGGTTAGAAATGTGATGTGCCATTCACTATAAAGATTGTAATCATTGGCAAATTGCTGTGGTGTAAGTGGAATAACACATTTCGTCCCACGCTGTTATAGGAAAATAATTTTACTTTACATCGGGCCAAATCACACCACCCCAGCGTGGATTTTTCATTTTCACATTTTTGGGTACGCTCAATAAATCAGCCATGAAGTGAATATCAAGATGGGTTTATATTCAATTTAAGTCAGTTTTATAATCATATTAGTAGTACATAATCTAAATATGTTAATCTGACAATGACATATTTAGATTATGTACTACTAATATGATTATTATTAGGGATTAGCTAATTCACACAAATTGGTACCTTAATTTTTTTCTTCAGCAGATCCAGTGAATTACTAACAAACAGCTGAGATTTTGGTCCCAAAAGTTTAATTTAACCCCTCTATTTCTCTGATGAATCATTTATTATTGTAGATATTTAAATAGAAGTGTTACAACTTTGCTAGCAAACCTAAATATCATGATACTGTATATGTTTTTAAGTATCGTGCTATAACATATTTCTCACTTTGCCCACTCCTAGCAGTGAGTGTGTGATGTTTGTGTCCATTTAATTAACACACTTGTGGCTGTAGGGACAGGGTTTACACATTATTGCACAGACTGGAAGGGCGATGCTTGAAATGTTCCTCTCTACTCTGATAGATAGTATCAACATGCTCACTCTGTTTTGCGACTCTCTGTCTGGTGCCCATGGCCGTGTGTGTGTGTGTGTGTGTATTGCGTGGGCGCACCTCAAGGCCACATCATGTCACTGTTGAATTTACTCGTTAAATATTATTACGCAGTTCTGACTGGATTCTTCCGTTACTCATACGAGAAGTCAGGTGGTTCATGCTGAGACATATGGGCGTGTGTGTGTGTTTGTGTGTTTCCCAGCACCTGTGGTCTCCTTGACCTCCGGCCTGACCACGTACATATGCTGCCTCTCAGGGCCGTGTAATGAAGAGGGAGAGAAACAATTGGGTGATGAAGGACAGAGAGAGCAGGGCATACAAAAGGTTAAACGAGAGGTTAAGAGCAGGATAAAAGATGGACTAAGAAGGCAGTGAAAGATGAAGAAGCTGAATAATGAAAGAGAGAAAGAGAGGAGACACAAGAAATGGTCGATTGCAAGTATTGTTGTTTACAAAGATTTTGAAGACGAATGGCTTGGATTCTGCTTCAATGTGTCCAAGCAATATTAATTTAGTCCAGCTTCCTGAGGAAGCCTTCCACTGAACATAAAGATGTGAAAAAGGCATGTTTGCCAGACATTAATGAGATGTTTAGATACTGGCTGAAATTAAAGTTTTTATTTTTAACCCAGCCATCTCTTCAGCATGTTGAAATCCCTTTTGTCTTTCAGTGTTGCTAATTCCTTTTTTTTTCTGTCGTCTCTGGTTGGCTGTACCAAAATGCCTTGTTCAGAAATGTTAAAATTGTAGGTACATTTTATTAGCTTTGGTCAGGGCATCAAGATGAAGCAAAATGGCTTCTAACAGGTTTATTCTGTGATGATACAGAATAAAATTATTCAGTCTGTCCGCAGCTTAAATCGCCTTTCAAATGGTTAACAATGTAGAAATGACAACTGTTGTGGTATGGGGAAGAACCACATATGGGTGTAATGGTCAGGTGTCCACAAACTTTTGGCCATATAATGTGCATCCTTTTTTGGTCCAAGTTAAAATTAATATGCACATTATATGGCCAGATGTTTGTGGACACCTGACCATTACACCCTTATGTGTTTTTTCCCCCAAACTGTTGCCACAATGTTGAAAGCCCACAATTGTATAGAATGTCTTTGTATGCTGTAGCATTACAATTTCCCTTCCCAGGAACTAAGGGGTCCAGCCTAAACATGTTCCAGCATGACAATGTCCTTGTGCACAATGCAAGGTCCATGAAGACATGGCTTGCCAAGGTTGGGGTGGAAGAACTCGAGTACAGTGTCCTGACCTCAACCCTACTGAACACCTTTTGGGATGAATTGGAACACTGACTGCACTCCAGGCCTCCTCAAACAACATCAGTGGCTGACCTCACTAATGCTCTTGTGGCTGAATGAGCACAAATCCCCACAGCCACACTCCAAAATCTAGTGGAAAGCCTTCCCAGAAGAGTAGAGGTTATTATAACAGCAAAGGGCCTAAATCTGGAATAGGATGTTCAACAAACACATATGAGTGTGATGGTCAGATGTCCACAAACATTTGGCTCTATAGTGTATTTAAAGATGATAGCAGATTGGAATTGCTTCAAATTTGATTAATAACAATGTCGTGTTGCAGGCCGATTGCACTCCAGCCATGTTGGTCCAAAATGAATGTCAGTAAATGTCTTTGTCCCTTGTGATGCTAATGCTCGTAAGTTGATGATATTGGATGGCTTATTCAAATGTTTACTGCAAGTGTTTAAGCAGACACTTATCTCACCCACTTTATCAATTCTTCCGGCTTCTTGTCTCCAAACAATTTCCTCCCTAATTTCTCTAAGTTTCACTTCACCATATTGTTTAAGATCAAGACAGTTCAGATTATGCAACCAGCATCTGCAGATGGTCTTGCTATGGACTCCAAACCACAACTGTTATATCATCCTGTGCTATGCTAATAATACGATTTAGGGATGGAACATATGAAAAATTCATGGATTGATAACCATATAGCCTAATATCATTGTTTCAGTATATCACAGTATTGCCTTACATTGTCAGGAGATGACAATAAATGACATATAACACTGCAGTGAGTATTAAATTATTTGGTTATAGACACTACTAGATTTTTATAAATGGATTGTTAAGATGATCCCTCTTAGTTTTCTCTAGGTTATAAAAACAATGTAGAAATGCTGTTTTCTCTATTATTATTTCATAAGGTTTCTAGTCAGACCCTTAATAGAACAGATGAACTTATGAAACCTGTATACAAGCTCAGAGGAAAACATCTATGAGCACGTTGAGGTGAAAAGGCAGCTCCTGGCGGATCTTACCGATCTGTTCAGGCACATGGAGCTGGGTTTGGGTCTGTGTATGAGCCTCGGCCTGTGTCTGCAGCTGCTGCTGCTCCTGAAGGCTCTGGCTGTCTACAGAGATGCCACTGTCACTGTGGAGCTTCTCTCCTTCCGGAGACGGAGATGTCTGATTGGCCGTGGCTGCTCGGTTGTTGGCCGCCTGTTTGTTCTGTTTGCAGCTGTTCCATCTGAGATACACACACAATCACGCATATACGGGAGGGAGAAAGAAATGGAAAAAGAAAAATTATGATAAATTGAGTGAATTCATTTTAATACTTAGTTTTAAGTGTCACTTTAGTTTCTTATTTAGTTTTCTTACCAGTATTTACTTTGGATTTGGGAATATTTCATTATTTGTAATTCATTTGTACTTTTTAACCCTTTTTTTTATTTTAAAGAATGATTCTTATATGTATTGACAGTATTGACAATATTGACAGACATTAATTTATACTTATATGAATATGACAGACGTTAATTCATACTTTTATTGTGACTTTTATTTGTTTGTTTGTGATATGGGAACTATATTTTTACCTTTATATGTAAATATTCCTGTAAACACCTGCAGTTTATATTTTGTGACAGGTTATTGGTTTGTGCATATCTGTATGTATTTATTTATTAGCTTTTTGTGTAACTTTTTATTTTTAATTCTTCATTATTCTTATTCATATGTCACAGAAATTAATTTCTCCTTGTATTGTGACTTTTTTATTTGTTTGTTTGTTTGTTTGTTTGCAGTTTTGTTGTGTAGGAGGTTTTTTAAATTTTTAAATAAAAAAATTTCCACTAAACACCTACATATGACAATAGAGAAGAAATTGCATAACATGCATTATGACAAAAGACATGCCTTGTCTTTGACACATAAATAACATCTATGTAATGGCTATACAAAGGTATACGTGGCTATAATTTCTCATATCATTTGGATTTATTTTTATTATTACATTTTTTTTTTCATTATTATTATTATAGTTGTTGAAGATCAGTCTGTGAATCTGTAAAAATGAAATCATAAAAGCATCTATTCCCTCTTTCACCTTCATTTTCTCATCCCTCCCTCACCTCTTGAAGACGATGTATGCGAGCAGGCCGATAAGCACGGCTGCCAGGGTGGAGCAGTAGATGGGGATGAGGTTCTCATTGAGACCACTGCCGATGAAGCGCGGTGAGCTTGGCTTGGCCGTGGTGCTCTCCTTATCCGGGCCAGGGCTTCCCAGATCTTCCTTCGACAACTCAGGAGGAGAGCTGGGAGATGACATGGTGGGAGCCAGCGGATCTGTGGGAGGAGAAGAGAGAAGAAATAGGGAGTCAGATTCAAACACACACTCAGATCCGTGTCTAGCTGCAGGTTTGAACTTTGAGTGTGAGAATTAATTGTACAACAGTCATGATTTGTTCTATAAATGGTGCTGTAGGTCCAGGCTAAAGCTTTTCTTGTCACTGACATTTTCTGACTTCCTATCTTTATTGATTTGATGCATAATTAATACAAGGGCAGACATCATACATCCTGTCCTCTCTTTTATCTTATCTTACACATACACCTACACATGCACTTGTCTGTGTTGTTCCCTATGTGAAAGAACATTCTGGAACATTTCCTTGCAAAGATTGCACAGGTTTTTCTCAGAAGACAACTATGCCTTCAGCGAGACTCTAGGACATGGTGTAATCACCTACAAGCAGAGATGATTTTACACAGCACAGCGGTTTGGAAAGTTTCATGGTGTACAGTACATTTAGTCACAGATGAGAAAAGTCTTCCATAGGCAGTAGCTGAAATCTATTTTAGGCCTTTGCCTCTTTATACACATTTTCAAACACACACACACACACACACACATGCGTCTCCTTATCTCAAGAAAACCACTCGACATGCCAGCCATCTTAAGTCAAAGTGTATCGACCACACGCCACCAAGAGCCACAGTTTTGTCAGCAGCACACTGTCTGTCTCTCCTTATCGCTCTTTCTCACTCTGCTTCTCCCTATTACCTGCCATCAGTCTCTCTTTTTTCTCTTTCTTGCCCCCTCCTTCTCTGTTCCTCTCTCTTTCTTTTGCCCCTTTACTTACCTCATTAAATATTTTGCTTCATTTCATCTAGAAACTGCATACCTTCCAAATTCCACTCATAATATGAGGGTAAGGGGGAATTTTTTTAAAGCAGAGCAGTGATAGAATTTGAACTCAACCCAATTACTGTGTTATATTACATTATACTGCACTATAATTGCATTTGAATTACATTTCTGAGCAGTATAAATGTTCTATAAATGTATTTATAGAATAGAGGGCTTCAAAGGGTTCTTCAACTGAGCTGTTTTTTATAGTAACCCTTTATAACCCTTTTATTGTAACTAAAAGGACTGATTTTAAATGGCCTTTTCAGTGGTGGAGATTGGTATTTGGGTCAAATTTCATAACACAAAGCTAAATTCTGTATTTATTTTGCACTTAAAGTTTTTTACTACTTACAAAAAAACTGATTCAAGCCTTAGGTATTGAAATCCTACTTGTGTTATCCTGGGGTCAAATGATTATCAACTAAAATCGTTTCTATTCTGTCCCAGGTTGGGTTTTTTTTTATTTGTTTTTTTTCAGGCAAGTTGACTAGCCGTTAATTAGCTAGGGTTAGGGTTAGGGTTAGCTATGCTGTTTTAGCTAAGGTTAGAGATGAACGCAATCTTAGGTATTGTAGAATTGTAGTATACTCTGCCAGATTTGGCTACTGTGATGTCCTGTAACAAATTCGAGCTAGTTTACTAGCAGTTAAAGCTCTAAATATAAAGCAGTAGCAAAAGCTTTCATGTGCACAAACACACAAATAAACATACAAGTTCCATAAATAAATAGAGCATAATCTATAAAGATAATGTGATATACAAATACCAGCCAAGCCGCTTGAATACTTTACTATATGAACATAAATATGTAGCAAAATCATATGTATATTGACATTGCCATTGTTTATAAGTCTGTTAGATTTATATGTGAGCAAGCTGACTCCCATTTTCATGTTCAAATATATATGTGAATGATGCGCTTTTGAGATTGTGTTACAGGAACAGGCAGTTTCTACTCCCATGTAGCCTGTCAGATATGAAGCTTGCAGGACAAAGGCCACATTGATTGAACATGCAAGTATACTGGACACCATGAGTTGCTACACGATGCATTCATTCATTTATTCCATTGTCTTCATTGAATGATTTATCCTACTCAGTGTTGTTGTGGTTTAAAATACTAGCAAATAGAGCCAAATAACTTCATTAAGAAATATACAGGTAGTCTTGTACAGGACTACAAGAATACAAATACACAATACAGCCAAAAGTTTGTGGACACTGAAGGGAAAGGGTAATGCCACAGCATACAATGACATCCTATACAATTGTATACTTTGTGGCAACAGTTTGGGGAAGGCCAACATATGGATGTGATGGTCATGTGTCCACAAACTTTTGGCCATATAGTACACCTGTGACACATGTGAGCTAGGGTGAGCTAGGTTACTAGCAGTTTACTAGCCAGCTACCATGTTTGGGATGGACATGTGGGCTTTTATAATTTACATATTCCTATATCCAGGGAGAGGTGTTTCTAGGCCATTTCTAATTTTCTTTGGCATTACACAAAAAGCCATTAAACAATTCCACAATCATGTTTTTAACTAGTTCATTATTAAAATTTCCATGGGTAATTTAAAGTTTGGTATATGCAAAATGAAACAGCTCCTCTACTTTTAAAAGGCCAGGCCAGAGTGGTTTGAGTGAAAAGCTGTTAAATTGTTTTTTTCATTCTTCCTCTTTTATCCTCAGTTCGACATTTTCAGGGTGCATTGCCAACTTTTTAAGCGCTTGTTAACCGTGCGTCCCCTTTAATGAGTAGGCTTTATATTCACATCCTTACAGCTCTTCTTACCAGGAGGGGTCTGAAGGCCACATCCCTTATAATGCTCTCTTTATCTGCCAGAAAGGATGGCCTGTATCTCTGCACGTCTCACACACACACACACACAGACTCACTGTCCCTCTCACTCTGTCTCACCCTGCGTAAGTGCATGTGTGTGTGTGTGAATGTGATAAGAGTGTAATGAAGGGGATAGAGCGAGAGGAGAGAGGGAGGGGGAGCGGGTGAAGGAGTAAATGAACAGAGGCGCTGCTGTTAAGTGTTCTGATTAGCTGCAGTAATTACGCTGCAGCAGGCATTTAACACACATACACACACGTAGACTCTCACAAAGTCTCAGTGATTCATGCATCAGCCCCACTGTCTGCTTAGGCTGAAGGAGAGAGTGAAGTGCAGACAGAAAAGACAAAAAGTACGAAGCACTCAATGGAAAGAGGGATAGACAGGAAGTGAGAGTGCTTCACCGAACACTGGAAACAACAGAGCCAGAAGAAATATGAAGTGTCAGAAAAATGGAGTGGACAAATGTAGAATGCAACTAAAACAGGCAAAGAGAAAGAAATGAGTGGTTCAGTCACGAGCATAGCTGAAAGGCACAATGGCATGGCTAAAATAACTCACAACACCACATTGCACTACAGTTACTGATGCAAATTTCACACAAACACACGCTAATAATAGCATGAGCTCAAAAGTAGCATCTTTCTATTCAGTGTTAGTTCAAAAAGCTCTAGTGAAAGTTTATACTTAAGACTTGTGTGTGTGTGTGTGTGTTTGTGTGTGCACACACGTGTGTATGCGGCAGTAATGGCCGCTGATAGAGGTCGCAGATTGAAACCTGATGCTAAGAGAGAAACTCCAGCAGCTGTATCGACCCTGCAGAGTGAACAACTCAGCACATCTCTCTCTATTTCTCTCTATCTGTCTATATTCTTTTAAGTCTCTCTCCTGGTTTTCTCTCATTCACGCTCTCAATCATTTTCTTGCCTTCTTTTTCACACCCACCAGGTTCATAAATCTAATAGTCAATTTAGGTCACTTAGTTTCATTTCTATAGTCATGTGTACTTGATTAATACAGTAAATAAATCACACAGTAATATAAGAAATGAATCAAATCTGTCCTACTGGGAATTTCAGACTCCTACTGGAAATGTAAAACAAATTAAGGAAAATGATGTGATGGAGATGGAGAATAGTGTGTTAAAATAAAAGCATTTTATTGTAAAATGGTTATTTTACTACTACTTTAGCATATGTGGTCAGCTGTAGGGTTAAAATAAACAGAGGAAATAGAGCTTTGGGTGAGTCAGAAGTCAATAACTGTGTTCAGGAAAGTGGAATTAAACTTTTAAATTAAATAAGAGAATGTAGCAGGAGATAGATGAGAGACTGCCAGTGGGACTAAAGGCAGCGAGCTAATGTATATACACACAGACACACAAGCGTGTGAATCACAGCAGCTGAAAATAAGACCACCTCTGTGAGAAGGGGAATGATCATTCATTTTGAGGTCCATCACGTGTGTGTGTGTGTGTGTGTATCCATTGTCACTAACTACTACATAAAGGGCATGCAGATCAGCAACCCAGACAGCAAGAGAAAGCGCGAGTGTCTAGAAGAGAGTAATTTTAAGAGGAAAAAGAAGAGAACAGAGAGAAGTAAGAATGAAAGCAACTGTAAATGTCACTTATGAGGTCATTGCTGATGTTCCACTGTATGTATCATTCAGGGTGGTCTTCTGTTCAAAAACATCAGGGACTCTCCACATGTGTGTGTGTGTGTTTGTGTGTGTGTGTGCGCAGGCGTGTATATATGGGTTTTGCAGCAGGATTACAACACTTCATTGTACTGGACTATAAAAGGTTGTAAATTAGTCAGAGCAGACTACAGAAAGCACACAATTAGCGGGTTGAGCTGATTCATGCTGGTCTTATGATTGCTCCTGACTCATTACATCATATTGCCCTAATTGTTTCCCCGATTCACTATTAATTAGTAAGTGTGAACCTTTTGGGAAGTTTATGTTCAAATTAAAGAACATTTAATTCATTCTACAGGACCCTGTAAACTAATCAACTGATCAAATAAGTTGTCTGTTTATTAGGTATACCTATTTTTATTAGGATGGCCATTGGTAAAAAAAAAAAAAAAAAAAAGAAAACCTCAAAACGCAATTAATAAATTCTCTTCTCTTCTCTTCTCTTCTCTTCTCTTCTCTATTTCTCAATGTCTCCTCTTGCAATAATTGTCTCTTCTCTCTTAGGACCGAGACATATGGACTGATGTGATCAAAGGCAACCTTTTGCAAATGAACAGCTGTCAATGAAGTGTGTGTGTGTGTGTGTGTGTGTGTGTGTGTGTTCCTTACTGAGCCTCAATAAATTGACTTGCACTTATAGAGCGTCCCTGATTTATGCCCTCCATCTGTACACAGATAACTCTTAACATCTCCACTACAGCAGTGGCCAAATGCTCACACACACACACATACTAGCCACGTGGCACGGCTAGCAAATGCAAATCCAATTCAAGCCCTTGCTGGAATGTACCGGAATAGTAGTGCTAAATCCAGGAAGTCTCTTCATCCAACGCTGAAGCTCACAGCCAAGCTCACTATTGAAACCAAATGCTGTCAAAAGTGCTGAAACTTCTCAATGCAGTGTGAAAGACCACTATGTAAGCACTCTTCTTCATGGGAATATACACTGTAAGTTAAATTTAGAAGAGGATAAACAAAATCAGCAGCTCTTTCTACAATTGTTGGCCAGTTCCCAGTGAGAGAACATCTAGGCTCACTATCCCTCTCCATAGAGGCCAAATTAAAATCAGCAGCTGATTGTATCCCAGTCCTAGCTCTATATCCCAAAACACAAAGAGCTGCCTAAAAATTTCAAAACAAACAAGGTCACTCTACACGCTTTTCTGTAGAGTCCAAAACAGCTCTACGTCCCTTTCCATAAAACCCAACACAAAAGGCAGCTCTATGTCTCTTCAGAAAACCCAAAGCAAAAGGCTGTTCTATGTCCGATTTATTAACCCAAAGCAAAGGGCTGCTCTATGTCCCATTCTATAAAACCCAAAGTAAAAGTCAGCTGTATGTCTCTCTCCATAGAGCCTAAAGCTAAAATGGCAGCTCTATGTCTCTCCATAAAACCCAAAACCAAAGGCTGCTCTATGTTCTGTTCTATAAAACCCAAAGCAAAAAGCAACTCTGTGACCCATTCTATAAAATCCAAAGCAAAAGTCAGCTCTATGCCTCTCTCCACAGAGTTCAAAAGAAAAACAACTCAGTCCCTCTTCAAAAAAAAACTTAAATAAAACACCACAGCTCTATGCTCCTCTTCATATTGTATAAAGTGAGAACAGAAGCTCTATATCCCTCTACAAAAAAAAAAAAAGCCATAAAGGCAGCTTGTTGTCCCTTATTATGTAGCCCAAAGCAAAAATGACAGCTCTTTATTCTTCGTTACAGAGTCCAAAGCAAAAATTGCGGTTCTTCTTCCATCATTATGAAACCCAAAGCAAAAAAGGCAGCTCTTTGTCCCTCTTCACAGAGCCTAAGGATAAATCAGCAGCTTTCTGTCCCTTCCCATAAAAGCCAAAGCCAAGACAGCAGCTTTTGTTTTCCTCTCCATAAAGCTCAAAACAAAGATAATGGCACCTGTGCTGAGACAGAGTCCAGTGAGCAGTAATATTAGTCCAATTTTTGGACCAAATTGTACCCCAAAAAAAAAAACATTACATCAGCAGATTATGGATGTCACACCCACGTCAGCTTAGGTCCGTTCATTTCTACTGCTAACACTAGCAGCTAGACAAGTAATGGAAAAATGTGGCTTTTGCCCAACCAAATTAGCAGTATTACACAACGGATTACTACACTTGCACCTGCACCAGAATAAAGCCCCAGTGCAAAAACAGCAGCTCTGATTTACTCTTCATAGAGCTCAGAGCACAGTCAGCTGCACTGACAGCTGAAGCAGCAGCTGACGCAAACTGGATCCCTGAGCTCAAAGCATAAAATTCAGCCTGGTAGTTAGCAGGAATAATCATGCCAACACACACACAAGTTTGTCTTACTATCCTTGTGAGGACCTTCCATTGGCACAATTACTAATGTAGCAGTTTTCCTCAGCCAAATGCCTCCACATGATCAAAACTGTCAATTCTACTATCCTTGCAGGGACATTTGGTGTGCGTGTGGGAAGTGGGAGCTCAGTGGTTAAGACGTTGGACTCCTGATCGGAAGGTTGAGAGTTCAAGTCCCAGCACTGCCAAGCTGCCACTGCTGGGCCCTTGAGCAAGGCCCGTAACGCTCAGTTGCATAAAGGAGATAATTGTAAGTCGCTCTGGATAAGGGCGTCTGCCAAATACCATAAATGTAAATGTGTGAGTGAGCAGGAGAGGGAGCATAAAACTCCAGGTTCTGATGTACTGTGTGCCATCTTGTGCATTATTTTATGAAAGAGTAGTAACAACACTTGGACTTGACCTCCTTATACCTTCTTGCTTCACTGACTGCATTTGCCTTAACTGCATATCTGAACTTTGACCCTTCACCTGTCACTCTGGAACAGACTCATGAGGAAGTGATCCTATTTAACTCATGAAACTCATGGAGTAAAGCAAACACTGTCGGGAGAATTTATGGTGGATTTTTTTTTTTTTGTGACTGAGAGGAGGAAGGAGCTGATGTAGTGGAGGAAACCAAAGAATGCATTAGCTTAATTACATTTAGAATTAATTACGCTATTTTATTTTGCATCACTAAACATGTCGGTACTGGCACCAACGTACGACACAGAGTGTTCTCCCATGGTTGTTTACATCATATCTTATTTGTTCATTAGTTTTTTCGTTTACTTTTATAAAAGTTATCTTCTGAATGAACTGTAAGAGTTGTAAGAGTAGTGTTGAATTCACTACAAGTTCATTTATATGGATAATTGCTTTATTTGTAGTCATGCCTTCCTTCACCCTGATATTGCAATGATCAAATGTCACAATAAGGTAGACAGCTGCTGAGATTAATGAATTTATGGATGAAAACAGTGACTCAGTGACTGAAAAAAATTACTAAATCTTTGAGGATCAGTCGAATGAAAGCTTATAAGTACGACATAAATTAGAATTGAATCTATTTTTATTTCTCGAGGAATCCAGACAATAATTAAGCGCTGGAACACTTGCATTGCACAAAATGGAGATTACGTAGAAGTTTATTTGACTCGTCCTTGTATATTTAAAATCTCAGTCTGTATACCATTCTGCCTTCCATCAGGATTATTTTACCGAGCAGAACTTTCATTAACATGTATAATGCATATTAATAATTAATCAACTGGGTTTGATTACTTTAAATAATTTTGTGTCCGTTATTTTACACTGAAGCATTTCGTGTATATATTGCAAAGACTGCATTAACTTTTACTTCATTTTTTTAACCAAGAGTTAATTTACTCAAGTGAGCTTTTTGACTGCTCTTTACACTGCAGCGTGATAATTTATTGTTTATATGACAGCTCTGTTGAATTTTCAAATCTGATTGGTGAGAAGGTGTCGATTCATTTTCCATAACAGCAGCTATGACAATAGTGCTGGCTGCAAGGCTAATCACAGGTTTATATTAAGGCACTCCTTCTAATACGTTATTGTTTCTATAGTAACAGCTATTTCACAAGGACTTGTATAATCTAAGACTACTAATAAATGGATTAAAAAGGTGTAAAGAAATGTATAATAAGAGGTTCTGTAAGGACAATTTTAGCTCACATTTATGGAAGGAGTCTCCAGTGTCTGTGCTTTGTAACAGAGGTAAAGCAGTTACTTTTCTGTTCTTTTTCTGCAAAAAGGAAAGTCTGCAGAGGATGTTGCACTTTGTGGTTTCAGGCTGTGTTTTAAGAGAAAGTGAAGGAATGACAGTTTATAGCTGCTATAACGTAAGTGTGGTGTATCATTGTTTAATAAATTAAAGAAATGTTATCTTTGGCAAAGTGCCATGGTATAAGAGGAATAAAATACTTTGAAATAAATGGCTGTTATAGGAAAATAATCACACCATGCTGTCAGTTGCTTGATAGACTAAAACTGATTGCAAAATTCAACATAATGTCAGTCCAAATAAAAACATTGCTTTATATTTTGTAGTCAAATCACATAAACCTCTAAACCAAATCTTCTCAGTGATAGGCTTGGCGACCGAATCTGGTGTACATCTTTGTATTTTCTCTGCTCTAACATCTGACTCATCAGGTAATTAGCAATCCATTCTTCACCACTCTCTGTGTGTGGTCTCCCAAACTGGAGCTGAGAACCACGGCTCTACAGCAGATATGGTCACATGAGATGTTCACTGATATTACATTTAGCCTTAGGACTGCAATTGCTATGAACATTCAAGTCTCCATAATTGAAGAGTTGATACCTTTAACAAAAAAGACTTCATTTTAAAGCTATAATGAATTCAGAAATGACTCTGATGCTTATATTCATAAGTTGCTCATAAGCTCATAAGTTGTTGGTTACAAAATTGCACTTTTTGACTATATAATATACAGTTATAGAAGGGAAATTATTTATAGTCACACTATCTGGTGTCACCCAGATGAGGATGGGTTCCCTTCTGAGTCTGGTATCTCTCAAGGTTTCTTTCTTATGTCATCTTAGGGAGTTTTTCTTTGTCACCATCACCTCTAGCTTGCTCATTAGGGATAAATTTATAAATTTTAATTTTATATCCTGAATTTATATATTTCTGTAATGCTGCTTTGTGACAATGTCCATTATCAAAAGCGCTATACAAATAAAATTTAATTCAATTCAATATTTCTATGCATTTCCAAAATGTTCTTGAAACTGAAATATTCTGTATTTACTATCACTAAGCTTGTCTTAGAGTGAGATTGCTGTAGCCCAAACAAAGCACACTAACTGAGTAAACACACCAGCGTTTGATTCAAACAGACTACATACCGCATTGTGAAAGCGTCCTTATAGTCTGGAAAATACAGTATACGTCTCTCACCATAACACAAGGCGTCGGCTGTGGACGTGCACTCCCTCAGTGTTTCTAATTCGTCTGAGCCGTCGTTGCAGATGGTGCAGGGCATGCAGGGATCCAGCGAGCTCTCCTGGTCTGAGTAGGTTTCATCTTCACATGGCTCACATAGTGTGTCGTGGTCAGGCTCGCAGCGTATGTAGACCCCATAACCACGTGGACACACTGTGCACGGCTCACAGCCACCCGTCGTTGCGCTCATGTAGTAGCCATAATCACACACACACACGGCATCGTTTGAGTCGGTGCATGGTGTTTCCATGCGCATGAGCCCAGTGCACTCCGTACAGGTATGACACTTGTCTGTGTGACTGTAATTGTCCGAGTACGTCTCACCTGCACAGAGACAGAGACACAGTTATGCAGATTTTGATTTATGCATCCATAAAATAATAATAATGGGCCATGTTCCCTTGCATCCGAGTGGGTTTCCTGCTTGTTCACCGATTTCCTCCCACCTCCAAAGCAGTCTAAATCATCCCTACATGTGAATGAGTGTATGAATGTGTGTGTGCATACTGTATATTGACTGCGGATCCACTACGACCTTGACCAGGATAAAGCAGTTACTGAAGATGGATGGATGAATGAATGAATGAATGAATAGCAACATTGAAGTGCATTTCACAGTGGAAATACAGTGCTTCTAGAAGCTAAAAGGTTTTTAAAACATGATATATAGGATATAGGATATATATGACAGGTCAAAATGACAAGTTCAGATAAGGCGTGACTTACAAATTAACAAATTAATAAATCACTATAAATTGAATTGAGTGAGCTTGAAAGAAAGAAAGAAATGTGGTACAAAGAAAGAAAGAGAAATTAATTCATGGTGGAAATACTTCGATTCTAGAGGTTGAAGGTTAAAAAAATGATAGAAACATATGATTGTTAAAAGGACTTTTTCAGATTTACATTTACATTTACATTTATGGCATTTGGCAGACGCCCTTATCCAGAGTGACTTACAATAGTGCTTTGAAGTCTATCAAAAATACATTCTGATATTGGCTCACTAGGTCACAAACTAGGAATACCATCAGTCCAAAACTCTGTTGGAGAGGGGTTTTTAGATAAGGCATGACTTACAAATTAAACTGAGAGACCTTGAGAGAGAGAGAGAGAGAGAGAGAATCATAAGTGAAAAACAAAATTAAGTGAATGAATAACAATTAATAGCAATTAAGCTTTTTAAGACTTCCTGAGGAGAAGTCAGAAAGAAAGGAAGGGAGGAAATGGAAAGAGAGATGGATGATGATGATGATGATGGCGAGAAGAGAACATGCTGAAACTGGAGAGGAAAGACAAGAGGATGAGAGTGAGGGGGGGAAAAACAGACTAGAAAAATACCGGAAAAGATGGAAGAAGAGTAATGTGGATAATAGTGTTTTCCTGGGCGTCGCTGGAAAGGTCGCCCACATTGATCTGATTTTCTGTGTGTGTTTGTGCGGACAGTGCTTTTGTTTATCTCATTAAAGGATCGATCTTTGTGTATAGACACAAGGACTTAGAGTGAAGTACAGTTGCACTGCATTATCTAAAAAGCTCTGAGTGAAGTACAGTTGCACTGCATTAAGCACACTGCGATTGTAAATACGCTGATACACTCAGATAATCAACAAGTTCCACCACACTTCAGTTACAAATAAATAAGAAATAAAACACTTCAGGGCATGCTGTTGTAGGAAAATTAGTAACGACAGGGGACCAGCACAAAGTTCATTATTTTCCTGTAACAGCAAGCCCTGTTTTAACGCTAATCATTATTTTATTCATCAAAAAATGTCAAGTCTTAAACTTTATCCTGTTTTGGTTACATTTAATGATTTGGAATGTCCACAAGACAAGTTAGTTCCTGTTATCCCCAATGTTATAACAGCTATAAACTGTACAGTCATTCCCACACCAGCCTCTCTCTTTTGTTTCTCCCGAAGTTAATTAGACAAAAAAAAAATGTAGCTTGACATGTTACGCAGAAACTGGAAAGTGCAACGTCACCTGTCCTGAAGACTCCTGTGGAGGAAAATTTATTGACTGTTACAAAGCACCAGCACTAGAGACTTCTTTAAAAACTTCACCATATCAATGATTAAACAATTTTCTTTGTTACATAATAACACGTTGTGTGTCCATCGTGAAAGTCCCGGTGAAGTAGCTATGACTATAGAAACAATATTGTTTTAAAGTGGCAAACATTAACCTGTGATTTGCCTTGCAGCTGGAACTACTGTAAAAGCTGTCATTAAAGATAATTATTAAACACCAATCAGATTCAACAATTATAAATATAATTGTTTGTTAAACTCTACTCCTGTGCAAAAAAAAAATCTGATGTTCAATTGAAATGAGTCTTACTGTGTATTTTCCTGATATCCTGCGTCCTGTAATCAAATATTACATACAGCTAGCAAACTGCTGTTAGATTACTAAAGTTTTTGATTAGCTAGCTCATGATAAGTAAATTAGCTATCTGTTAGATAGCGAAGGATAAATAAATTAGCTAGCTTTCTAGCATGAAACACCTCGCCAACTTAGCTATCATTAACGAACATCACCAAAAACACTAGCAAGTCAGCTAAAGGGTTGGTGAAGTAGCTAACTCTAATGTTATGTAAAAGATTGCTAGTTTTTAAATTATGCTTCAAAATCAGTCTTTCTGTATGTGATAGGTAGCTAATGTTACACAATAGCATACTTTCATTTTGAAAGAGTAAATTACTTTGCCTAAGCAAGGATTTGCGGTGCAAATAGTGTTGCAGCTAGATACTACAAAAGAAATATATTGGTGACAGGAAAAGGACTGCTAAAATTAGGCTAATAATTGTGTAAAGTGGCCACACTGTCAGTTTATTTTTCACCAACCGGAGGTTTGGTATGGTCTTCCAAAAATACAGCATTAATATTGCACATTCTTGCAGCATTATTTTCAGATATAATTAGAAAGTCAATAAATTATTCACAAGGTCTATGTCAGTAGCTGTGTCAGTGGGTAAAGAGGAGTTTGCAGGGGGCATCTGTAATCGCTCTGGTAAAGAAGTCTAGGGGAAGAATAGTTTTAACTATTTTAGAATAGGTAACTCACTTTGAGGAATTCAGCAAGGTTGCCAGGTCCCAAGGTTTACCTGTGTAATTGGGCTTCTTTTCACAAGCTCCTTTTTTTCTTTTTTTTTTTTAGGCTTTGCATACCATTAAAAATGTTTTACAATCCAAATAAGCTCTTTTTTATGTATTTAAATCAAACAGTAAATGCATAGTTTACTATATTTGTGGCCTGTGATTATGATTCAAATGTATTGAATTAAATGGTGAATAAGTAAAAATAAGCTATTGTAACTATGGTAAATGCATCTAAATAAAGAAAAAAAACATTAAAAACTACACTGTGTGCTTGTCCTGAGTCAGTGAACTATTCTGTTCATGACAATATACCGATTGTTATTGATATAAGACCATTTAAAGATGATGTTTAGGAAACTGCATGAATTTAAGGCTGCTTTATTAAAAACACTGTACATTTTTACAATACATTTGGCAATGGTAGTCATGATTTTGAGTTTAATATAGAGTTTGTCTCAGTTTCAATTAGGGGATAGTATCACATGGATACCTAAGAACTGCTTTGCATACTGAAGATTCTTCAACTAAATTAGCACTGTTTGACTTTATAGTATACAACCTTATAAGCATAATGATTTATAATCCCATTATTCAGTATCATCCAGAAGAGGATGGGTTCCCTTTTGAATCTGGTTCTTCTCAATGTTTCTTCCTCAGGGAGTTTTTCCTTGCCACTGTCATCTCTGGCTCACACATTAGGAATCTAAATCTTCTCAGTCTAATTTCTGTAAAGTTGCTTTGTAACATTGTCTATTGTTAAAAGCCCTATATGGATAAAATTGAATTAAATTAAAGTTTGGGAGGTTCTGATTGACCATGAGGCTTGTTTTTGGGTTTTAAAGGGTCACTAGGACCTACACCTGGTAACCCTGGAATTCAGCATCTTGCACAAAGCCATGTGTGTTTCCAAGTCTTGTCCTGATGCACTGCAAATGTTTTCCCTGCTCTAACACACCCACACCCTTGTTCATAAGCTCATGAGCTGAGTGAAATATGTTAGAAAGGAAAAAAATGCTACAATGTGCAGTGCAGGTGGACTCCAGCAGCAAGATTGTTAAACACACACTCAGAACTTTATCCATCTCCTATATATTTTTTTTTTATCTGTAAGAAGCATTTATGTTTAATAATCATAGTCAAACAGATTAGCAAGAAGGTAGCTAGTCTGCCAATTAGCAGGTGAATACTTCTGATGTGAAAAAGCCTAGAGCAAAGTCCCAGAACCATCAAGCTCCTCCACCCAAAACACACACACACACACCTTTGTACATGTAATTTATAGATACATCTTTCTCTGTATATCTCTCTGACTTTGACATTGAATATTTCAGCAGGTTTGTTACTCCTGAAAAGCACTTCATCATTATGACATGGACTGAAACTGTGTTTTTTTTCCCGTTCTAAAACTGGATCCCTCAAGACATTTGTATTTCAGCCAAGTAAAAACAGATTTCACAACTGACTTTGAGGGCAAAAGTCATGAGATATTGACCTCTACAGAATTAAATAATGTAAAAAAAATAAAAAAAAAATAGCCAGCTGCCGTGTTCAACAGACACCTCAGCCAAAATAAATACTTTAACTCTCCATACCTTTGGTGTGAATATGTCTATGCACATACTGATGGCCTACAATCAAACTGTAATGGTCAGCCTGGTTCATTAGCTAATGCCATTGAATTATTGAAGTAAAAGATGGACAGCTAGTTCATTTTTGCATCACCTTTACCTATTGCCTCTTCATATTTTTCTCAGTCAGGCACACTGCATTCCAATAGCATTTTGTAAGACAATTGTTATATCTTCAATGAAGAAAAAAGTATCTTCTTCCAAGGGCAATGTGATTACAATAAGCACTACGCCACCAGTCATTCAGATTGGTTGATTGCAGAAGGGATTCCCCATAGTTGTATGACATATCTGTAATATATACTGGGTAGTACAAGTTGGAATGCTGGTACAGCAGCAATCCTGAGCTTAGGTTACTGTCTGTAAGGAATTTTGAATATTCTCTCCATGTCCATGTGGGTTTTCTCAGGGTTCTCTGGTTTTCTCCTACCTCCCAAAAACATGCCAGTAGGTGGCTACACTAATTTACCCCAGGTGCCCTTCAATGAACTGGCGTCCCAGTTCCTACCTCATACCTAGTGTTCCTGGGATGGACTCCTGATCTACCATGACCCTGACCAAAATAAAATGACCAAGTTGAATGAATGAATGAATGAATGCTGGATAGTAGTGGGATTTTTGATACTCTAAGCATAATATCACCCCCCAAACAAATACTCTCCACTTCATCATGGTATTCATATCTTCATTCACTCTGTACTATCACTTAGTACATGTTCCTTGGCTAACTAATGAACTGCTAGAATCACTTGCACTCTTGGGTTTGCTCTTGTTTGATGGGTTGCCCCTTGTGGGGTTGTTGACTGCATAAGCACATTGAATTATATCAGAAAACAAGAATGATAAATGTAGGCCCCGTGTTAACCTCAATCAGGCTTCATCCATTAACAAAGTCACCCTAGGTAGGCTGAATTGGCATGCAACACTTTCATACCTTATGCAACCAACAAAATGTTTTGCTTGTGTACATATCCTCTACCAATACCTCTGGTTGTGGGTATTGTAGTACCGGGACAGTGGTGGACAAAAACACAACAATGATACAACTTTGAGAGATATGGTGCTGTGCAACAGAATACTACATAGCATTCCAAACAATATAATAACTGTTATATGCAGAATGCTCCTTTAATTGCTAATTAAACCATTACTCATAGAGAAATAGCTATTTTAATATGCCTTGCCAGGTCCAAGATTGGGTTTGGTATAAATTCACAGAGAAACGGAATTGAGTCAGTCTGACTGCACCATACAAACCAATAAACCCCTTCACTGGTGTTGTTTGATTAGCTAGGAAAAAATGCCTGATTCTTATTTGAAACAAGCCTTCCTCAGTATTCATTTCACTAATGCAGGATGTCTAAATGATTCCATGGCTTGTAAATGGAGGCTATTATGAAGCAACATCACACATGCAAACACACAAACACATCCGGGCAGGTTGTTAGCAAAACTCTATTTATACCCAGAGGTTTAAAATGCATCACATGGACGTGAGAGATCCAGAAGTGCCTATTTACACTGAATAATGAGGGCAACACACTGATGGTAGCCATTACATCCAAACATCTGTACATGCCATGAACGAGAAGGCTACAAGCTTCTACATAAGAGGGGGTGTGTGGAATGATATGTACAACAAATACACCCTTTCATCATGTGCCACACATAGCTACAATACCAAAAGTCCTGCTTGTGATGCCAGCTGCCCTCGAACCATGCTAGCGGGAAAAGACTTTGCCCACACTCACATAAACATATTCAGAGTTAGAGCTGACCAATTAAAGCTGAGACCAAACTGGTCTGTCTGCTTGCTTGGCATATGGACAAGGAAAACTAGGCTCTAGTGTGTTACAAAACTGTCTAGTCAGCTAAGAACACACCCAACCCATCTCTCTCTCTCTTCATGTATCCCTCTCTCGTTCATTAATTATGAATGGGTCACTACAACATCTTACAGCTTTGGGGTTCTGACAGATCAGCAGTCTCAGCTCTACAAACTAGTATTCACTTTATCACTCTGACCTACATATGACACATAGCATGCTTTTATAGTGCAAGTACTCTACTTGTGTTCTACTTGTGCTCACACTTGTGTTCAAAACTTAATGCTCAAAGAAATTCACATATTTCTTAAGCTGGAATAGAAATAATTTAAAGTCATAGTTGATGTATTTTCCACTTCCTATCCAACAAAGTTCCTGGTTTGTTTCCCACCACACTGCCAGAACAGTGAGAGTAACAGCACATATAGCCATTTTTACAAGCCCTGATAATGAGTGTACATTGTAAAATGGTGTGTTAATTGCCTTTATTATTTTGATTGCAGTAGATTGCTTTCATGAGTAGAGTTAATGGGCTGACTTATGGCCTATGACCCAGCGCAACATGAACCAGAAGGATCTAGATGACCAAAGTCATTTTAACCAAAAACATTTAACTGCTTGCATTTGCAATTGCAGTTGCTTGCAATTATGTACAATTGGGCAAGTTTACTTGCAATCACAAGCATCACATTTAAAAAAAGCTGAAAGTCCAATTATTTAGAAAAAATAAAAATAAAAAATTAAACAGGAGTAGGAGAGATGCAAAAATGGTAGAAAGAAAATATATTTCAACAAATTGTCTGCTAACCTATTAGTGTGAGTAACAATATAATTGGTATCAAAGCCCAGTCTTAAGGTCTGTCACTCTGGGGGAGCCCTTAAAGGTTCCATGTAGAACCACAGAGTGTTTCCTTATGAGAAAAGAAAAGCATTTTGTTAGCTAAGAACCCTTAATTGTCCAATGATAATTGTGTACTGCCCACACCTATATTGATGTGAAATTACTTTTTGAGTTTGAGAATAGTTAAAGTTGTTCTGGCACAATTTTAAATAAATACATTTATTTAAAATTGTTTTCTTACTATTTAGGTGTGAATGAGTGTGTGAATGTGTGTGCATGGTGACTTGCACTGGAGTAACATCCCATCTAGGGTGTATTCCCGCATCAAGCCGAGCGATCCTGGAATAGACTATAGATTCACGGTGAACCTGAGCAGGATTAAGCATTTACTGGAAAGGAATGTATGAATTAATGAAAACTCTCCCTCTCTTATTCTCTTATATGAATAAAATACATATCAGGCAAACATCCCGGGTCACAGTTTTATCTCTCACCTGTCTGTAAATGCCTCATTAAATAAAGGTGCTTTTGCCAAATTCTCACCATTATCAGTCAGCTGGAGTTCCAGACTGTAAGACCTTGTTGGTGTGAAAGAGCTGCGGTACTGAACACCTTCATTTCCACTTCATTAGGTGAGTACAAAGTGTGACTGTAAACACAGACTCGAGCACAACTGGGAGGAGGTTTTGTTCAGTCTTTAGACGAGTGAAATGTGCCAATAATGATATGTGCTTAGGGAACATTGAGTGTCTGCTTAGGGAACAGAGTGAGAGAGAGACAGGGAGAGAGAGACAGAGAGTGGACAGATAAATTTTTTATTATCTGCTGATAGTTGTGGGATTGACAGGGCATGTGTGTATGTGACTATGCATGTGAAAGAAAGCCTGTATTTTTATAACCAACTACCTTTTCTGTAATATTAATGCATCAGCTTGATCTTTCAAAATACCAAGATTACCATTTATATTGCTTTCCATATGTCTCACACACGCATACATATATGTATGTCTATACAGTATATTATAATCATATTGGATGTATAGGTATACAGAAGGGTGAAAAGTTAAATGAAACCGACAGCTCTGTTATGTTATGTCCCCTTAGAAGGAAGTCTCTAACTGAGACTAATCTATCAGTGATCTAACTGATGAAACATTTCTCTCCTGGTGTTATGGCTTTCACAGTCACCAGATTTCAACCCACTGAACACCTATGGCAGATTTTGGAGTCATCAGTTAGACAGCACTCTTCATCATCATTATCAAAACACCAACTGAGGAAATATCTTTTGAAAGAATGATGTTCATCGCTCCAGTACAGCTCCAGATGATTGTAGAATCTATGCCAACACACATTGTATTGTAACCATAACAACACTGTTGCCACTGAGTTCTATGATAAGTATAGCACATTCACATCATGCCAGGATTATGGTAATTACAAGCTTCCGACTTTCAAAGCGTTCACGTGTTTGTCTCATAACTTATAATTACCAGTTGGGTAGCCGGAATTTTCTGACAGTGTTCGGAATTGACACTGTGTGACATCTCATTACAAACAAACATGATGAAAAAAAGGGCAATGACTTCAACACTTAAGTACAATGGAGAGTAAGAATTGACTCAGTTTAAATCTGTACATACGCTGTCTATTGCACATTTATCAGCATGTTTTTAATGCCCTCATTTTCACCCTATTAAATGATTGCCATAGAAAAGACTAACTTCAGAGGAGATGCCCAAGTGAGAACAAGGATGTTTAAAAGATGTGCAAAAAAGTCTTTGATGATGTGGCCAAAGTTAAAATTTTAAAATATGTCTTTTATACAAGCTGTCAAACTTAATATGGACCAGTGGTTTCCAGTGTTACCAGTGGTTTGCATCTTGAGGTGAAACGTCTGTATTTACATTCATGAAGGCGTCTCTTGATTGTAGACTTTGACAATGATACGCCTACCTCCTCCAGAGTGTTCTTGACTTGGCTAGATCTTGTGAAGTGGTTTTTCTTCACCAAGGAAATTATTTTGCGATCAACCATTTTAGTTGTCTTCCGTGGTCTTCCAGGCCTTTTGGTGTTGCTGAGCTTGGTAGTGCATTCCTTCTTTTTAAGAATGTACCGAATTGTTGATTTGGCCACTCCTAAAGTTTCTGCTATCTCTCTGATAGGTCTGTCTTGTTTTTTCAGCCTAATGCTGACCTCTTTCACTTGTATTGACACATCTTTGGACAGCATATTGAGAGTTCCCATTAACAGCTACCTAATGCAATGCAAACACTTGGAATCAACTCCAGAGCTTTTATCTCCTTAATTTGTCATGAAATAAGGAAGAAACAGGCCACATCTTGCCATGAAACTGCAGTCAATCAGAAATCAGTCAATTGTCCAATTAGTTTTGAGCCTGTGAAAATGGAGGTAATATGTAAACAATGGCTGTAATTCCTAAACGAATAATGCACTATTTTTGTTAAATGCCTTGAATTAAAGCTGAAAGTCTACACTAAAATCATATGTTGATTGCTTCATTTCAAATCCATTGTGGTGGGATACAGAGGCAAAATTACAAAAACTGTGTCTCTGTCCAAATACTTCTGGAACTGACTGTATACTGTATATTTGGGGGAAGATCCAGGGCTGACCAAAACTACACCACTAACATCTTTTTATAACCCATTTTAACCCATACTGGCCCAGCGTTGGATGTTCATGAGCATATTTGTTCAGTGACTGTTCACTGGGTGAACAGCTTTGAGTAGAATCTCCAAAAGTATTGTCTGGTAATCACCATAATTCCAAGATAGCATGATAACACTGTTATACCCACTAGCTAGTTGGTCTAACAAACAGAAGAAGCTGCGTTTTGACTATACTGATACAGTGATTGGGATTGACATATTATTAATGAGTGTGACTCATGTAGCCATGACTCTCAGAGAAATATTTAAATGCCTTTTTACTAAAAGTACAAAAAAAGATGTCTGCCTGGAATCACACTAATGGCATGTTATTGACCCATTCACAGAAGAGCCAAGGAACTTGGGAAAACATTAGCTAAGCCTAACTAACAAAAGCTTTATTCCTCATCTCTAATGTCAGCTAGTATGATAATAACTCTGACAAACCAAAATAGCTGCCTTGGTAAATACAAAGTGTACGCAGCAGATTGTGATGATGACTATCAAGACTGATTCTTGCTGTCACATCTGTTAAAGTATAGATCTGTTAGGAATTTAGATCAACTCCTTGAAGCTATCTGATGCTAAAACCTTATGATTTTACAAATACAGTATATCCTGAGAAACAATGTTCTTATTATTAATGTTTAGAATAAAACTTTAATCATATTATGGATTGGGTGTTAGGAGAAGTGTCTCCACCCCAAAGCTGAAAGCTCCGCCACTTGAGATGGTCATATTTCTTTCTTCGCATGAATCACTCCACACCCATTGTGCTGCAAAAAAAAAACAAGTGAGCTGTCTTGGGACTGCTATTCAAAGCCTTTGTGCTGTTTTTATCTTATTCATCGATCCAATTGTTTCAGGTGCACAGAGAGGCCTATTTCGTCCCTGGCCCTTCTCTTTGCATTACATCAGGAATTTTTTACAGAAGAGGACAAAGGGAAGATTTCTTTTTTATGACAGTGAGTAAATATAGAAGAACATGCCCAAACTACTTGACATTGACCTCACAGTAAATGTGTCAGCAGTTTCTATAGAAAGCATCCCAACTCAACCATGTATTATCTTTCCAAGCATCGTATCAAATAAACAACACAAAAACAGAGCTAAAGGCATCAGGGATCAGGTAGGAGAGGACACGGTGCACTGCCCAGAAAAATGCTCCTAATGAAAGTAATCAGACACCACGTATGCTGTTAACTGCAGCCTCACACACACATCAAAGAGGCTGCATGAAGCCACATAATGGCTGCTTTTCTCCCTGTGTGTGTGTGTGTGTGTGTGTGTGTGCAGTATGTACTTACTGTCAAGGCACTGACCACACTCAGTTTGAGTATCTCCACACGGGGTGATTACCCCTTCCCCCGGTGGACACTGTATGCAGCAATCGCCGCCGCTGGTGTATTGACCAGACTCACATGCCTCGTCCACAGGCAATTCTAGTGTAGAGCCACACACTACTGCCACCTATGGAGACACAAACACAGACACACACACACACACAGTGTTTATCATTTCATCACATTGATTCAATTGAACTCTTCTCATTGTGCTTAATGTCAGCACCACTGAAAGAATTGACTAACATAGGTCTTTAAAGGAATATCTCTCTCACTGTACGTATCTCCAGCATATGTGTGATTACCACAAACAAGATTTTGACTCATTTCCAGTACGGAGGAAAGAACAGAAAATTTCAAAGGCACTTACAGTGGACGTCTATAGGCAGCTGTTGAATTCCGTCAATAAACTTTTAAAATATGAAGTTATGTATTGCAGATTTAAAACCACAATTTTTACACTGTTCATATTAGCAAGCAACAAGTCACATGTATTGCTTGTATTTTCTCTCTTGTGGGCATGTATTGACCCCTACTGTTGTCCCCTGTGGCCATGCACTTTCCAGAATTTTTTTTATCAGTTCTGATGAATAACTGTAGTAGCTACTGTATATATAGATTCAATACACAAAAGAAAATATGCACTAATCAGAGTAAAAACTGGTTGTTTGATTTATGTTATATGCTAGGCTTCATGCTAGCTTCAGCAGAGCAAGGAAACTGAACTAGCTCCATACATTCCGATCTACCAACAATCTCTGCTACTTCCTTCCAAGGTCTTTTTTTTCTACAGAATGTCTCTATTTGCATTTAATGAAAAGTCAGAGGTGACAGGATAAGTTTTTCTTCCATTTTTGCATATCAAACAGTAAATGGAAACAATTGCAGGTAGGAACTAAAGTTGTAAGTGGGAAACAGAAGAAACTTTGGACCACGTGGACTGGTTAAAAGATTGGTCTAATGTAAATCGCAATTCTTTTTTCCCCCAATTTGGTCAATGCCAATTCCCGCCAATTAGCCAACTGCCCTATAATGCACCATACCAATCAGGCAGGGTGAAGGCTATGCTGTGCTTCACCCAAGACATGTGGAGCCAGGCAACCACATCTTCTCAAGCACTGTCTGCCCTCTTCCACATACACAAGCTTACAGACAGCTGTGATTGGCTAGTGTGACTGTGATTGACAGAAGAGAGACCATGTGCCATCCCTCCCACCCAGCAAGCATTGCCAATTTTCTCTCTTGTCTTCTGGCCATTTATGGCTGCTACATCATTGGGATTCTTGCAATCTCAGATGATAAGAGTGAACACTTTTCTGCTGCACCACTTGGGAGCTATGTCGCACCATCACAGCTGTGTGTTTCACATGTACATAGGAAATGACAGGTCATGTGTCACTTTGTTGCTCGCTAGTATGAAAATAGGGGTGAGATCTTAGGATGAAGCACCAAAAGTTTCCCCAAAGCTGTTTTCTTTATGTAGTTTTACCCAACTTTCCAACTCGAGCAAAATAGTAAAAGGTACTTCCAGCTAAACTCATTTTTTCTCTCTAAGGTATCTATGTGTGATCGGGTAGAAACTGAGGCACTCCATTGGCTCCATTAGAAACCACAATGTTTTTTCCCTCTAAAAAAGTAATTCCCTCTCTTAAAGAACATTTTCCATATTTATATATTTTACTTACATTTACATTTCTTTACTTAATATTTAAATCTTTGAGTGAAGAATTCATGAAACCATTCTACAAAAATATGCATTTCAAATAAATATTTGTTGTTGGTTGTTCAAGTTCAACAATTGCCTTTAGACTTCCATTACAAGCACATTGTGCATAAACAGGTTTCCTTTCCTTACTCAGTACAGGAAAACATAGAAGTTACTCTCTGTGGTGATTGCACATATGCTACAGATGTGGTGACTGGAGCAATGAAGTATTCCTTTAACTTGTACTTATTGATTTGATTTATCTCAAGGCTTTTATTACACATCAGAGGTAATAACAGGACAGCATTAAAAAAACATCGCACTTTAACACACAAATACCTAAAAGTAAGCACCCATGGCCTTTCATTTTGCGGAAACACCCTAACTCCTCCACAGAATAAGTGGACTGTAAGTCCTTTCACTCCTTTGAGGGAACAGAGGCTTTTAAGAGCCGAACTGGAGCCCATGGAGTGGACTTTACTGCACCACTCGGTCCATAAATCAGGGTGTGTGCAGGAGGGATGGTACACAATTTTGCTTGCAGCTGTTTCCGCTGCACTGGTCAGAGAATGCAGCCTTAATAGGCCACACACTGATACTTTCTACATGTATATGATTATAGTCCCCAAGACAATTCTTAACCCTGCTGTTAGCACATACATGTGAAAATGATCATCCAGTGACTTGAATATTTTTGCAAATCCAACATAATCACTCAGAAACACTCTCCTCAATTCCAGGACTGAGAACCTCCCCAGAAAGTGTGTGCGTGTGTGTCTAACGCCTCAACTCTTTTAGTTCAAGTCCAGCGTTTGCTCAAGACAACTGTGCACAGTGTGTGTTCATGATTGACAGTTAAGATTGTGTCCACCAACCAGGTGCTGGATGATTGAGGGCGCTCCACACACACACATGCTTTCATTTACACACACACAATCCTAAGGTTTAACAAAAAAAAAAAAAAAGTACAAACACACACAATAAATTTTTTCTGAACTATCCTTTTAGCTTTGCTTGATTTTTTTGATTGATTCATATTACTCCCTCCAGCTTATTCTTTGAAGATACACCCATCTTCTGTATGTGTGTATTTACATACATATGGAAAATATATAAAGTGATACACATATAAACACAAACTGCCTTTGATGCAAACAAAATATCTCCCTGGCATGAGAACCAAGGCTGATTGCATAAGAACCGGAATAAGGAAGCAATTACCAACACCATATGAGAGAGAAAAGCTTCTATAGTTTAGACTTTTCTGCCATCAAAAAATTTTTTATGTTACATTCTCTCTCTCTCTCTCTCACTCTCTCTCTCTCTCGGCTCTTTGTGAATGCATGCACCTCACTACTCTCTCTCCCTTCTCTTCTGCCCCCACACTCCTCTTCCCACCCCCACTTTCTTTCAGAAGCAGATGCCCAGGCACAGGGACCAATTTAGCACCCTCATTTACTCTCTTCTTTGCCCCCCTCTTTTCCTGCTTCTCTTTTCTTAATTTGATTCAGTTAAGTTCACTTCAGTTCAGTGCTTGTTTTGTTACATATCTTCCAAATCTTTGTCTAATGTATGTATGACTAATCAAGCAGATATTCTTCTGTATCCTACCATTGTCTGTCTCTCTTTGTGTCAAAACACACACATTGTTTTACTGTCTTAAGAGTCTTTTATTGATTTTGAGTTATAGTATCTCAGTGATGCTCTTCTTACACCTAAACCTAATGTCTAACTTTAACTTCAGCACCCTAAAGACTGATCACTGGGCTGATTTAGGTTTTCAAATAAATGCTGTGTTTAAATAAATGCATGCAGCAAATATATAGAATTCATTACTTTTCTTATGGAATTCAGCCAAATGCCTCCATAGATACATTTCCATGCATTAATGCATTTGGTTCCTACTAAGGGTGAAAAACCTGCAAACACATGGTGTGAGTACTGCGCTAAACAATGAGAGTGTATCAATACCCTTTGCTGATCAACTCTATCCTGCCAAGCTGTCCACTTTGCAGTTAAGACCACCACACACACACACACACACTTCCACCCATGGGGACTTCTTCAGTTACACCATGTAAGATCAGGTTTTGCTGATCCAGAGCTGAGCACACTACAGCTTTTTAAATTGTGAATGACTGAATTAAAACGAATCCAACTCTGCACAAGAGTTTCAGAGCCACTTTTATCCGTTTCTGAGTGCACATGATGCACAAAGAGTGATACACACTTTCACACAGATGAAGCAGCATACTTAACACTTTGGAAGGGAAAAAAGTAAAAAAAATGTGCCAGTTAACGACTTAAGATCACTTCATTAGATGGGTTATAAGCTGATGAAACAGGTCTCAGAATATATAGGTCATATAATATAATAGGTCACGTGGAGCGCGCGCGCCACGCGGAGAATCAGCGCGTGGCTCAAATTCGAGCGCTGGTTTCTGTTAACAGTGACAGCTCTACAACTCCAGAGCATCCTGCTAATGTTAAATATCAACACCCTCGGCACACGTCCCTACTGTACCCCAGTGAACAGCACTGGCATTGAGCACGACGACGTGTAAACCATCTTTACGCAGAAAAAAAAAAAAGAAACGACTTGTCTGGTAGGAGAGTCTACAAGACCTCCAAATTAGTATGGACCCAAAAAGCATGCTGAGGCACCAGGACCAACTCAGTATAAAACTAAAAAACATAACAAGGACTTTTGTTCAGTCTTAAGTGAGTTGTGAGTATGGATTAATTCGTTGTTTTGGGGGTTTTGTCTTTATACAATGGGATTAAAGCACCTGCTTGTTTACTTTACCTGGATGGACATGATTTTGGTTTTGTGTGTGTGTGTGTGTGTGTGTGCGTCATCCAGATGAATATAAGTGTTAAACTAAGTGTACATGAATTATTGCCATGGGAAGAAAAAAAGACTTCTGTGGTCGGATAGTCTACAAGACATCAAATGAAGTGTGGAGCAAAAAAAAAAAAAAAAAAAAAAAAAAAAAAAAAAGCATGATGGGAAACCCGGGCCAAAAGAAAAA
>CM075015.1:7498976-7515338 GCA_037576675.1 Pangasius sanitwongsei | reverse complement strand
TATATATATATATATATATACACACATATATATATAAAACATTAATTACATTATTACATTTAATCTGACCCACACCCCCTCCAATAGAACGTCAAATATTACAACCTGCACTCTTAAGACAGGGGTAGATGCGGATGTGTGTGTGTTGGATGCTAGCAGATATGCTGACCTCTGACACTGGTCCTAATCACAGTGGCACACCTGCTCTCCAGCTCTTACTTACCATGTTTCCTAACTACACTGGGTATTTAACAACAGGACACAAGAGCAAGAGTGCTTTCTCATTTGTGATGAGAAACATGAAAGGAATTCCTGGTGTTGTTTGTGCTCTCCAAGGTGTAACATTACCTCAAACTTGCAGTATGTCGGAAATAGTATTTGTCAAATCACAAATAGACAGTACCTTGATGACATATTACATCAGGTCAAAAGGAACAGACACTGTACTTACAGACATCGAAAGCGGAGCAGAAGCTGGTGAGTTTCCTGTTTTTGGTGAGTTTTCCTATGTTTTCAATGAAGAAAATGAAGAAATATTAATGAAGCTGTTAAAGGCGGATATGTGTGTCCAGTCATAGCAGGGTCAACCTGTCATCTCATGCAAGTGGACCAATTATAGTCTTTGAGTATGAAGCAGAATTTGACAGGGGGGAATATGTAATTAGAAGCCATGGCTGATTTCTGCACATCAGGGTCCTGTAGCACCTTCAAAATTCTTCCTAATTGATTTGTGGAGCTGTCAATAAATCCAATTCCTGTAGCTCTAGAGGACCATCACCCCTTCTACTTAGTATTAAGTAACCCTTACATATTTATGCATCGAATGCACATGTTTGTGCATACAGCTAATATGGACATTTCTGGAACAAGTACAGTGAGGTACAAAAAGACTGAGACTACTAGTGAAAATGTTTATATATTGCTTTATTTTTTTATTTAATTTAGAAAAACTAATAATTTGATCATTTAATTTAATTATATTGTCAGTAGTAACCTGAGTTAGAAATATTTACATTCAGAATTTCCTATTATTTGGTATGTCCCCCTTTTGCTATAATGACCTTTTTATTTGACCTGGCATGGACTCCATTAGTTTGTAAAAACCTGATGATTCATGTTATATCAAATCCATTGGAGTGCCATCTGAACATGTGGTTTAATGGAATGGATAAGACTCAATAAAAACTATTTAAATAGGGACAGAGAAATAGTGCAGAATCTTGAATATTACATTTTCATGTTAATGAACATTTCCTTTCTTGGTTTTAAACATTTCAAAATTCTAAAAATTTCTGTTCATTTTAATTTTAAATTAAAAAAATCCCAGATTTTCAAAGTGGTCTCAGACTTTTGCACCCCACTGTATCACTATGTTACATGATCTTGTTTTAAGTGTCAGCACGGTGAGCATAAAGAAAAAGCTGCTCCAGACATTCACGCCATGCCTAGAATTAGGCCGTAAGGAGGAAAAGTGTTTTTAGTAGGTGTTTTGAAACCATAGAGAAGACAACTATTGTGGCCACACTTAACAGGACTAAAAATAGCACATGTTTAGGCGCCACATCAAAAAGGTTTTATGGGCTAGTTTAACTGACTAGATGGGCCTGCTAACAGATGTCTATAGTCAGTGGGAGTAGTTTAGTTCATTCTAGAAAATGGAGTGCAATCTTAGGGGGAAAAAAATTATTAAAGGGTTCTTTGGTTTGTCACTTTGGGAGTCCCATGATTGTTCTATCTAGATTCCTACAACAACATCCTGTGAAGGTCCCAAATAGAATTGTCAAAAGAACTTTTGAGTAATGCTTCAACCTAAAAATTTTTTTAAAAAGTGTCACTCTTGCTGGATGAACATGTTTTCACTACTTTACATGATCTGTTTAAGTCCTGTAGTCACCCAGAGTCTCTTCATTGATCCCATCTGGTAGGTCTGTTTACATTGCATCTACATTTACATAATATTGGCAGTCATGGGAACATCCAGAGCCTATCCTGGAACCACTAGTTGCAAGGTAGGAGAATTCACCCCTGATGGAACGCATGTCCATAACAGAGCACCATGCACACACACACACACACACACACACACACACACACACACACACACCTTCAGACCTACGGGTAGACCTCTCCTGTAGATCAGAGCAATGATTGTCAGTTGAGGTTGTGTCTTAACCCATATACACTGAAGAGGTCAGTTAACATCTGAAGTAAATTCAGCTGCAATGTGATGTTTCATGAGCGGCAGTTTGAAAAGACACACTGACTTTATATGTTTTAGGGGCAGCACTTGTACGTTGGTAACTGTTGGCAGTAGGTAAGGACCACCTATTTGCTGGGAATTGGCCAAGTGGGAACAAGTGGGTGTATAACTACAGATGCACACATTTTCTTCATAAAACATTGAGATTTTCCAGGTGTTGTGCAATGCTCTGGTCTGTGCAACCTGCTGGAACTCCCAGGGGGTTGCAGAGCTGGTTAGACTTCACTCTTAAACCTTTCAATCTAGTTTGATTGGGTTAAGGTTGGGTGACATTTCAGGGTATTCCATTCCACCCAGTGGTGCCTCCTTCCTCTCCAAATCTCAGTGCAGCTTTGACATGTGTTGGGGGTCACTGAAATTCAAACATGATTCTAAACATTTATAAAAAATTGCAAACCTTTGACAGGCAGTGGGTTTATAATGATTGGTTGCATTTATATAGGTTATATAGTTATATAGTTTATGTGCACTTTAACATAAGGGTGAAAATGTCATATCCATGTTTGAATATAATGTAGTGGTCTCTTTGCTAATAAAACCTGATCCATTTTTCCATATGGTGGTACAGGTGTGTATGCTCTTAAGCCTCACCACAGGAACGATGAACTATAAGTCCAGTAGGAGGTCCATAACTCCATGGCGCATTGCATATGTCAAGACCCCATGCCCTGAATAGGCTGTATAGGGCCTATCTATTAAACCTGAGCACTTTTAAGTACTGACATGGATACTTGGTGGTTTGAAGAGCCTACAAGCTGAATCAGCAGTGTAACTATAGGATCTCTCATCTCTGCCATATCCACTTACCTGCTTTAGAAAAGCTCAGCACAAAAACAATGTCATTCTACATCTCCTGGTCACCCAGAACACGACCATGCCGTCTTACTGAACATCTGCCTCATGCCGTGAAAATGTCACTCTTTTTTGGAGGTGTAAGGTTTTTCATTCTGACAGCAGTTTACATTTTATTTCAGCAAGTGTATCAAATTAGCAGTTTGGGTTTAAGACCACCACAGGGCCAGATGGTGCTAAAGTAGACATGCTGAGAAAAGTGTGTGAGGAAACTGTGAGTTTTAAATTGACCTTTTACTGCCCTCCAGTCAAATGTTTGTGGTGTCACATACGCAACTATTCTCTCATTCCCCATAAATTCAACACCGATTTAAAAAAAAAAAGGTGGACAGGGATGAAGCAATATCAGTACGGAAATTGTTGAAATTGCTAAAAGCAGTGTCTGGACTGGATTATGGAATATCAGACCATGGACACAATGTGCAGAATAATTCATAAGTATATTAGTGTACATTTTATTCCCTGACACAATTTTTAATCAGTAATTGATTAGAAATGATTCTGTAAAAACAGTACCAGATTGTGCTATGCCTCATATGCATCTGTGTATGCTATTCAGTGTATATGCCATCTAAAAAAATCTAAAGGCTAAGCTAAGTCCCCATGAAATGACATTGATTTGTAAGCCCATGAACATCTGCAGTGTAGCCGACTTCAGTTCCCGTACCAGCATGCATTGCAGCTCAGAGGAACCATGACATACAAGCAGCCACTTTAGGTCTGCAGGAGCAGAACGCCTAGGTCATGAGGAGTGTGTGGACAAGTCACACCATGTTAATGTGAATGGGGTGTGTGTTAAACTCCATAAGTGTGTGTCTGCAAGAAAGAGAATGCGACAAAGAAAAATAGACTTTGATATTTCACTATTTGCATCCATAACCTCGTAACCCCATCGAAAGGCGTTTAGGGATTTCTTTGAAAAAGTTTCAGAGCATCACCTGTACTTGGTTACTGAAAGGGCAGATGACACACTGTGTGTGTGCGTGTGTAATCCAGGGAAGCCGTAGGGGAGAGTGAATTTGTATTTGAAGTGCATGTGTTACTGGCTCAGTTTATACTTACTGTCCGTCATCCTGTCATTTCCTACCTCTTGCAGAATGCCTGAGTCACTGTATACCTGTCAAGAGTTTAAACAAGAAGAAGACAGAGTTCAGAAAAACGGATAGAAAAGAACAAAGGAAGAATGCAGGAAGCCGTGATCCCACCAGGATGGTTTATATGGCCCAGTCTCCAGTATTCTTTACAGATGGAACAGAACACCATCATATCCACTTCCAGCCATCCTTCAGAGCTCTCTCTCTCTCTCTCTCTCTCACTTACTCTTGTCCTCTTCCTCTTTTGTGTCTGACTCTCACTATTTCTGTGTGCCTTTTCCTTTCTTTGATCACTAATGTCTTTTGTTTGCTAAAATCAAAACAACTGCTGTTAAGTCACATGGTACAGTAATGAAAAGGAGAATAACAGCAAAGCCATATGGGGCTTATGTGCTTTCTAATTTATTTGTGCCTAATAGGATTTATAAGACTTCCACATGCTTTAAAAAATCCCCCATTAAGAAGGCTCAGTCAGCAATATTTCACAAACACAGTTCATTTCTTTCAAATGGAATTTGCATTACATTTAAATTTGCGGTATTTAGCAGATGCCCTTATCCAGAGCAACATACAGAAATGCTATTGAATAACAAATCCTAGGCTATGGTCTAGAAATAGCATTAATTAAAAAATCTGTTAGAGATGTTAGAGAGGAGATAGTATGAGAGTTAGTACAGCAGTCATAGGTACAAATGAGTGTGTGCATGTGTGTGTGCGTGTGTGCGCGTGTGTGTGTGTGTGTGTGTTGTGCCCTGCAATGAACTGATGTCCTATCCAAGGTGTATTCCTGGCGCCCGACCAGTGTTCCCAGGATAGGCTCCAGTTTTTCCTCAATGCTGGACTATGGATGGATGGATGGATGGATTATGTGCCAATTGAATAGGCAGGACTTCAGGCTTCTTTTGAAGACAGTTTATTCCACCAGTTGCATGTTTTCCTTGTGTCTTGAGGGATTAGTCTTGGTGGGTCTAGTCGAGCTTGTGGCTTGAAGGGAATGTGGTGCAAATTGGGTTTTATAGTGCCTTTGTGTAGGTGGGAACTGGTCCATTTTTGGCTTTGTAAGAAGATTGAAAACAACTGCAGTCTGGATCAGTTGCAGGGATCTGATGGCATGCAGGGGAAGTCCCGCCAGGAGCAAACTCCAGCAGTTCAATCTCAAGATGACAGAACAAGCACTTGAGTGGAGAGACTGAGAGAAAAGGCTCAATCTACATGAAAAATACATGAGTGATCCAGATTAGTAGCATAAGCAGAAAATGATAGCCGGTTATCCAGAACTACGCGGTGTTTCATGTGATGTGCTGAAGTAAAGGACAATGTCTCAGACATTGAGTCCAAATAAATTCCACAAATGAAACTTTCCATCGGGTTCAGCTTTGGAAAAGCTAGAATTTGCATCATCCACCTGGACAACTGCTTTGTCTGTGTTGATCTAAAATGGTGAAGGAGCTAATTTTAGCAGTGTTATTTTATATAGTGATATTTTATTTTAAGCAAATAAGGTGGCATGGTACACAGTCAGTCAGGAAGCTGGATTAGATGGTCTAACTATCCTTTACTTGTGCTTGTACTGTTTACGGTTGCCAAGCTAGGTAGCTTACTAGCAGTCCACTTGGATACAAACAGGTTGGCAAGTTAACCTTCTCTCTTCAGATGTTTCCTCATTCTGAATACAGCTAAAATGCTGGCTAAATTACTAACTGCACCACCATCATCCCATCTAGGTCAAGGTATTTCACAAGAATATGCCAAAAAGTTATACTGTTAATGTAGCTTAAGAAGAATCTGCTTCTGACTACTGAAAAATATCTCTTAGGAAATGAAGGGCTGAGCCTAAATCAGCATTTGGCATGTTGTCAGCTCTAGCCACATTATCTTACAGTGTGGCCAGCATACATCTGAATCTAATCACAACTTTACATGATATACAACCCTTGCAATAATTATTCATTTTCAGCATGTTCCATCTCATTTATCTGTATTTTAACCCATGAAGATGAATGTGGTTCGTATAAATATGACAACCAAATGCTCCATAATTTGCCCATTTCTTCTGTCATCAGCATAGTGTGTTTTTTTTACTGGAGTAAATCAAGAATTTGTATGCAGGACAGAGGAAGGCCACATGAAACACATGCGTCTCTACACAGCATGAACTGTTTAGGCTATGATTACTGATACTCAATGAGCATTGGTTCTGCATGCCTTCAGTTGTGGCAGGGTAAAAATAGAACAGAAAAAACCTAGAAAAATACAACCATGTTAATGATAATGTACAGCAAATAGAATAAAATGGAATAGAATAGAAATTATGTTAGTTCTTTCTATTCTATTCCTTCCATAAATGTTAAATAAATGTCTCCTTAGAGAAAGCTTCACCTTATCTCTTAATTCATTCATTGGCTTACAATAGAGGAGCGGAAAATCAGATTTCATAAAAATAAAAAATGTATTTCTATTACAGTCATGAAAATTCTTAAAACTGTACATTATTATACTGTATATTGATTTAAGGTGTCATTTTAAGATAAACTTTAAATTAGTTCAGTACTTATGGTCATAACCAAGACCATATGCAAGGGGTTTGCATTCGACTAATTTATAAAATCCACATTAACACTAATGGCTGTGCAATAAATGCAGTAACAGAATGGAAAATAATAACCAGTAAAAATAATTATTAGCAATAGCAAGTGTTCAAACATTAAGGAATAAATGATGGAATAGCTTAATGTAACATGCACAGGGAGAGTAATAGCTGAACTCTGTCCGGCCCTGACTTGAGAAGATCTGTGCACTGTTGTCTATGGAGTCCACTTTAGCTAAAGGATTATAAAATATTTTATGCCTGTGACCTGTGAGAGCTGAAAGGTGAAAGGTCAGATCTTGAATATTATGGAAGGTCAGGTAGATAAGTGGCAGAGGTAAAGGTTAGGCTTATACATGCTTCTCATCTCTCTCTCTCTCTCTCTCTCTCTCTCTCATAATTCACAATCTCTTGCTTACTCTCTTTCTTGCACTTCACATATTTTCCCACTTGCAGGGTTTGTATGTTCACAAGCACCCTGTTTTTCACAGTTTCACACCATCAGCTATACTGTGTAGCTGAAATACAGACTATTAAAACAAATTGCTCAGATTTCACCACACCCCACTGTAAAACAACTGTATATGAGCTTCAGGAAACGGTAATGTAATTGTAGACGTAATGACAGAATTCTCATTATGTTACAATTCTCATTTCATTTATTTATAATTATAACTACCATTCCTCATGCATTCTATAGTCTCCTATGAATTCAAGCACAGAGGATTCGGGGTTAAGTACCTAGTCTGACAGTGCATTAATAATCATTCTGTCTGTCTTGCTATCTTGTGTTAACTTAGAAATAGAAAAAAAAAAAAGTCTATACAGTAAATCATATTAATAATCAACAATTAAACAAACTACATTTGATATTGGTTAGCTAGGAAAAACTAATATTGCTGTGTAAAATAAAATAAAATCTTGCTAGCATGACCAAACTATCTAGGTATTAGTAATAACATAATAAACAATGCTAAGTTGAACAAAGCCCTACCTCTACATTGCACTCGATCTTATATATTCTTCTTTTTCGTTATTTTCAAACTTTCAGTATCTGACAAGGTATAAAGTATACAATATGTACCTACTGGTCAGGTGGCTAACAAAAGAAGTATAAGACAGCTATTCTATCATTATATATTCTCTCACACAAACACATATGGATCAAATGACAAAAATAATTAACAAAATTAAAAAAAAAAAAAAAAAAAAAAACATGGGCAGCCCATACCATGACAAGAGCATAAATGGTCACCTATATGGGATAATGCACAGGTTAGCCTTGCTGACAATGATAATCTGATCCTCTCAATTTCCTTTTCTCTTCCTTCCTCCCTGCCGACCTGTCACTCCATCTCTCCATCCTGCTGAACCTGATGCCACCCACTCCTCTATTCTTCCTCATCGCCATGTCTCTGTTTCTCTCTTCCTCTCTATCTGCAGGATACAAAAGTGCTCTGCTTCACCATCACTTCCACAGCTGCTGCTAAAAGGAAATAGTAGATAGCATCTGATCATATGATACACCCCGTTCTGCGTAATGACACTTACTTAGAAAGAGCTTGGCCATTTCCATAATTAAGATTTGTCTGATCAATTCTCATGACTAACTTTATAAATGGACACTATTAACCAGAAACAGAACATTAGACTGGAAAGTAACAAGTGCATACATTTTGATGAAAGCTAGTATCAGATTTCTAAGCTTGTTCTATTTTTCAAATGATGGCTACAGCAAAAGATCAACTTTTTGCCACTGTTTAGAGGTCAGAAATATTCAGTGCCTCATTGATCTTGATCAAAGCTTGTGCAGCCGTCAGAAAACAGGGCACAGTGCAAGGTCACACCATCCACATGCTCTGCTGCAGGTCAATGTGCTGTAAATCCTTGCTTTAGCTCAGTTCAACTGTGTACTCTTTAAGGTAGATAAAGAAAAATTCCCAAAGTTACTATGTAACATTCGGTGGTTAAAATTCACAGAATCACAAATCTACAGTATTTGCTGAGAGAGAAGAACATGAATAACGTGCAAAATGCATTTTTACGTGTACGTTGTAAGCATAATCCTTCTCTTATAACCAATTCAATGTCCAAAACTACAAAACATCTGGTATTATGTATTATGTATCATATTTATTTTTAACATTTAGAATGGAAATAAACTGCGCTTTGAAAGTACAGTAACAATTTAACAGAAGTTATTTGGTCATTTTTATGTGAAACATGAAATTATTAGTTCTTTTCATTCTATCTATCTATATCCCTGAGCTCCGAGTGAAGCTACCTGACTAGTAGCTTTCTAACAGAAAGAGGAAAAAATGCAATGATCCTGATTCTCACTACAGCAGATGGGAGCCAATCAAAAATGAATGATGAAAGTAATGGTCTTTGAAGTCTGTGGTTAAATATGTAATTGTAACTTTGTTGACCTTTTATGAACATCATTATAAAGTACTTACTGCATAAAACAAGGTAATTGGACACATACATATTCATCTGCACTGTATATGTGTTATGTTATCCACCTCCAAATATGCGTTTGTAACTGTCATACATCTTTAAGGGGGTTCAAACCTAAAATCCCCCCCTCCACCCCCTAGCTACACCTCTGGTTTGAGTCAGATTTATTCATTTTTATTATTTTTTTTTAAAGCAAAATCTGTTTAGGTTTGCATCTTTAGTGCCATTATTTACAGCTATATACTGGAGCTATATTCTGCTTTTTGTGCTGGTGATATTAGACAGACAGGGTTCATACAGCTGAAATTTGAACAAGTAAAATTCATCAAAAATGGTATCCACTTTTAGAGTGGATAATTTTGGCCCTGGACTGTAACCACAGTCTGTAGCTTTTATGTTTAACTGACAGCCAGGTGTAATGGTGTAATATTAGTGAGGTGGTAATTATTTAATTTAGAACCTGCCACTTTCCACTGCTTTGTGTCCAGGGGTAAGATTAAATTAGAAACACTAACTGCTAACATTAAAGTCAACTCCATCTGGAGAATTTATTTGGCACTGCAGGTTCTGGGGTCCATTTGTGATGGATAAATTAAGCATCCAATCATTGCTTCAAAATTTGGGCACTTTTTAAACCTTGAAATTGTAAGTTTGAAATCATAAGCCAAATATTTAAGGCTTTGAAGGCACTGAACCCAGGACAGAGTTTATGGAAAAACATAAACTGTGCTGAGGCTTAGCTTCTTATTGCTATGCCACACATATTGACTCTGCTTCTGGAATTCAGCCCTAATATGAAGTTTAACTCCAACCACCCTTCAGTCTCCAGCTGGCCGTGACCTTGGCCTTGTGGCTGTATGGAGTCTGTGTGCTTTCTCGTAAACTGTTGCGGTGAGCTTTCTTTATTTTGTCCATTCCATGTCCACTACATGACTTATTCAGACATAACAAATAGGGTCAAAAATGAAGGTGATCATGGAGAAGAGGAATCAATCTGCAATTTGCAAAAACACAGTTTTGATGTCCATATCAGTCTCAGCTTGGGTGAAAAGAACTTGAGCTTGGTGAACAAAAAAGCATTGGCCCCATCATTGGGAGACTGTGAGTTTGAACACCAACAATGTCATTTGGCCATGAACAAAATTGGCCATGCTCTGTGGGTGGGTGAAATACAGATTACTCAGAGTAATATTAGCCAATCAAGGGCAGTTTGTGCTTTCTTCTGTGTGTAGCTTCCCTGTGATGTAGCATGAGTAGCATTTGTGATAGTTAGCTTCTTGTGTCTCAGAGGAAGCACATGCTTGCCCTCATCCTCCCAGGCTAGTAGCTGTCATGTGATAGGGGAGAGTTCACTAGTTAACAGGTATGACCAAAGTTTTTGGCAAAAATGGGGTAAAAAATCTATCTTGGGGATGGCTTTCATCAATTACCTGTAGCATATTTAAAGAGATAGCAGAACGCAGGTGAATGAGTTCTTGATTCTGTACTCTAGTGAGCTACTTTGAGATATCTGAGACACTTCCATTCACTGCAGAGCTATACAATGGATATCCAACCCAGCTGAACTGAACAAGCTGAATTAAATAACGTAATTACGGTCTTATGAAACATGAATCCATTGTACTCTGTGAGCATTACCGCTTTTGTTAACCTACCGGTACTTTTAAACCTGCACACAGAGTATTTTCACCTCTCCAAATCTTCCAATAGAGTTCAATGCTACCAGCCCAGAACAGGTTAGTAGGATTCAGGCAAGCTTTAGCAATAATCTGCCCTTGAGACCTGCTCTGAACAGATGCCAAACCTCAAAGCCGATCTAGAACTTTCCACACTGCACTCTATTACTGCCCATAATTGCTTCCTGACCTTTACCTCTGGGGCTCCACTCTGACCTGTCCCTGCCTGGGTTGGGGGCTTAGGGGTCGTCCTTGGGTTTGAGAAAAGGAGTAAAGTAGGACCAAAAGCAGAGCCCCTATAATCTCAGCTGGAGTAATGTGGCTGCCGATTAGCTTGGTAGCAATAACAGCTAGGTTGCTGTGTGGATATGGGCTGTGGGGTGGGTAGATGTGATGATGCAAGTGGGCATTATGTCGGAGGCCCAGAGGCCAGGAAAGTGTTGAAGAGAACGCATGCAGCTGCAGGGGGTCTGTCTGCGCTCCTGGTTTAGAGGCATTCAGATGGAAACATATGCACACACACACATGCAGACTAAACACATCCACACATGCAGACTGTAAATCGGAGCTGGACAGAGAGCCAAGTCTCCCATGAGGGTCGTGACACTGCAGAGTGGACAGGAAGCTAAGGATGGATGATTCTTTTTCAGCCAGGCCTAATCTCTTGCTTTCTCTCGCTCTCCTTCAGCATACCCCCTACCTTCTCTCTCACCCACTCTCTCTCTCCACCTGGAAAAATAGCAGTGGGAGAAATGTGATCCAGAGAGAGGGGGTACGGGGTGGGGAGGTATGGAGGGGGGTAGAGTTGTCTGAGCTGCTATACGCTATTACACTAATGGAGATGGATGTGGGTAGGAATCATCTTGCCCACCAGAGAGAGAGAGAGAGTAAGAGAGGGAGAGATATATTTCTTCAATGCTTCCTGCCAAGCTGCAGACTTATTCTAATGAGCAAGGCGGACCGAAGTGTGAGGAGCAGTGAGCCAGCATGGTGCAAGATGGAGTACGATTACTCTGACAAATAAGTAAGGGGGAGGGAGAGAGGGTGCTTGAACAGAAAGGGGCTACCACAGATAGAAACAACGGCAGACATTCACAAAAAGACATTGTTCTACAGGGTTGTATATATATAATCAAGATATTGAAACAGCACTAGCACATATGTATATTTACCTGTTGTCCTGGAGTAGGGCACACTAATTTGTGACTTACACAGTGGTGCAGTATTATTACTTGGAACCATTAACACCAGCTAGTTAATGGTTTCAGCCAGCAAATTAGATGTAACTGCATCAATCAGAGATGCACAAATCTCTCTTGCTTAAACACACACTTAAACAAATATACGCATGCTTTGTACTTAGACACTTCAATTAGTGTAAGGGAGAAAAGAAAACAGACCAGGTAATTTGTTTTCTTTTTTTTCCTTTTACCCATGGACAAAGTGGTGGTCTAATCAAGTCAGAGATCAGACTCTGGGCAGGGTGATGACTTCCCAAAAGAAGTAAAGATTGGAGTGTATATAAACGAGTCAGGAGCTAATGGAGTTGAAGAGGTGTAGTGCTTATAGTGTGTCTACTGCTCCATCAGGACATTAGAGCCTTTGTCCTAGTGACGGCATGAAGTGAAAAACATAAACTTTACTGCTACTCCACTGCAGGGTTGTCAACTTTAAAGATGCTGGATGTCTGATTTGGGGATTTGAGGATTTGGGAATTTTTACCGCTGCTAGAAAATTGCTACACACAGAGGAAAATTTTGTAAAAAGGGTTATTCTGTGCCCTTCTCCACCACACAGATTTATGTGAAAGTGTCAAGTTTATAGACATACAAGCATATTTAAGGCTTTATCCCAAACTGCATTCTACACACTAAAGCCTAGTTTATGCACATCAGAGCTGCTTCTGAAAGCTGTCCGAAATGGACTCCAGTAGTGTTCATAGTCTTTCAGAACAGTAAGAGAATCATAGCTGTCAATCAAATAAGGGGGAAGGAAGTAAACAACAAGATGTGATATGTGAAAGTGAATGTATTACAGAAATTGCTGTATATTAATATAGAACCACATAGATTAATGTAAAATGTGCAGCAGTTAGAGTTGATGTCTTACAGCTCCAGGGTCCCTGGTTTGATCCTGAGCTCGGGTTACTGTCTGTGTGGAGTTTTGCATGTTCTCCTCATGTTGTTGTCATGTCCTCCATGTTCTCTGGTTTCCTCCCACCTCCCAAAACCATGGCAGTGGTTGGTTTGGCTACTTGCCCCTTGGTGTCAATGAGTGTTAGGGATAGGGCAGGGTTTCCCATCCAGGGTGTATTCCTGCCTTGCACCCAGTGTTCCCTGGATAGGACCCACAACAACACCATGATAAAGCAGTTACTGAAGATGAGTGAATGAACAAGCTTTTCTCAGAATTCAATTAACACAGAAATCTTATATGACCCTTCACCAACTTTAAACATGAATAGGAAACATAAGTGTTAGTAGTCAAAATCCCTAGGCACTAATTCTGTTTGACTACACTGATGTAAAAGAGAAAAGCTCCATATGACCAAGTTTTAAACTATTTATTGCCTTTATAGCAGAGGTAAACACTACATCGTCATATTTTTTATGTTCATCATCCACCTATTCAGAAACCTACAGAGCAATTTAAGAAAATTAATCAACGCTGCATTTATGTCTTAAAATAATGTTACAATTTACAAGCTACTTGATTGATCAGCAAGGATTCAACTTCACTATGGGAAATGCCATGAAACTTATGTATATCCACTATGACAACACTGTGATAAATGCTTTTGAGGAGGAGGAGTCGGACAAAGTCGGAGCTCCCTTCAGCTTCCGCCCCCATTCATTCACACAGTGATACAAGTCAATCACTGTGGAGGAAGGTGAGCCTTTCTAATGCTCCAATAGTGACAGAAGCTCGGATGGAAGGATAAATCCTTAATTCCCTAAGCACTCTTTAGCATGTATCCTTAGGCATAATATGTTATGCATAAATAATGAGGTACCAACAAATTATTTACTATCTGCAACTCTGATATAGTTAACTGTGACTGCTATTGTTGTTTCCAGACTATGATGGAAGTGTTATGTTATTGTGTGACCAACATAAGTTACTGAGTACTAGGCTAAGCAAACTTGTCTTTTAACAAGCTAGCTAGCATTAACTGGCTTTTGTAATCCTGCAATTTTATTCTACACTGTATATTCTGTATTATTCCTATACAGTTGTAGATTCATAGTATATATCTTAGGTTATCTTTATATATCAGTACATTATCTTATATATATATATATATATATATATATATATATATATATGTCTTATTGCACTCACTGTCCTCTTTAATAGGAACATCTACACACCTGCTTATTTATACAGTTATCTAATCAGCCAATCATGTGGCAGCAGCCCAGTGCAAAAAAATATATGCAGATACAGGTCAAGAATTTCAGTTAATGTTGACATCAAACATCAGAATGAAGAAAAAGTGTGATCTCAGTGACTTTAACCGTGGCATGGTTGTTGGTGCCAAATGGACTGGTTTGAGTATTTAATAAACTGCTGATCTCCTGGGATTTTCACAATAGTCTCTAGAGTTTACACAGAATGGTGTGGGAAAAAAAAAAACATTATGTGAGCAGAGGGTCTGCAGGCTGAAACATCTTGCTGATGAGCGAGATCAGAGGAGAATGACCAGACTGGTCTGAGCTGACAGGAAGTCTTTAGTAACTCAAATAATCACTTACATCCATGGTGAGCAGAAAAGCATCTCAGAATACACAAACATCAAACCTTAAGGTGGATAGGCTACAATCAGAGAAGGCCACATCAGGTCCCACTCCTGTCAGCCAAGAACAAGAATCTGAGGCTATCATGGGCACAGATTCACCAAAACTGGACAGTTGAAGACTGGAAAAAGACCAGGTGATTCATTTTCTAATCTTCAACTGTCCAGTTTGGGTGAGTCCGTGCCCATAATTCCTGTTCTTGGCTGACAGCAGTGGAACCTGATGTGGTCTTCTGCTGTTGTAGCCCATATAGATATATAGACTTAGATTGGACATATTCGGTCCTATGTGTTGTGATCGCATGCAGTAATCAAAAGAATTAGGCATCAAAGACGATAATACAATGCACAGGAATCTTTGTGCTCCCCCAATAATGACATGTTACTGCCAGATAAAATCTGATGTGAAAAGGGGGGAAATGACTTAAAGTGGTTTCATTTTGCAAGGCTTAAAAATGCTGAGAAACTTGATGTATGAAAAGAAGACATATCTTTTGATTCTGAATCACAATAGCAAAATGTGGAGAACATCAAAGGGGGGGCGGCTAATCCGCCACATCTTTTGTTGGTACTAATCATCAAAAGCCTCGATAGACATTCATCAAAAACACAATCGAGTGCTTCAGTCCTCCTCTGACAGTTTGATTATCACCAGAGACACAATCATGATCACTCAACATTTTCTATGATGAAAGGAGAAGCCTGATAGTGAAGAACAACAATGGCTCACCACAATCCACTCCATAAGCAACACATGCTGATTCCACTCTTCCCCTCACAAAAATCTGTCTGTTAAAAAAGATTAAGAAAATCAACTTCCTTTACAAGAAGGCTGCTAACTTCTGAGTATTAAATTCTTATATACAGTATAGTCTATTTGTTTTGAGCATTCAATCTTGACTAATTTGAGGTAATTTGATGTTTTGTAATTCAAAATTACACTTCACTTGGCCCAGTCTGATAGCAACTACTGATTTTCTTTCACTCTTCGTTAGACATACTTGCAAACACAACTAGCTTGACTGATTAGCAGGATTTACAAGGTAAAAGAGACATAAGACATATTAGCACTAAAATATGGAAGATTTAACAAATTGTATAATTTTTATGTTTCTAGCTGAGGGTTTTGAAATTAACAGCTACTCTTCAAGCACATAGCTTGTAAAGGGAAAGCTAGCTATGCATCCTTCTAGACCTATATATTAGCAATATGTCTAGAAGGATGCATAGCTAACTTTCCCTTATGTGTGTGTGTGTGTGTGTGTATATATATATATATATATGCACAAAGCAATGATACAATCTGACTATCTGTACCTGTGCTTGAAATATTTATATCTGTATCTACCTTTAACCCAAAGTGATGCCCACAAAGTGATGGCCTAAACCTGGGTCTTATTAAATATGAACCATACCACTATGCTCCTGGAAACACTGGAAAACACTGGAAAAAGCCCAAAAGTAGAAATGCCAGCTGTCAATTGGTGTGTGAATTCTGGCTCTGACAGTTCCTCAAGATATGTGCAGGACCTTTTTTTTAATTCCACGCTTGTAGTTATTGTTCCCCTTCAGGAACTCGAGCTGCGTCGAAACGCTATGGGAACGCCATTCGCGCGACCGCGCCCTGAATCAGGTGT
>CM075015.1:7434827-7476985 GCA_037576675.1 Pangasius sanitwongsei | reverse complement strand
GACAAAGTTAGGGAGGCCAGATTAAGATGGTTTGGACATGTTCAGAGGAGGGAGAGTGAGTATATTGGTAGGAGAATTTTGGACATGGAGCTGCCAGGCAGGAGGCGAAGAGGAAGGCCAAAGAGGAGGTATATGGAGGTAATAAATGAGCAGAAGATAGGGATAGGAGGAGAGTGATGTTTCGCTGTGGCGACCCCTGAAGGGAAAAGCCGAAAGAAGAAGAAGAAGTGACTGGAAGGCCGTGAGCTCAAATCCCAAGACAGTCATTAAACTATTGCTGGGCTCTTGAGCAAGCCTGAACTGTTGCTTTATGTTTAGATTCAACACTTTGGATAGAATGGTATCCAAATTTGTAAAAGTAAGCCTAAAATTAACTGTTAATAACATATAAAGGGTGGCAATAAAAAGGGTGGCATGGTGGCGCAGTGGATAGACTTGCCACAGCTCCAGGGTCCCCAGTTTGAGCCTGAGCTCAGATAACTGTCTGTATAGAAGTTTCTGTGCATGTTCTCCGTGTGTCTGTGCGGGGTTCCTCCCACCTTCTGAAAACATGTCAGTAGGTGAAATGGCTATGCTAAATTTCCCCTAGGTGTGACTAGCATTTCATTCAGGGTGTGTCCCTGCCTCGTGCCCAGTGTTTCCGTGATAAGCTCCAGAGCCAACGTGACCCTGACCAGGATTATGCAGTAACTGAAGATGAATAATTAATCAACATGGAAAAGCTGCTTTACAAAATGCTGTATATATCTAGCTGTGTGCCATTTGGTAAAACTCAAGGCACAACATGGCAGTTGAACTAGTCTCTCTGTATTTATGCATAGTACCATAGGTAGTGTAATGTTGTAGGGTTGGGCTTTTCATTGCCAGGAACTGAGACAACAGTCACGATTTAACTGGATGAACGAGCAATTTTAGACTTAACTTTAGACTAGAACAGAGACTGAATTGATTCAAGCAGGACAATGACCATAAGCACAGCCGAAGCTACATTGGAGTATTGTGAACCCAAGAACATGTGTGTCTCAGAATAGCCCAGTCAAAGATTCAATCCTACTGATAATATGTTATAAGACATGAAGACAAGAAAGGACATGGTTTCTGTTTACCAAACAGTCTCCATCTAACCTGACAGAGCTTGAGCAATTTTGAACAAAAAATCACAGGATCCAGATGTCTGAAGCTGGTAGAGAAATACTTCTGTAATTGAGCTATGAAGCTGTAATTGCAGCCAAAGGTGGTTCTACCAAGTATGAATACATGTACAATCAAGACTTTTCATGATTGTTTTTTTTTGTAAATATATTTTAAAACATTATGAACTATTTTGTGTAGATCAGTGACCTAAAGTACCAATTAAATGTGCTTCAATTCCAGGTTGTAACTTGTGGAAAATGCGCAAAATATGAAAAAGACCAAGGGGGTTAATACTGTTGCAGGGCAACGTATTTCTCTGTATTTTAAACCAGACTTGGCCTTAAACATGTACAATTTGTGATACAACATTTTGTACATCTGGATCATTCTGCTACCTCATACCTATCATGTTTACTTACAGATATATTTTAGTCACTAATGTCATGATACCCTGCAAGAAACATGAATCCAAGCAGCTCTTTGGCAGCATCATTACAATTATGAATGACTCAGCGGAAAAAAACTGCATATCAAACTGATCAGAGGAGGACCATGAAGGGGAAGCCCTCTGAAAAGGGAATCCCCAACCAGTAAACAAGCTGACGTTAAAATACCAGATGCTTTCATGCTGATTGCAAGACCCTACTACCAACACGGTCAATCTTCACACCTCTCAACACCATGGTTGCCTTATTCTCCTGTTTTACCGCCTCTTTACATCTCTCCCCTCACTTGCGTACTATGACTAGACCACTGTCCATAGCAGTTGGGGAATAATATTACACTAGCAGGTTTGGGGTATCCCTGCTGTAAACTGGCCTTTATCGATAACACACTCTGTGCAGTGGGTGCTTATCACCCTTCTGCCACCCTGGGTGCTCAGCAAGGGGTGGGGGGTGAGGGGGGTGGCAAGATGTCAGTTTGTGCTTCATCCCTCTTTACGTGACTCTGCTATGGCGTCAGAATGGGTGTTTCCCTTTGTACCATCACTCTCCTTTTTCGATCTATCTATCTTTCTTACACCCCTTGCACGGTTACTCCTGTCCTGGAAGACAGCGGGTTTTACAGCGCAGCTGCGGATCTCCACACTCCGAGACAATAAAGAACTGCCAGAAACACCTGGATCCAGGTAAGGGTGTGTCCCTCTACATATGACATGATAACATAATCTATGGCTATGAATGTGAAATTTGTGTACATATATGTCTTGAAAATTGCATTGAAAATTTGCAGGTCAGCATCCATTGCAGTAAGAATTCACACAAGTCAACGTGTACAACAATTCATTTTTTTGCAAATTCATTTTATTTATTTACATAAAAACTCAGCAACATTGTACTTGGTTTTTTTTTAAATCATACAAGTTCTGTATAGGACCAGGCCAGGAAATAAAAAAAAAAAAAAGAAAGAAAAAGAAAAAAGGACAGAAATACGGTTCAAAATATTGCAGTCTTACCAAAAAGCCAAAAAGATTTCCTCTACCACATTAAAGTGTTCTTCCCTCTGGAGAAACCCTTAAAAGTTCTATGTAGAACAGGGTTTCATTTCAGAGTATAACCAATTTAGGAAGCTAAGAACCCTTTACTATTCAATAAACCCTTGAGGAACTCCTTTCTAAAAGTGAATCATAGACACATGCATTTAACATGAAATTTATCCACCATGGCCAGACAAGCCATTTGTGCTGGATTTGATTATTTGAGCTAAATATCACAATTTAAGCCTGAACATTTTTACTCAACAAAAAATGCCAGAAAACCTCAACTTAAAAGCAAATAAATAGAAAACATAAATTTTAAAGTGCATTAGTATTTCGTTATTAAATAATAAACTAAGTGTATTAACTAAATATTACCCTGATGCAGGATCACTTTCAAATTAAGGTAACTTTTGCAGTGAATGCCAGTTTTACCATTTTGGGTGTGAATGGGTGTGCAACACTCTGGCATGTGTTTGATAATTCCCATATCTATGAAGGTTTGTCCTACAGACAAGGCTGACACAGGCCATTCTGCTGCTTTATGCGAAACACAATTGTGCCTCCTGCTCTAAATTTGCAGCATCACAACTAATATACAACAAGACACAAATTTAATTTTGCTGTGCTGTGCTGCTTACGCTTTCAACCTTCATTATGTAAACTGTAAAGGAGTTAATAAATGTGGGAAAAGTGGTTAAAACCAGTAATTAAAACTCATTTTGATATTTCTGACCATTTCTATAATAACAAGACAGTCATAAGAACTTGAATGGCAGAGACTCAAAATAAGATGAGACTAATAATAATAATAATAATAATAATAATAATAATAATATAAGATGCCCCCAGTTATATGAATGAATGTTAAAATGTGTTCTTGTTTAACAAAAAAAAAAAGTGTAATCTTTGATATAGTGAAGTTTTTGTAAGGATATGTTTATTTAACATTTATGGAAGGAGTCTTCAGTGTCAGCGCTGTGTAACAGTCAGTAAGTTTTCCACCATAGAGGACATAGGACTTTGGAGGACTTTGTACTTTCTGGTTTCTCATAACAAGATACTTTTTTGTTATTGACTTCCAAAGAGAGAAAAAGAGAGAAGCTGGTGAGCGGTTGACTGTTTGTAGCTGCTATTATGTAATGAAATATGTTCAAGCGTAGTACAGTAAAAATATGTGCGATATTTGTCGAACAAATGAATCAATTAGCAATAGACACTTGTGCTAACCTGTCCCATCATGCACTACAGAAGGGGAGGGACTTATAATAAATAATGGATTGAATCATGGCCACTAAGGATAGCTGTAGAAAGTTGCTGTTGCTTTAGAACTGTAACTGTAAATAAATATGATGGGAAATCAAATATACATAACACAGCAAGAACTGTTAGTTAGTTAGTTAGCTAGCTAATATCAGGTAGCTAGCTACACATGGGGCGCTAACATCATATCTGTGAAGTGGAAATGAGAACTTTTTCAATATAATAAACATATTGTGTACTACTCACTCTAGAGGATTAGTACATAAAACATACTAGGTACTATACAATTTAGGCTGCCAGACTCATGAGCCTGAGCGATGACTGACACGTTCATGAGCCACAGAACACACTCTCAGACAACTCGATAAAATGCCATACTTTGTGACTGTGTTCTAACAGATGGTAGTAATTTACTATCTAACAGATAGTAATTTTTTTTTAAAAGTGTTGCCCAAATGCTCTCTAAAAAAACTAAAAAAACAATGGTACTAAATGGTACTTAATGGTACCATTGCTTGTCACAAGGGTGGTACCCTCATTTAAAGTACATAATTAGACTTTATGGACCTTGTTTGTACATTAAATGTGTCGAATGTATAATACAAATACATAATACAGGTACAGTGTAACTGTGAGGGTACTACTGCGATAAAAAGATGCTGTACAGTTTAATAATAATAATAATAATAATAATAATAATAATAATAATAAAAATAATAATAATAATAATTTTTTTTTTTTTTAATGAGACATAGTCTCTGTTATTCCACTAGGGGGCAAAATAGAGCAATAAACTCGGGGCCATGATCTTATAATAATAAGATCATGTCCCTGATAATAATTATTAATATAATATAATATCAATAAATATTAATATTTATTAATATGTAATATAATATTTTAAAATATGGTTTTGCCACATATATATATATATATATATATATATATATATATATATATAAAATGGTAAAACCATATTTTTTATATTGTATATATATATACATTAAATTGTATACAATGTTAATAAATTAAAGGAATTGTTTCCCATTAACTAAAATGAGTTTGTCACCCCTGGTTAGCAGCTATATTTGTGAGTACCACTACATCAATTTACAGTCTAATGCTTCATTAAGCTATGGTGAGTGAATTTAAAAGCAAATTGTGTGCACGTTGCCGACTGGTGACTACTGATAGCAGGGCTTATCAGACAAGAGCACATACTGCATGAGAAATCTCCCTGTCTCTGTAAGATCTCATCTCAGCAGAAACATTAGTCTAACACATGACTTCGCAGCTCCAGTCCTGGTGATTCACTACTTAGCACAGGGTCAGGTTTTAACACTCTAACACACCTGACACACCAGCTCATTTGCTCGTTATCAACCCCTTTACAGTCTAGATCAGATGTGTTAGAGGCAGTTTGTCGATGAGGAACCATGGTCTAACAAATAACACACTTGTATGAGAGTCAGGCAGGCGAGTCTGCAAAAGCAGGCGTGACAGAGAGACAGAGACAGAGGCGGGGACATTTTACAGTAAAGGGTTAAACAGTGATAAGAAAATGCCTATTTAGAACCGACAAGCCTGTGAAAAAATATTGTTAGACTTGCTCCAGTGAAAAATGTATTGTCAAAAGATGTCAAATAATACACAAATTGCATTGTGTTGTGTTTATCTTATAGTGTAATATTTCGTTTATGTGATGTGGAGAAACTATGCAAAACAATATGTTGGGCTAGATAGATATAACATACAGTACAACATGCCAGTATGTTATTGAAACAGCATTTTGTTTTGGAACTTGATATTACTATAGCTCATATTTTGTGTGTGTGTGTGTGTGTGTGTATGTGTATATGTGTATGAACAGGTTCTGTGTAATGTTTTTCTGAGTTTAGGGGAAAAAATAAAAAGAAGGCAGCGTACAGGCCCTACTGATGGAAGCTGTTCTAGATTTTGCAGGGGTGAGCATCGACACCTAATGATCTACTATATAAAATAATAAATATTTGATTCTAACTGCTGAAACACACACACCCTGTCTCTCTTCTGTCCTCTCAGGACAATGACATGTCCTATGAGGATGCTGATTCACCTCCAGCCTCACCATTCAGCATGTGAGTATCGCACACATGCACACACAGACACACACAGACACACAAACACTCACTCACACACACTCACTCACACATACACACACACACACACACACACACGTCCCTCCTCAGATCATGTCCACTCCTGTGGACCAAAGTGCTGTACATCAAACAAAATGATGCAAGAAATAGAACAGCATAAAAAATATTTAAAAATGAAATATAAAATAATAAAATACAGAAACTAATAGCAACAAAAAAATAATAATAAATATTCCAGCATGTTGCAATTAATTACATTTTTATTAATACACTATTTATTTGTTTGCTTGTTTCGTCATGAATTCGTTTCTTTTGGTTAATAAACATGGATTAAATAAAGGTACCAGAATTATTTATTACTATTCCTCTTATTATAGTTAAACTATTATTGTTTTTGTATCATACAACCTCCATTTTCAAATATCAAATCTGTGAAACAGTTTCTTGGAAATTTCCAACTTCACAGATTGAATTATTGTAATTTTATTAAACAGAAGCCATTTTAAATCCCATCCCATTAGTAGTAATAATAATATTTGATTTATCCCAATGTTCCAGTAATCATTAACTGCCAAAGTCTGACAACCACCATGTAATATACAGCACATGTCCATGCAGCAGAAATGTTCAGTAAACCTGCGCCCTCTGTTGGTGAGAAATAGACATGCCTCCTGTTAAAAGAGGTACTAGAGAGGCCTCAGTACTTTGAGTCTCCTAGAACCAAATGTCATATACACAGCTATCCATTAATGTGTGATTGAGAACAAAAATCTACTCTAAAACCCTGGTCTAGCATAGCCCTAAACTCTCTGATTATAGATTAAACATTACTGTTCATGTTTTAGGATGATTAAAAGAGGACAGAGCGCAGCCTGGCCTATCATACGTAAACTCTGGTGAGACCAAAGGGTGAGACTCGTAGTGTTGTGCAGTAGGACTCAGTCCTGAGTGTCATTTTCAGTCTGGGCTCTCTATCGCCCCCTGTAGGACTCTTCCTGAACATACAGGGAGTTATGACTTGGAGCAGAAGAGACAGGAGCAGCAGGAGGGGCAACCTCCTGAGAGCTACATCATCAGTACACACCCAGATGGTAACTAAAACACACATAAACTCACACACAGACACACACACTGTATAAGTTCTGTGTTTACTGCAAATATCCAGTGGCTTGCATAATTATTCACCCTCCTTAAACACTTCCATATTTTGTATTGTTACAACCTGAAACTGGAATGGACTTTATTGGGACTATAGGCCATGAATCTAAACAAAACCAGCCATAATATTGAAGAGTGTGTGTGTGTGTGTGTTTTGGGGGATTAATACAGTTTGCAAAATTATTTACAAATAAAAACATATAAAAGTTGTCACTGTATAGGTATTCACCCCTGTTGCTGTGAAACCCCTAAATTAGCCCTGGTGCAACCAGTTACCAATACCAAATTCAAATAACTGAATTGAATGGAGTCAAGCTGGGAGCAAATAAAGTGTCACAAGATCTCAAAATAAATACACCTGTTTCTCGAAGGCATCAGAGATTGTTAGAGATCATACCTAACCTACAGCTTTATGAAGACCAAGGAGCTATCAAAACAAGTACTGGGACAATGTTCTGGAAAACTATCAATCAGAGTTTGCACCAGTACTAATTTTGGGGTTTCACAACAACACCAGGGGCGAATACCCTAACCCTTACACAGTCATAATATTTAAATTTTTTAGTAAATATTTTTGAAAATTATATTGATTTTTACCTCATTTCAGTATTAGTGGCCATTTTGTGTAGAGTCATATGATGCCAATTAGGTCCATTTCATTTCTAGGCCATTTCATAACACTACAAATAGGGGTGAATACTTATGGTTAGAGAGTCGGACTTGTAACCCGAAGGTGAACCTGAAGGTCGTGGGTTCGAGCCTCAGGCCGGCAGGGATTGTAGGTGGGGGGAGTGAATGGCCAGCGCTCTCTTCCACCCTCAATACCACGACCGAGGTGAGACCCTTGAGCAAGGCACCAAACCCTCAACTGCTCCCTGGGCACCGGGAGCAAAAAAGGCTGCCCACTGCTCCGGGTGTGTGTTTATGGTGTGTGTGTGTGTGTTCACTACTGTGTGTGTGCACTTGGATGGGTTAAATGCAGAGCACAAATTCCGAGTATGGGTCACCATACTTGGCTACACCTCACTTCACTGTAATATTGCAGCATAGTATGCAGCTTGCAGGACAGTAGATTTTGGCTTATAGGTAATCATAAGTGTAACCTTCTATGTAACCAAAATATAATCTTGAATATCTTGAAAATCTTTTTCATTCTATTAAATGAAATTCCCATCACACAGTAAAACTTAGAGTTTAAAACTTAAAGCCATTCAGATTACTGGCAATGTGTCCTCGTCATTATGTCACGATAATATCCACTTCATGTGTCTTAACATTATGTCACGATTATGTCTTACCTCATGTGTCCTGTGATATAGCGGCCTGGAACACCAACACCAACGCCACCACCAGAGGTGACGCTCAGGTAAGCACATGCCCAGTACACATCACCTCATTCCACTCAAACCCTGCAACCACACATGCTCCACACCTTTGATTGAGTTCCATCATGTGACTCAGTGTCTGTGTGTGTGTCAGTCGTATGTGGAGCTGAACGAGCTGGTGGGGGAAAAATGGCAGGAGACTGGTCGCTGGGTGGGGTATGAGGAAACATTCAATCCAACCAATGGGAAATGGGGGTCCTCACACATTTCCTGTCTCACCTTCAGAAGCCTTATTCAGCTCCGCAGGGCCATGAGCACAGGTGAGATTTGTGTGGTAAAGATAATGACACATGAAATACTGCTATTCATATTTTCCTACTTTGTGTGTGGTTTTGTCAAAAGCAATGAGATTTTCAAATATCCATATCCAAAAATCTTATTTGACAACTACCAAGAACATATGAGTCTTATAAATGTTACTATTTAAAATAGGTATATCTAGCACACTAAAATGCTTCTCAGCTTGTCCCCCATTGGGGAAACCTTTAGCTTAGAACCCTGCAACAGAGGCTTTACCCTTCTGGAACATTGAGAAGCTTGTAGAATGTTTTTTTTAAAAGCGTAAAATTGTCACCATCAGACCAAATTAGTAATATCCTTTGTTTAATCTGTTTGTAGAACTTGTTCCCTTGCAGAAAGTAAAATAAACCCAGCGTTATATAATTGTTCCCATTGTGAATTTAAATAACACTTTGTTGGATTGGATGTCTGCAGCGGCAGTAATGTTGGACCTGAACGAAAAAGACTTCATAGTCATTGCTGAGAAGATCGTAGATGAACTTCTGGGAAAGAATGAGATTCGGGCCTCAGATCAGGGGACCTTGCTGAAGGCATTGTTAGAGAAGCGCAGGTAAAACACATATACACATGCGTGTACCCACAAGATGTTAGTATTAGTCCAGTGTGTAATGAGTGCTTGTCTGGACCATGGGCCAAAGACTTCTTGACATTAGTTTTGAGTTGCTGGTAAACCTCATCCAGAGGTCACTTCCACTGTCACACCTGTGACACACCCATGAGAACTAACTTACTTTTGTTTTGTTGGTGGTTCACAGTCAGGCTGATGGCACTCAGGTTACCTCAGCAGACATTGAGATGAAGACCTTCTCTGTCACCAAACAGGTAGCAATTCTTTATTTATTAAACAATTGTCTGTTTATTAGTAGATCAATCCCACGCATACATACACTTAAATAATGCACCTATTCATCTATCTATACTCTTAGAAAAAAAGATTTTATATAAAAACCTACAACAGAGGATTTTCATTTTAGAAAAATGTAAAAAAAAACAAAAAAAAAAACAGATCAAAGTCTTCATTTAATGCTCACATGAAACACCAGATGGTGAAAAAGTGTGATCTCTGTGACCTTAACTGTGGCATGGTTGTTGGTGCCAGATGGGCTGGTTTGAGTATTTCAGAAACTGCTATACTCCTGGGAATTTCACACACAACAGTCTCTAAACATTACACAGAATAGAGCGAAAAACAAAAAACATCCTGTGAACTGAGGGTCTGCAGGGTAAAACACCTTGCTGATGAGAGAGATCAGACAAGAATGATCAGACTGGTTTGAGCTGACAGGAAGTCTGTAATAACTCAGATAAGCACTCTCTACCACCATGGTGAGCAGAAAAGCATCTCAGAATATTTTGTGCATGACGAGATGCTTTTCTGCTCACCACAGTTGTAAAGAGGGATTATATGAGTTACTATATCCTTCCTGGCACCTCAAACCAATCTGGCCATTTTCCTCTGACCTCTCTTATCAACAAGGCATTTCCATCAACCGTCGCTCACGCAGTGTTTTTTGGTTTTTACACCATTCTCTGTAAACTCTAGAGACAGTGGTGTGTGAAAATCCCAGGAGATTGGCGGTTTCTGAAATACTCCATCCAGCCCATCTGGCACCAAAAACCATGTCACAGTTAAGGTCACAGAGATCACGCTTTTCCCCATTCTGGTGTTTGACGTGAGCATTAAGTGAAGACGTTCACTGCTGCCACATGATTGGCTGATTGTAAATCTGCATAAATGAGCAGGTGTTCCTATTAAAGTGGACAGTGAGTGTGTATTCATCCATCCATCAAGCATCCATCTGTTAAGCCATCTTTTGAGCCTTACCATCCTGTTGGGGTTTTTCTGCCCACACTAAATATACAATGTACACTTTTTGTAAAAAGCTTTAATCTAGGAATTTATTTGGTTTGTCCCTCTAGGAGAACCCTTAAAAGTCCTATGTTAAACTCAACATCAGAAGATTTCCTTTCATATCCATCAAATAATCTTTAATTTCTTACCACCCTGTTTGGCCCTCCTGCAAAACCCTTAAAGATTTTATGTAAAACAAGGGGTTTCCCTTTTTATGAAAGTTTCTAGTTATAACCCTTCTAAAAAATAAATGTTACAACTATTAAACATAAAAAGACCCCTTGAGGAGCCCTTTTTCTAAGAGTGTAGGTTCTTGCAATAACTTGTGTCAGTCTCTTTCACTGATTCTGCTGTCCATTCTTCTCAATCAGAGAGACACATCTGATAATGTAGAGGCATCTATTGTGTTATCAGGTGAGGAGGAAGGATAATTTACCACAAATTTTTAATAAACAAAAACACTGGACTACTATTTGAAAACATCCTTGTAGAATTTGTCTTAATTTATGACTATGTGTGTAGGTGTGCTGGACTCCCTACAGAAGCCGGTTGTGGCATTTGTGCGACTGCAAGATTCCGTGGTGATGGACGGGATTATGGAGGCTTCTGTGCCTGTGCGTTTTATATTTGTCCTGTTAGGCCCTACTGAGAGCGACATAGATTTCCACGAGAGCGGACGTGCCATGGGTACACTCCTGGCTGACTGGGTAAGAGAGGACGTGGCTAAGAATCATTATTAAACACTAAGTAAGCATGAAGCAGCCACACTACTAGGAAGTTCTCCTTGGCCTGGTGTGAGGGTCGGGATGTGTGGGACAAGAAGATCCATTGGTCGCATTGATCAAAATATGTTGGTCAATACATAAGTTTTGTCTCAAGCTAATTATTATGCATTATGAGCACTGCATGAATCAAAGAACAAAAGAGTTTTGATGGACGGGGTCAAAATGGAGAATTGGGCAACAATGAGGAAAACCTATGACCATTAAGTTCGCATAGGTTTTACTTGGTCTTCATTCTCTTCTCTCCATCTGCCTCTCACCAAAAGGTCTTCAGCTTGGAGGCCTATCTTGCCGATAGTGAAAAAGAGCTGAATAATGCTATTGCTGACTTCATGGACTGCAGCGTTGTGATCCCGCCCACTGAGATCCAGACCGAGACCATGCTCCAACCAATCATCCACTTCCAAAAGAAGATGCTACGTGAAAGATTCCGCCCTGCTGACACCCGAATCCTATTTGGAGCAAAAGCTAAAGGTTAGATCTTAGGAGGATTAGTAGACTATTACCTATTGGGCTGATCTGAGATCGGTTTTGCAGTTTCTTTTACGGCAATTTGTTGGAAGTTATAGATAAATGGAGCTGATTCAATGTCAAGATAAAAAAAGAACAAGCTAGCATTTTCTTGTGGAAGTTTAGCTTTCTATATATTTATCACCTTAGTAAAAAAAAAAAGTCATCCTTTATGTACACACATGAGCAGAGCCTGAGCAGCCACGGGATGATCCATTGGCTCGAACTGGATATCCATTTGGTGGAATGGTCAAGGACGTTAAGCGTCGTTACCGCCATTACCTGAGTGACTTCATCGATGCCATAAATCCTCAGGTGCTTTCTGCCATAATTTTCATCTATTTTGCTGCCCTTTCTCCTGCTATCACCTTTGGAGGCCTTCTGTGTGAGTATCATGCTCCTTGTCCATTCTGGATATGTAACTTAATTCTCGACTGCTTCTCACTTCTCACTTTCTCTCTACTGTTCTTAGCGGATAAGACAGATAAATGGATGGGAGTGCCAGAGCTGATGATCTCCACTAGCATACAGGGAATCATTTTCTGCCTGTTTGCCGCCCAACCTGTGCTGGTCATTGGCTTCAGTGGGCCACTGCTGGTGTTTGAAGAGGCGTTCTATAACGTAGGGCTGTCTGTTTATCAACTGTAATATAGTTACAGTTTGAGTGATATATAAAACTTACTTATTTTGTAGTATATTGTGGAATACTATCTACAGGTAATGTCTTCACTTGCAAAGGACAAATGCAGACTTTTACAGTCATCACTATATTATTGTGTATACATGTATCACATGTCTATGATAGCACATAGACAGTGTAAGTTGACAATATATTTAAAGGCATTCCTAGGAAAAAGGTTAAATACAGAACTCTAAAGCTCTCCTCTGTTCTTATACCTGGGGGAACCCTTAAAGGTTTACAACAAGAGGTCTTTTTGCTTTCATGATGTGAAAGGGTGACATTTTTATAGGTCTGTCTAGATCATCTATAGATGTGATTCCTAGACTGGTTGAAGTGAATCCATAAAATGTTGTCCTGTTTGTGTCTGTCCGTCTGTCAGTTTTGTGATTCGCAGGGCTACGAGTACATTGTGGGTCGGGTATGGGTTGGAATGTGGCTGATCATCATTGTGTTGATTGTGGTAGCAGCAGAGGCTAGTTTCCTCGTCCGCTTCATCTCTCGTTTTACCCAAGAGATCTTCTCCATCCTTATCTCCCTCATTTTCATCTATGAAACGTTTTTCAAGCTTTACAAGGTAAACACAAAGGCTAAAAGGTGTTCATTGATTTTTAATTCAGAACACTTTTTAAAAAAATATTTTGCAAAGTTCTCACATTCTGACAGCTTCAATAAAAGACCTGCTCTTGTCTGCATGGTGCCTCATGTTCTGTAAACAGAAGAATAACATGTGGACCACCAACATCCAACCAATCAGGACATAGAGGAGTCACTATACTATTAGAAAAAAGGCTAAGTCTAAAACCCTTAAGCATTCTTCAGGGGAATCCTTAAATATTCTATGTATAACCCTATGCAAGAGTGTTCTAGTCAGAACTTCTTTAGGCAGCCAAAAACCTGAAAGAACCTTTAGAACTCTATTCAAAGAAACTCTGAAAAACTTGTTTCTAGGGGTGTACTTGCCTTCACTGAAAGGAAAAAAAAGAAAAAAAAAAAAAAAAAACGACATCTTAACCTCTTTGTAACTTAAAATCATCTTTCATGTACACACTGAATACTTATTGGCATGAGCGCTAGCACATTAAAGAGAGGGGCTGTAATTGCTTGAACTTCACAACTAACAACAACTAACTTCCACCAACATCTGCTGACTATATCTTTATATTACTTTAATAGAAATGCTTTGATACCTTTCAAACTGTGTTATATATTTTGCAACCATTTTAAACCAATTTAAATTGAATTAAAGTGAATGGTAGCTCGCAGCCATGTTTTGACTGAACATTTCTTTAACTGACCATCAGGTTTCATCTCTTCTCTTCACTCATATCCTATTCTTCTGTATAGATTTTCAAAGATCACCCTCTGACAAACTCGGTTGCCAACAGCACAAACAGCAGAACGGATCCGCAATCCTACCCCAACACTGCCCTGCTCTCTATGTGCCTGATGTTGGGCTGCTTCTTCATTGCCTACTTCTTCCGTCAATTCAAGAATAGCATCTTCCTGCCAGGCCCTGTACGTGTGACCACCAATTTGGTGCCGTAAAAATCATTACAGCAATTTAACACACAACATTTAATATCCCGAAATTACATTTACACAGCTTTTTTCCCTAACTACAAGATCAACTATGTTTGATGTCCACATTTTCCATTTGTAGTTTTGTACTCAATTTACAGGGATGACAAAAAAATGAAACTTGCAACCATCAATTTGTATCATATGTTGTAGCATTACATTAATTTAACACACATCTCGTACACACTTCACATCCTGGTATTTCTAAAAAAAAATGATCAAAAGATCACTGCATAGATAAAAAGTGCAGCGGCAGTAATTACAATGACTGATTAGTTGCATATGAAGAAGTGTGTAGATTTGATGTTATGCTGAGTTAATGTAGTGAATACATATCTCTTCTTCCTGATTAATATCAATACAGACTTTCTACAGATGCTGTATTTGTGTTGGTCAGAGAATGCTAATAAATTTATCATTGCTGTTTCACCGAATCACTGCCTTTCCCCAGATTCGCCGCATGATTGGAGATTTCGGTGTGCCCATCGCCCTCTTTCTCATGGTTGTGATTGATGTCAGTATTAAGGATGTTTACACACAGGTCAGGAAAATGATAGTTCTGAGAGATATTAATGTAAAATCAAGAAATGTATGGTTATATACTGTAAATTATATAAATCTAAATATTCCCACTGTGATAGTGGTTAGTTTCAGCAATTAACTACATCATGTTCAGACTAATTAATGGTAAGTAAGATTTTTAAAAATCATACATATAGTACTGTGCAAAATCCCATTAACTCTAATTCAAACATTTTGTCTTAAATGTTGATTTTATATCTTCTGGATTAGTGTGTCAGTGGAAAAGAGCAATATATAGGTGTCCAAACATTTATTTAAAATAAAATGTTCAAGAGAATGGTTGTTGTTGAAGAAATGAAAATGTTAAGTAATAGACCGCTTTTCAGTGCATGAAGGTGAATGCTTGTCACACCAAATACTGATTCAAGTTTTTAAGTCTACTGTTATATATAGTCATTTATTTGATATATTTTAAAAATCTTTTTTTTTATTTTGGAAGCATATTTGTTTTACAGATTTTAATGCCTCTGCCATTATGTCTTTGAGTTTGTCTGTGTGTCCATCCATCTATCATGCGTCTGTCAGTCTATCTGTGCATGTGTCTGTCCGGATTCTTGTTAGCACGATACCTCAAGAATGAGTGGTTGCATGTTTGTAGGATTTATATGAAATTATCATTGTAGCCAGCGGAGGAACTGATTAGATTTTGGAATTGATCCAAACAGGGGTGAGGGTCATAGCAAGTTGTTGATGCCTTTGGTGTTGAGTTATAATTGTCTTTACATGTCTGTAAGCCTTTTGCACAGTACGGAATCTCAGTATCTCATTAATTTTTGCAAGTACAATAAATAATCATTACACATCTACATCTATAAACTATAATGAATTTTCATTTATTCATTTTAATCAAAGTAAGATGATAAACAATTGCATCAGTGAGGTCATGTCTGTTCTAATATTTATGTTTATTTTCTCTCAACCACCTTTAGAAATTGCAGGTTCCAAAGGGTCTGAATGTGTCCAAACCTGATCAAAGAGGCTGGTTTATTGACCCAATGGGAATACATAAAACATTCCCCATTTGGCTAATATTTGGCAGCGCCATTCCAGCCTTACTGGTTTTCATTCTCATCTTCCTCGAGTCCCAGATCACCACGTGAGTAGCTTCTTGTACAGAAAATATTTAGAAGCTCTTGAATGGAAGAAAAGCATTCAACACAACCATCTGTGGCCAAACGTCCACTACAACATAATCAGCCCTGCTCTCTGGGTGGGAAAGATGATATTACTCTCTCTCTCTCTCTCTCTCCAATGTTGATTACTGCTGGAGTACCCCCACCCTGCACATATTGGTGTCTTTCATCCTCCAACTCATCCATTTCCAACTAGTTTAGTCTTGTTAATTAGATGTTTAGTTGAATCAAATGTCACAGGAGCAGAGCTGGAATCATGTACATGATAAAGGGAAGTTACCTCTTACCTCCAACTGCTGCATATGTGTTGGCCCTTTCCCTTCCATTGGTGTCATGCAATAGGGAAGAATTAGCTAGTGGGTGGGAATTGTTCAATGCCAGTTGGAAGAGTTAAAAAAAGAAAACATTTAAAGTAGCAGGAAAAAAAAATACAGATGCTTTTCTCCTCCAATTCAAGACTAACTGGTAACAAGATCAACTCATGGGATAAAAAGATTCATGGACCTTAATCATCAATAGTTGTGTTTATGCACTACACTTTACATGGGTAATAGGATCAAAGTCTATCTTCATCATGTTTTACTTGTTAAGTTGCTCTGCAACATAATATATTGGAATTGGATGTATCTTCCCAACCTGCAGGCTGATTGTAAGTAAACCAGAGAGAAAGATGGTGAAGGGCTCCGGCTTCCATTTGGATTTGCTCCTCATAGTGATGATGGGTGGAATTGCCTCCATTTTTGGTGTCCCCTGGCTTAGTGCTGCAACGGTGCGATCTGTCACCCATGCCAACGCCCTCACCGTCATGTCCAAAGGCCCTAAACCAGAGATCAGTAAGGTGCTGGAGCAGAGGGTTAGTGGGATTATCGTGGCCGTTTTAGTTGGTGAGTATTGGAATGATGCTGCATTGTGTTTTTTTTTTATTCCTAAATACTTTATTCAATTTCTTCTACTGAAAATCTGTGGGGAAGGTTTAATACTATTGGTACTAATACCATGCTCATTTACTCGTACTCACAAAATATTCTGATACTGTATCTGATACATCCACATGGTATTAGGTGATGTAAGCCTAGTGTATACTGTCGCACTAATGAACAGACAACATTAAATGACAGCGATCTGGACCATGATATTTCACTATTAATGATAGCAATCAAAGCAAAACAGACTGCAAACATAATACAGCATCTTCTTAAAGTATCTAATAAAATGATCTGATAAAACATCTTATGACATTTAAGCAGTATCTTTAACAGACAGTGCAAAAGCAGCAGATCTGAGACCACAGAGCATTGTCAGCAAGCGTGGTCATTAATAATGAGTGCAAAGTGTGCTGTGAATTGTGTGCACACAACTGTATTTGCATGGATGAAGCAGTGAAGTGAGCATGCAGAGAAACTTTTACATGTGATGATTTACATGAGAGAGCACTTGAGCACTTCCGAGAACTGAGACAGGAGAGCTTCTTTCCCTTTACTCTCCAGGGTCTACACTTTGCTCAAGAGTCATGGTGCAGTAATATCATCATGCTTTCATTTTTTATGCAAACGTTCTCAGCATGAGGAGTTCATTGCTAGCAGCACACAGCAGGAAACAACATAAAAAGAGCTAAATAAAATGTTCCATGATGTTTCTGATTGCTTAAAACTATGTAGGTTACTCATTTTGCTTTTGGTTTTGGTACTGATGAGCACCGAAACGCCATGTACTCATATTCAGTCTGAAAAGATGGTCTGTGTCTTTTTTTTTTTGCCAGGTGCATCCATATTTATGGAGCCCGTCCTGACGTTGATTCCCATGTCAGCTCTGTTTGGCATCTTTCTCTACATGGGTATTACTTCTCTAAGTGGTGTTCAGCTGTGGGATCGCATACAGCTATTGATCGTGCCCAAAAAGTACCATCCGTCTCTTCCCTACGCCACTCGAGTATGATAACATCTTTATGCTTTTATTTTGTATTATAATTAAACATAATTGTAAATAATGTTATGCTATAAAATAATGATATAATACATGTGTAACTGTGTTTTACCAAAATGTCAGCCGTTTTAACAAATACTTATAGAATCTGCCCTGAACTGGTTTGTTCATCTTATGCCACAGTAATTTCCAACGACTACACGTGCATTTAATCCGGTTGTAATTACATTTAATGTCGTGGAATGTCCATGTAACAAGTTAGTTTCCATTTTGTTATAACATCTATAAACTGCGAATCCCTCACCAGCCTCTTTTTCCTATCTCTCTCTCTTTTTCTTTAAGCTTAGAAAAAGTGCAGCTTCTCACATAGCTAGGCTGCAAAGCACAAAGTCCTCTGACTTGAAGACTCCTGTGGTGGAAAACTTAAAGGAATAGCTTTAGGTCACATTTTAGCTGACTGAAGTCTTCTTTCCTAAAATTTAAAATTCCCTGAAAACAATTGTCTCCTTGCTGAACGCTTCACCAGAGCACTGGAGCAATAGTGATATATTTGGTTTTAAATAACAACACTTTAAAAAAAAAAAAAAAAAAAAGTCAGTTTATTGTTAGGTTTAAATTATGTGAGTGTCTGCCATACAAGTCCCAGTGAATGAGCCGTTACTATAGAAATGATAACATTAGAACATTACTATGTGCATAAGTGCACTACAGAAGTGCATTACTATGAACCTTTTTGCCCTGCAACTGACACAATGTCATAGCCATCTAGTTATAGAAAATTACTCAACACTTTTTTGTCAACACTCTCTGTCAAGCTTATGCTCAGTGTGGTGATTTATTTATCTTTTATCTTAACCATTATTTAACTTGTTAGTTAGCTACTGAATAATCTACAATAATGCAAAAGTATTACATTCGCTTTCGTATCAACTCATTTGTCATGCAGTATCTATATATACTGTCCCAGACAACATGTTTGAGTTTTGTTAGAATTAATTCTAATAATAACTCTTTTCTCAAAACTAGCATTAAGATACAGATGGAAACACTGATATTTTAGAGATAATAATAAAGTGGTAATATGTTTTGTAACTATTATTTAAAATGTTTGTGTCGTTTTCTGGACAAAGATTAACTCTCCGCTTAGACTAGCAAGGAATTGTCTATGAAACCAAATGCTCACTGTTATTATAATGCATTCCAGTGTTTGGCATATTATTTCAAGATAGTAGAACAAGCCTTCCACTTATTTCTTAGTTTTCAACATTGTTTCAATCCTTGTTTCCTGTTCAGGTAAAAACCTGGCGAATGCACCTCTTCACCCTTATCCAACTGGTGTGTTTGGGCATCCTGTGGGCGGTGAAATCCACCAAAGCTTCGCTGGCCCTGCCGTTTGTCCTCATTCTTACTGTCCCTCTGCGTATTCTCATGACTGGACGCCTCTTCACTACCACAGAGATGAAATGCGTAAGTGGCTTACTGTCATGTACAGGTCATTAGGACTGACAGAAACACATTAACATGTACACTTTACATACTTTTAAGTGCAAAGTTTGTGTCCCCCAATGGAACATAGAACATAGGAAATATTACTCTACTGCATATTACAATTCATGTGGAACGTGGAAGAGATTGTAGACATTTATAAAGGCATAGGCTGGACAAGTTATTGGAGTATATTTATCATATTCAAAAAGTTTGAATTAATATAATTTAGTTTTTCTCACTACTAATATCTTAACATTCATTATTTGACCTTTTTCTACTTCTACTTGATTTATAATTTTCGTCATTTTGTCATAAGTGTATTTATAAATGACATAGTATTGTCTATGTATATAGCTTTCTGTCTTGTGTGCTTGTGACTGCAAATATTGTGTTTTATCCTGTCATAGTTGGATTCAGATGATGCCAAGGTGACATTTGAGGAAGAGCCGGGGGTGGATGTGTATGACGAGTGTCCCTTCTCATAAATGACTTCTTGCATTTCACTGAACCTGTGAGCTCAGGCATCATGCCTTAAACTCTGCCAGTGCCTTCATTAAACTATCGCAGGTATTATAGAGTGGAACCACAGGAACAGGACCCACAGTATCAAAACCATCGCATAGTCAAGCTTTATCAATCTTTTTCTGGTTTGCATGCACATTTTAATCATTTCCTACTACTGAGTAGATCCTCTATACCAGTTTTTTTTTTCTAAGACTGTTTTGCTTTACTTTTTGATTTGTTAGATTTTATATTGTTATTATCATACAGGATGTCCCAAAAGTCTCCATACGTAGGGGACTATGTATGCCAGCACCACGTCAGTTGTGCTTTCGTCAGTGGATGTTCGTGGACGTCCACTTCTTGGTTGATCCACAACACTTCCAGTCTTTTTGAATTTGTTAATAGGTTTGGCACTAGTGTCGTGTGTGATGTGCTTGCCATGTGTCCTGTTAAAGTCCATCGCAACCTTGCGACAGCTTCGCAATCCAGCCATGAGAATGATTTCAGTATGTTCTTCTTTTGTCAAAGGCATTCTTAAAGCTATCTGGAATATATATATCTAAAAAGTGTTAATGTGTGGAGACTTTTGAGACACCCATATGAAAGCCATTAGCTAATAGTGTTTAATAACTTCTTTTTTAAGCTCTATGCAAAAGCTTTTTTCTGTGCAGCCAGTGTTTGAGATTAAATATAGTATTATGCCTATAATGTGTTTCTACATTGACAGCAGCTACAATATCACCCTGTGTCTCTCTTTTTTTTTTTTGATTGATTGATTGATTGATTGATTGATATTTGTTTCAAATATCATATCTGTAAATTTCTTATTCCAGTCTAGCAGTTGCTGAATGATTGTTGTTGCAGTTTATGAGATCATGGATATTTTAGAATTTTGAGTGGGTTTGAATAGTGATGAATGTACATTGGTTTATTGTTATACCTTTTTTTTTTTATATATTTAATCTTGTGTTGCAATTCATGTAACTATTAAAATTCTATTACTAAAATAATCTTATTGCCAATACAGACCTGGAGAAAATCTTTCATTTGCAGATCATATCTTTCATTAGCAGAGATATTATAGAAAAATGAGATATAATGGTAATTTTTTAGACAAATATTAGGGGGAAAATGAAGTACAAATGTGAATTTATTAAAGAACTAAGTAAATTAAAAGTAATAAACTATGTCATTAAAACAAGCTAAAATAATGCAAATAATGTGGGGGGTTTTTTTCTTTCTTTTTTTAAAATTAATATTAGACCTAAGTATGATTCACTGTTAATGCACTTTCCTAAAACATGCTGATGTCGTAGATCTCTAGCTACCAGGCTGGGTATTGTTACTAAATCTCCTACTGAGCCTACAGAATTCAAATATCCATTGATTATAGTATTTATATATGTGCATATAATTAAAATTAAATAAATCTTCATGAAAAAAATATAATGAAAAAATAAAGTGGATTTAATATAGAAATATATAGATTCATGTCAAGGTGAATACACTTACTGGAGATGGAGAGCAAAAGTGTAAGTGTATGGAGATAAGTGCAAAAGTTTGTACCCACAGTTTTTTTTTTTTTTTTTTAATAGAACTAAGAAAATTCATCTTTAAAAATCAGAATTTCAGAAGTTAATAAAATGTGGATGGGGATGCTGTCCAGAAGATATGAAAGAGGTTAAAGACAGTTATAAAGTCAGATGATGGATATACAAGTTACTAGAGAATATTTCTCACAGTAAGGAAAAGAGATGCAAACATTTGAACTAATATTACTTAGGCTATTTGACGGTTTTTGTCATGTGTTAATAGAGGAACATTTGTGAAATGTCTGGTTGTGTAAAATACATTATTTGTCTTTTTCATTTGCACACCTTTGATCTCAATTGTGGAAATGTATTCAGGAATATTAAAAGTCTTACAGGAGTTAGACTGTATGCTGTGACAGAGAGCTATGGCGCTGCAGCAGTGCTTGTGTGTTTTTAACTCTGATGTTGTAACGAGGCTGAGCGCTGATTGGTAAATCATTTGTTTTCACCAAATCTGAGAGCATTGATTGGTCAGCGTGCGTGACGCCCACAAACACGCAAGGTAGAGATGAATGATATTTTAGAGGCTGAGAGAAAGATGTAGCTGTCAAACAGACTTAAAAAGAGGTAAAGATATGAGCTATATATAAAAGTGCATTATTTATATTTAAGGCTTTTTCGTCCACTTCGAAGTTTTTGGTGTGGGAGCATTACCGGGCATCCCCATCCCCCCGGGCCCTTTTCATAAGGATCACACAGAAACCTCCTCAAAATCGACCGCATTAATTTATTAATGACGCTGTAAAAGAATTCCAAGCACATGAAGAAATCAGTTTTTTAAAAAAACAGATGCATGGGTTGCTGACATTTCGGCTTTATTTGCTCACTCTCCGTTTCGAAGGCGCGATCATCAGTCATCTCGTGCAACCGGAGGAGAGAAATGGGTCTCTGCGCTCGAGCTTGGGTGGAGGGAAGGGAAAGGAAGGGAAGGAGCAGACAGATCGAAAATGCGGGATGTCTGTCTCTCTCTCTCTTGGAAAAGAGAAATGGTCGGAACGAACGAGAGGGTCGGAGCGCGCGCGCTGACTGGAAAAGGGGGAGAGAGGGAGAGAGAGAGCGCGCGCGAGAGCGAGAGAGATGGAGGCGGGGGGGAAAAAAGTCTCGCGGCTCTGCGGGGACTGGAGGAGCCTCGTGCCCTGGACCGGCGGCGCGCGGCTGGCCAACGTTCAACCCTCCCCTCGTTCCACACAAGCAGTTTCCAACCACGCGCGCGCTGCGACAGGTCGAACTCGCCGCCGCCTGTTTCTTCTTCTTCTTCTCCTCCTCCTCCTCAACAACAACCACCACCACCACCGCCGGGTTAAAAACTGATTACCTGAGGTAAACTACAGCACAGTTTATGTTTAAATATGTGTTTGCTTTTTTTCCACTTGTATATTAGACTAAACATTTTTTTAAACACATTGTTTTGAAACCGCGTTGCCTGGTGCAGGGTGGATAGAGTACATTCCGAGGTCGCCTTAGCCGAATTTCCCGTCCGCGAGACTTTAACGGGAAAAAAAAAAATTCACTTTGTTTTTATCTGTATGATTTGATGATTTAAAAAAAAATGATCAAGATAATGCTAAATGCGACTGAGCTCGACGCGTTCGTCGTTTATCTCCACGCCGAGTGAGGACTCCATGAGGCTGTCTGTATGCGAGCAGAACCGGCCGCCTCCGGTTAGCCATCAGGGAGCTTCGGTTAAATACCTCACCGCACGGGCTCGTCCTCTCTCGCTCGCGCGCGCGACTTCTCACAACCGAGAAACCCGAGCTCGTGAGCATTTGCGTACTCCGTCTATCGACTGCTGATGTTTCAGGAGTAAACCGGGTAAGTTCCTAAGCCACGGCTTACCGTTTTAAACGCGTTTTTTCCCCTCGCCAGCGCGGGGGATTGAGAGCACCGTGAGGTGGAAGCAGCATGGCGGCTCTAGAAGAAGTCGTCACGCCAGCGAGCTGCTCTCAGTCTCGGCTGTTCATGGGTTTTTCCCTTTTCATGTTGCGCTTAAAATGTGCGCGTTTAACTCTTTAAATTGGGCATTTATCACAGATTTTTAAACCAGACACTACTGAAGCTCAGACATCGCGCTTGGAGCTTAGTGAAATTTATTTTTCTTTATTCTTTTCCTCCAAGCCATTAAAGGACCAGCTCCCAGTCGCCGCCATACGGCCGCCAACACCTCGCGTTTACCCCGGTAGTCTCGACGTCAACTGAATGTCGTGGTAACGAACGAGTTTTACGGTAAGGTCGTTTGTAAAAAAAAGGATTCCCAGAATATTAACAGTACGTTTACAAACCATGGTGGTGTATTTCATGGTATTTTGATGAATTAGGGCTCCACTCTCATTTCGGTGGTGTGGACCCGAAGCTAGCTAGCTAACTAGCTAGTCCTAGCCGCCTAGCTAGTGTAGGTCAGTGATAGGTCGCTTAGCACTCGACGAATGCTAGCGCTTGCTGTTTTTTTTGTTTGTTTGTTTGTGTCAAGTAATACGTTATTAAAAGTACTGTTTGTCTTATAATCCAGTTACAATTTATTTAGATTTGATATGTTAACGCAGTGTATCTGGCTGTAAGTAATTTAATATTTTTCGCACACAACTTGGACAAGCTTCATTTCACCATCTGTGTCGAGTCTGAAATTCAGTGTAAAAAGAAGCGTTGGTACTAGTTAATAAAACACGTTTAAACAAGTGAAATTAATACGCATTTCCTATTTCTGTAAGCAAAAATGTAGATTTAGCTAGATATTAGCTTGATTTATATGATATTTTGGTTGATGGAGGCTTTCTTTCGGGTCGGTTCAGGCGTCGCCATTACCGCCAGAGCTTCAGTAATGGCAGCGCCTCGCCCTGGAAAACTGGCGAGTCATTCTGTGGCTAAATCAACCTTTCCACATACAAAACCCACAACGTGGTGTTTTCAAAGGTCGAGTGATGGTTCAGAAAATGACGAGTCGGTCATTAACAGAGGTTTTTTTCTTTTTTTCTTTTCTTTTTTTGTAAAGCTCAGTCAAACAAGCGGCTCGTGTAATAAGTAGCGCGCGACTCAGAAACCCCCTCCATGGCGGAAGCAGAGCTCCGCGCGCCCCGTTAGCACTGAGGCGGACTCGAGTCTGTGCATGTTGTAGTCATGTCTCCTCACTGGCCTCCGTTCCCGCCTCGACCGAGAGCGAAAGAAAGTGGATCCATTCCGTGATCAGCTGGTCGCCTCCAGCTGCCCGTCCTTCCTCCTTCCGCCGTAACGTTACCTCCCAGCATCCGCTCCGCTCCGAAACAACGCCATTCCGCGCAAGAAACGACCGGTAGGCGAAACGGTCGACGCAAAATGTCCGCGGACTTGCAGTCTTCCAGAAGTCTTAGAGCGGGGACACAAAATGGAAGATTAGACGGATTTGGCTGCTGTGTTTCGTATCGAGTGCAGAGTTATTTGAGATTTGAAGCCGTCACAGGCAATGGGCTCTGTCTCCCGATGCAGCGTAAACGGTTAGGGGCGGCGTAATGAACAACTATTATGTGTTGGGCTGGGTTTTAATTCCACTCCATAGAGTAAGCACTCATTCCTTTAGGGTTTTATAATGGTCAACCCAACTGCGTCATCTGCACCAAATCAAACATTAAAAAAAAATTATCGAAAGTAAGTCCAAGTATAATTAGGTGAAATTTGTTCTTTTTCAGTCAGTTAATTTTTGTAATCTTATACATTTTTCTTATAGATCTTTTATTATTTGAACTATCATTTACATGAATACACTCTGGACCCAATTTTTAAAAATTGACATACAATTGAGAATCTAAGGGTCTTTCTCAAGGCTCCCACCATGTTGGGATTTAAACTAGCGCAGAGACGACCTTACCACTGTTACTTGTGCAGATATTCTTTCTATTTAAATCTACGAGTGCTTTCACATAAGCAGCATTTAGTCAGTTTGGCTCGAACCATGGTGCATTTCCCTCTCAATGTGGTTCATTTGGACACTGCTAGTGCGGACCAAAACTGCTGGTCGGAGAGCGGCTGAGTGGTCTCAAACCGGTTCTGTTCACTGAGAAAGGGATTTAACCCTGAATCAGACCAATTGCATGACATAAACCAAATACCCAATAACATTTCTGAGGTGCTAAACTGTGTCATGCCCTTCAAACCTAGCCAAAGGACAGAATTTTAGTGCTGCAGAAATGCCAGATGTTATGGATGTTTATTTTGATTAACAAAAAGAGACAATAAATGGAAGACGTGATACACAAAAAAGTTTTAAGCTAATTATTTTCATATAATTATCTAATAACTTAGTTCGCTGTGTTTGGTTGATTTCTATGATATCTGCATGCCCTTGATAAAGGTTTCTTTCCCACATTTCTGACCAGTGATTGAAAGTGTTTTACAAATATGTTTAGTGCCCATTTGCATATTCCTGTTGTTTTAAACTATATACAGGTTATTTATGTAAAATATATTTTAAAAAAATACAGAACTTTGTGTAAAATGCACATTGTTTTTCATCATTCACATTTTTGTGTCTCTAGAAGTGATATTCGAGAATGAATGGAGGCATGGATTCCACCAGTAAAGAACCAGGTAGGATGATATTGCCAGTTTACAGGTTTTTGCTTCATATAATTTGCAGTTATTTTACAAATTTACATGTGCAAATAGTAAATTCCCACCTAATTCCAACCTTAAATCTCCACAGCTGCAGTTTGGGCCCAGGATGATTTGCTGAAGCTCCTGGATGCCATGAAAGTGAATCTGCCAGAGAAAGACCTGACCAAGTATAAGACGACTGAAGCTCATCTGAACTGGGAGAAGGTTGCTTTTAACACGTACTCAGCTGAGATGTGCAAACAGAAATGGCTTGAGGTCTCAAGAGAGGTGAGGATCATGACAAAATGACTTTCGCTGGATAACATGGAGTAAAAATATACATAGTAAAGTCAGTAGTAGCGACAAAGTTTTTCCTCATCGGGTTAGAGCATAATCTAACTTTAGCAAATAGAAAGAAATGTAGCTAAGTTTAGGTTAAATTTTCTCGTAACTTGTTCAAGTTGTGTGTGCCCAACAAAGAAGTGATAATTCTAAGGTCCTAATCCTAGTTTTTTTGTTGTTGATTTGTTAACATTCCGAGAGCTGAAGTATTGAGTTGGATTTCGGACAGTAGTTACAGCTTTGAGCCGATGTTTTCATTTCAGATCCGTAAATTCCGCACACTGACAGAGTTAATTGTGGATGCTCAGGACTACATCAAGAATCCCTACAAAGGCAAAAAACTGAAGGTAATTAGTAGTTTCCTGTCTTCTACAGAATTCTTCATTGTTTGAGCAACATTATACTATGCTTCAACAGAGTACATGGGTATTTTTAATGCCATATATAATTGTTTTATCATTTATATAGTCTAACATCTCAATTTAAAAAAAAAAAAAATTTTTTTTTTTTTTATACACATTGGACACTTGATTGTTAGAAAACAGCTCCTTTTTACGGCACAGATTTTACACTCCACATTTTTTTTTTTTTTAAATCATTTTTAGCATGTGTCACTTTTACTTAGGTCTTGTGGGGAAACTAAGCATTTTTTTGTTTTGTCCTTTCACCAGAAACACCCAGACTTCCCCAAGAAGCCACTGACACCGTACTTCCGCTTCTTCATGGAAAAGAGAGCAAAGTATGCTAAACTTCACCCGGAGATGAGCAATCTGGACCTTACAAAGATCCTTTCCAAAAAGTACAAGGAGCTGCCTGAACGTAAAAAGGTGCAAGGACATGATGACATGCACTGATGCCTGGGGGAGATTTCTTAGGCATCTGTTTCTAGAATACAATTTTAATACTAATAGTTTGTGAGAGTACATTTTCTTTTTGAACACTGACTGAACTGCAATGTTGAATTATTTTCTCTCTGCAGGAGAAATATGTGAATGATTTTCTCAAAGAAAAGGAATCTTTTGAACTTAACATGTTAAAGTTCAGGTAAGTACAAGTGTCTCATCTGTGAAATAAATAATTTTTTAATGATGTGCATGACATTTTGATTTCTTTATACCATCGTCCTGTGTCTGGGTTGTGTTCTTCAGTTTTTAATGTTTTAAGGGGTTCTGTATATATTTAGGGAGGAGCATCCAGATCTGCTGGAGAATACAGGCAAGAAAGCATCCAATGTACCAGAGAAACCTATGACTCCACAGCAGCTGTGGTACAACCATGAGAAAAAAGCTTACCTCAAAATTCACCCTGAGGTAATTTCAGTTGACTCACCCCTCCACACCATATTAGCAATTCTGTTAAATAACCCGATCAGCCACCATTCATTGTATGATCCTGAAAGTAAAGGGTCAGTATTAATGTGTTGTTAATGTCCAGGCCACCACCAAAGACATTAAAGACAGTCTGGGGAAGAACTGGACACAGCTTCCAGATAAAAAGAGACTGAAGTGGATCACCAAATCTCTGGAGCAGCATAAGCAGTATGAGGTTCGAGCAGCTTGAGTATCTCCTTACTATTTGAATTTATTCAGATGGACAGGTGCTTTAAATACTAATGATATTTTACCAGCAATGTGTATTGTCTTGCTTACTCTATGTAAAAAGGTTGTTTAATGAAGTTTTTGGTTTTAAACATGAACTAAATTACATAGAACATCAATAATCATCAGCAGAAGTAACACTTCAATTGAGATGAAAGATTCTGGGTTGTAACCTCTGAACCGTGACATTTGTATAGGAGACGATGCGGGAGTTCATTCAGCAGCACCCTCAGCTGAACCTGACCGAAGATGATATTGTCAAGACTACTTTGACCAAAGCAGAAAGACAACTGAAGGACAAGTTTGATGGGCGACCAGGCAAACCGCCATCGTAAGTATACAGGATGCCATTAAGAATTGAGGATGAATGATCATTATTCTCAGTCATGGGCTGCAGATTATCTGGATTGTTTATCATTTAGCTTGAGAGGTTGCAGTATTATTGTGGGTGTGTTGATAGTTTCAAAGGTTACGTTTGTCATCTTTGTTGAAGGTAGACAATATTTATTCTCTAACATGTTTTGGGAATCTTCCATGATCTCTTATGCTGTCTCTCTCTAGGAACGGTTACTCAATGTTCTGTGCTGAGCTTATGTCTGGCATGAAAGATGTTCCAAGCACTGAGCGCATGGTCATGTGCAGCCAGCGCTGGAAACTGCTCAAACAGAGCGAGAAAGACGCCTATCAGAAACGCTGTGAGCAGGTCAGAGAACAACTCGCAGAATACACACGTAGTAAGAATATATGAGACTGCACACACACGAACCTCAGTGCAAAAACTGTACTAATAACATGCGAATACCACTGTGTACCAGATTATCTGAATCTGAATGTGCATACGAGACTATAAACTGATTTATATCATAGTGTGAGTTCATCTTTTGCACCCTTGTCATCTTTCATGACCTTTCCCTTTCTTATTTCAGAAAAAGAAAGAATATGAAGTTGAGATGAACCGATACCTGTGTGTAAGTGGATGTATATTATAGCAGCTACATTGTTTTAATTTTTTTTTTTAAACATTTTAATAAAATTTGTGTGTTTTAATGTCTACTCTGTTCTGCAGAGCATTTCAGAGGAAGAACAGCAGAGAATCTTGGCAGAGCAGAAGATGGTGGGATTTAAAAAGTCCACTGGCGGCGCCAGCCCTGGTCCCAAAAAGAACTCTAAAGCAAAGGTCAGTGTACTTGTCATTGTCTTGCCATTATCATCTGTCCATCCATCCATATATCCACATCAGTTTATATCTACCCAGCCTTCCATATCCAGTTCCATCTTTTTTTTTTTTTTTTTTTAATCCTTTGTGGTTTTGTCTTAGTCTTCTTTCCTTTTTCACCTTATGTATACAGAGTAGTCCTGTTAAGCCAAAGCGACCAATCTCTGCCATGTTCATTTTTGCTGAGGAAAAGAGGCAGAAGCTTCAGCAGGAGAGGCCTGACTTGTCTGATAGTGAACTCACCAGACTTTTGGCCCGCATGTGGAATGACCTCTCAGACAAGAAGAAGGTAACTTCTTGCATGGAGCAGTCTTTTTTGCTGGTACCTGCAGCAGTGAATTTTAATGAATGGTGGCTATGGGAGAAAGCTCGTGCAGCCATACTGTTAGCCTTGAGGATCAAGTATACTCAGAGTATATGGAACAACATGGCAGTACATGCTTTCGCCTGTGGCCATTGAAAACTCCATCCTCCATCTTACAGGAAAAATACAAGAACTTGGAGGCAGTGCTGAAGGCAGAGTCAGAGAAACGAGGGAAAGAGGAGCAAAGCAAGCTGCCGGACCCACCCAAGAACGCACAGGAAATTTGGCAGCACAGTGTCATCGGTGATTACTTGGCCAGATTCAAGGTAGGAGAAATATGTAAAGGTTTTTTGCAACTATATGTATTATTACTATGGCATGGATGTGTCTTTAAAAACTCACTTTCCCTCATTTTTCTGTTTTGTGTCAGAATGACCGGCCAAAGGCACAGAAAGCCATGGAGGCCACGTGGAACACCATGGAGAAGAAGGAGAAAATCATGTGGATCAAAAAGGCTGCAGAGGACCAGAAGAGATATGAGGTGAGCAAGGTTTGGTTAAAGTTTATAATTTGCCTAACATATGTATTTTCCAGTCTACATACAATAAAAGGCTATTAAAACACAAGTAAAAACACAATCATCCTTCACAAAATAAGGTCTCAAGTGAGCTAAACATCTTAAACTAGGAAGGCGGTTGTCTAATATTAATGTTCCTTATTACTCATCCTCTTGGACAGTTATTTTAAGATAAGTTAGCTACTTGAGAACTCGAGCTTTGACATACTCTTTTCTTTATTCAGAATCTGAAAGTAACAATGTGCTTTCCTGTCTCTTTTCCTGTCAGAGAGAGCTGAGTGAGATGCGCTCTCCTGCTGGGGTGGTTGCCTCAGGGAAGAAGATGAAATTTGAAGGAGAGCCCAAAAAGCCACCATCGTAAGTTTTTATGTGCATCTGTTCACAGCTCAAAGCGTGTTCTGAGGTTTATGTTTACAAAATACAATCATCAGCTATCAGTGACTGATGGGTGGCAATGTTGAATATCAGCTAGATGACTAGACTGACCCTGCTCTTAATGTTGTCTTTGACTTCTGCTCTCTCAGAAATGGCTATCAGAAGTTTTCTCAGGAAATGCTGTCTAACGGGGAGCTGAACCACCTGCCCATGAAAGAGCGTATGACTGAAATCGGTAGCCGCTGGCAGAGCCTTCCGCAGAAAGAGAAAGACCGCTACAAGAAAATTGCAGAGGAGAAACAGAAGCAATACAAAGTGCAGCTTGAACAGTGGCTAGAGGTACTTTACCACTCCCATTAACTGTGTTTTCAGTTTTAGTGGGGTCAGTGATTTAATAATCACTTAACATTTGACATACAAAAGTTCCCGCAGCTGTAAATAAAATATCTACTTACGCCTCTGTGGCACCTTGGTAAATGGGAGAGAAAAACAAAGATGTGAACCAACATCTAACAAATCAGGACAAGGAAGCGACTCTGCATGCCTGTCAATCCTGTAGCCTGTTAGATTAGGAAGCTCATCCTGCAGGAGCATTCAGGCGTTCTACCTTAGCATGTGATTTGGACTGGTGACTTTGCAGGGACAAAGGAAGGGGCTGCATTTGTTTAAACTTATATTTACAATACATGTAGCTTGAAACAACCTTTGCCATATATTACCTACCTACCTTAAATATTAAGATGTGTGCTAGGGGGTGGAACGTGAATGACCAAAGAACTTTAAGTGGACAGCTTAAAACAAAGACATTTAGCAGTCAGGCAGTATTGGATATCATTCATTTTGATGTATTTTGCACTGAATGATGAAAAAATTTCTTTTACAGAGCTTATCATCTCAAGGGAGAGCTGCGTATAAGGAATACAATTCCTTGGTAAGTTAGCAATGATCTGCTGTTTTGGTATATTTGTTTTTTCAGATACATTTATTTAAATGTTGCTAGCTTTAACATTGCACTTCATTCTTTTTTTTTTTCTTTTCAGAAAAGGAGAAGCACAAGTAAACCAGGTGGTACCAGTGCTAAACAGAAAGCCAAGGCCAAGACCTCAGTAAGTGTCTCAACTCAACATGCTTATTTATGAAGTTCTGTGTAGGATGATGCAGTACGCATGATTCATCAGTTGTCTTATATTTACTATGTATATCTCATATAGGATGAAGAAGAAGATGAAGAGGATGAAGAGGAGGAGAAGGAGTCTGAGGAGGGATCATCCAGCGCAGAGGAGAGTGAAGAAGGGGATGATGACGAAGATGAAGACGATGATGTGAGATATCTAGAAATATGCAGAATTATGAATTAGTATTCTGTGACATTTCCAAGTCCAAAAGCTATTTTCTTGGGGATAGCTGGGGTTGGGAAGTGAGGGGACAAAGGGGAAGTAAAGCATGATATGATCTTGATTAATACTCTCTTTTTCTCCACCTGTGAGTGTCAACTGACGTTAGAAATCAGATGTTAAGAGCTGCGTCTAAAGTATTCCATTTTTAGTATTCTTCTTTATGGAGAAATAAGAGTCTGATTCTGATAAATTATACACAATATCACCAGGAACATGAATTAATAAGGTTAAAAAAAATCTTTCTCCTGTTAATCTGTGCATATATCATCACATTAAATTAATAATTTAATTTTTAATAGCAGTGTCTGTGCTTTTTATATGTAAAAGTCTATCTCATTTTTGCATGTGGTTGTGATCAGGAAAATCTGATGATTTTTATTTATTTTCAGAATGAGGATGAGGATGAAGAGGATGAAGAGGCAGAGGATAAGGAGAATAAATCAGAGAGCAGCAGCAGTGCTTCCAGCTCGGAGGATTCCTCTGACTCTGACTCTGAGTGATGAGGAGCTGGAGCAGAGCGAGCCCACAGACTGCCACAGACCCTGTGAACTGAGCCATGAGGCAGAGCCTTGGGCCTGCAGTGCATTCCTCCAGCCACCAGGGGGAGCACGTTCCACTGCACCACCTCGTCCATTTGCATCCCTCGCATACCTTCCTTTGCTTTAGCCTCCCGCCACCCCCGCCCCCCTCTCGAGCTTGCCTGATGAGTTTATTGAGGACTGAGAGGATTCCTAAATTCCCCATGGGTAACACACATCTGTAACATCAGCAGAGGTTAAATGATCCCATGAGTGATTAATATTTTAATATCTATGGGATTTAAAACATTTTTCTTACCATTACACTTCGTGGCATTGTTTTGAAGCATTGTTTGAATGAAGGCTTTGGGTTCTTTTTCAGTCTTTTTAGGGGAATGAAGGACCCATGAGCCAAAGAAGCTCAGTGAGTGTCTTTGAGGAGATGAAGCAAACCAAATGATTCTCCTCTCTCCTCCTCTCTATTCTGTACATCTGCATCACAGTTTTTTTCTGTTTTCACCCTGTCCTGCTATAGTGGTGTAATATTGCTCTCTGGTTCACGATGTGGTAACTTCAGGAACAATGAAGCGATTTTTTTTGTTGTTGTTGTTTTTTGAATGTCGGTCCATGTAGATTGCGTGTAAATAAGCTGCCATCTTCTGTGCTTGTTAGGTGTTGGAGCTTGGAGCTGCTCCATCCATGTTTTCTTTTTTCCCTCCTTTGTATAAATGGCAGAGATTCCTCATTTTGTGTTGGATTTTAACAATTCTCAAATGATTGCTTTAACTTTAAAGACATTTTCTGAGTCTTTATAATTAAAAATAGCAAGAAAAAATTATATTTTGACCAGATGTGGTACAGTTTTTAGAGGAATCTCCTCCCCAAAACCCTGCGTGTAACAGATTATTAGTGAGGATTATAATTGGTGTTGGTTTGTTCAGTCCGACTTCCGTTTTCCTTTTTAGTTTTTTAGTTTTTTTTTTTTTTTTTTTTAAATGTTGCTTTGCAGGGCTACAAATTTCCTTTTTTAAAAATAGATTGTTTTAAATATTGGTTTATTTTAAATGTCTAGTATGTATGATTTTTTCTTTCTTTCTTTTTTTTCCTTGCACTTATCCTGAACAGCCTCATCAGCTGACTGTCCTCTCAGTGTTCCTGTTGTCCCATTCCCTTTAACCTCTTTGTATTTTTATAGTCACTGATGCATTCTGATACGCACCAGCTCAAGGAATGTAAACAAATGTTTTATTTAACAGAGGAGAGTTCCTTTATGTTATGTATATATGAACAGTTTGGGGTAGCTGTTTTTTTCCCCCCCTCTCATCTGTGCCCTGTGTGTTTAAAAAAAAAAAAAAAAAAAAAAAAAACTCATTGCATAAAAATTTTAAGAGTTTGCTAGTTTTTGAGCTTCTGTGTGCACACCACTCGGATCACTGGTGTCTGTCAGTAGAAGACCCAGAGATATTACGTCAGTTCCCCTTTGAAAGAACAAGACATGATGTAGTGTGTGTCTTATATATCCCGCTGAATGAACTGCTTATTTATAATGTTTGTTGAGGAACGTAGCAGCTATGGAACCCACTGTAGAATTGCAATAGGACTAGAAGTGATGAGATCAGTGCAGATGGATATGGTTCACTGCTGTTGTATGGTAATTGTAAATATGACTACTTTTTTTTTTTTTTTTTTTGTATTGAGTGAACATGGTTTAATTTGTATTTTCATTTGACTGAGCTTCCCTAGGCGGTGCTTGCAGAGGCCACTGGTCTGGATTAGTTTGTCATTTGCTCTGAGGAGGGAAAATTTTAAATTTATGTTTTAGTTTTTATACCCCTCAGCTATTTGTTTATTTGTAGAAATGACAAAAAAGAAAAAGAAATTTGTACTGCTAATTTGGAACATTTGGATGTTTTCTATAGTCAGAGGTGTTATATTCCTGGAATATACCATTTGATCAAATAAACCTGTCTTTAGCAACTGGCTGACTCCTTTTTTTTTTTTTTTTTTCCCTCCCCCCTTGTGTTGTAAAAATATTTTAAAGCTCTGTAATCTGTGTTTCTGCCTTGAATGTAATTCAGAAATCGGTGTGATGATCGGTAGTTGATTAGTGATGCCTTGCGTCTGTCAAAATGGCTGCGCTTTATTATTTTTCCATATTTAAATATTCAGCGGCTCTTTCATCCGTATATTAGATAGTTATATCTGAATATACTTATAAAAGTATCACTATATTTAAGTGTAGTCTGCTGACGTGTATAAACCTGCTAGAAGGACTGGGACGCTGGAGCTGTTGGTAGGTTTAATGTCACTGGTTTTGTTACATATTCGAAAGTAACCAAATAGCGTTTAGCGCCTCAGTAACTGTTGCATGTTTGTAGATAAACGTTATTATTCACTGTATTAGTTATTAATGTAACACTGCTGAGCTTTTGTTTTAGCTCATAATGCGCGGTTTGCGACACCATAACTGGTATACTGAATGTGCTAAACAGCTAACAGCTAGTAGTTCCTGTCTGAATTCACCTGTACGTGTGATAGAAGCGACGCTGTCCGACAAACAATGTGTGTGTATTTTAATTATTTATAAACGTCCGGGAAAAGAATGTTATGAAATGTTATATTTGTCAGCTGGCGAGCTACGATTGCCGGCGCTTTCTTACATGCCGCTGGTTGTGGCTGTATTTCCTGTAGACAGTTTGATTAATTACCTAGTTTTATAAAGAAACGGTTAGCAAATATGCTAATATAAAAATGCAAAAATAGGCAGTAATCTAATTTCCAGTTAGCTGAGGCAGCCAGTGAGGACAGCTTCTTTTCCTCCAGGTTTCCTCTGTGAAGAAAGTTCATTGAAATATGTGGACACAATTTTTTAGGTTTTGAAGTTTAATATTCTCCATTTTTCAATATTTTGTTCAGCTTCTCTGCTGAGAGAATTCAGCTAATTCTGACCAACTAAAACACAGGTGAACCTGGTCATTTATGTTCTAGCTTCCTTATTACTTGAATAAACTGAGTAATAAATGATTGTTTTCCAGTTGCCCAAAAAAAAACAACAATGTTTAATTAGTAATGTAGAGACTGTTTTCTTTCTACCAGGGTTTAACCCCTGGCAAAGACGGTGTACCAGTTAGCCCAGTTCATCAGTAGCTGGTCTAACCAAGCTGGATTTTTCAGCAGGGTTCTGCAGCTGGTTCAATGATTTTACCTGAGAACCCTATCCTGAGAGGCTGTGATTCCTATAATATAATATATTATATTATATACATATAATATATGTCTGTTACCTTGTTTCCTGTTTCCTTTTCCCTACAGCGTGGCCATCCACCTGCTGTATAACCCATTAACTATGCTGGCCGTCCTACAATAGCCGTTGCAAATGAAAATGGATGATATGTCGCTGTCAGGCCTGGATAACACCAAGCTAGAGGTAAACATGTCCGTATCGTTCAGATATTCTCAACTAAACCAGGTAAGTGACCACCACAAACTAAACTTCTGTCTCTGTCTATCTTTTTTTTTTTTTTTTTTAGGCCTTGGCTCATGACATCTACTCAGACTTGGTGGAAGATGCATGTTTGGGGCTTTGCTTCGAAGTGCACCGAGCTGTAAAGCAAGGCTACTTTTTCCTGGATGAGACGGACCAAGAAAGCATGAAGGATTTTGGTGAGTGGAAAAGTGGCCATCCTACACATTAGAGGTGTTCCACCATTTCTAGGCCCTGTGCAGGGGTTTCCAAACTCTCTACAGCCAGGCACCACTTTAATTGTGAATAAATTCCACTGAACCCTTCAAAACGTTAATTTTATGAAAATAATCCAACTATCCAAATATTAGACACATTATTAAAATAAGTTAGTCCTATATTTCAATTTTTTTTAATCAATTTTTATCCAGGCCTTGAGGGCACGTTCCATCTTAGCAGTCAGTTCCATCAAATGTGACACCTTTGCTACCCAGCCATTAATTGTCCACAACTGCATAAACGAAAGAATTAGATTTTCATTAATCCATGTTTATATTCATTTTGAGTTTGTATATAGGTAACATGAATGGAAACACCTAAATATCATGTGATATTTAAATTTTAAATTGATACATTTACATTTATTCATTTGGCAGAGACCTTTATCTGAAGGTGTGTATAAACAACACAAAATCCATTTGAGGGATAAGGGTCCTAGGAGCAGTTCTATGAAACTTATGCCATTTAAACACACAAACCTTCTAGCACAAAGGTTTCCTGATCCTGCACTGCTCAGAAATAATTTACAGCTTCTCCGTGTTTGCCTCTGCACTTCAGGCCAGTCCATACATGTTTAATGATGAGTTTTTATTTGAAGACAGATTTCTCTTTTCTGTCATGTAGAAATTGTGGACCAACCAGGGTTGGACATATTCGGACAAGTGTACAACCAGTGTAAGAATAAGGAGTGTGTGTGTCCCAACTGTAACAGAAGCATAGCAGCCTCGCGATTCGCCCCTCACCTGGAGAAATGTTTGGGAATGGGGCGCAATAGCAGCCGCATCGCCAGCCGCAGGTCAGCTCATTTTACATCCCTTTCCATTCAGGTCAAATTTTATTTGCCCCAAAAGAGATATTTGGTTTACAGTCAATATCAAGAACAAGTTGTGCAGCAGATGCAAGGGCAAATAGAAACCTGTTCTCACTTCAGTATTCAGAACGCAGGCATCAGTTCAGAGATTAAGACTGAACAACACCTTCACACCAGTATTGCTACTGGGAATTAAATTAGTTCAGGGATTTCACATTGAGTATACCATTTCAGATTAACATTATACCAAGTGTTAACTTCTTTTGTTTAATTTTTTTTTTTTTTTTTTTAAATTCCAGCTGCCTTAGGAGACCTAGCCACTGACATATAAAACTGATCATTATATGTTAACAAAACAATTTGGTGAAAAATCAAAATATATTTTTTCATTAACCTTAAATGTAGCTGTTCATCTAAGCCTTGTTTGTTGTCTGATTTTTAGTTTTGCAGAAGATCTGCAATTATGTATTTGCAAATATCTGCCTCAAAATTCATTCAGTTCTTCAGTAACGTCACACAGACTAGGCATTGTGCTTCACGCAGTAAGGTTGACTGCATAAATGAATGCTGTAATGTCACAGAAACCGCCATCTTGGAGAACCAAATCACTTAATCTCTTGTCGCATCAAGTATCAAGGCAGAATTTCATCAGAAATTTAAATTAAGTATGTTGTTTGCAGGTATATTACAATTCAGACATGATTGTGACATTATTGCTACATTAGCCTGGGAGCTTCAGTGCAGAATTAAAGAACCAACTATCAGAGATCAAACCCTTCTTGACTATATTTTAGGGAAATTGCAAAAATTTGATTTTTCAGCTAACTATTCCAATAAAATGATGAGCATTAGTGAAAGTAGCAACTGTTTAATTATTCATCGTTGCCCAATCACAGCCCATCTCCATAGTCTTGCTTAGACATAAAATTCAGCACAATTTGCCCTTAAATTACAAATTAGTTCTGTTTTGCACTTTGTATGCACCCTTGTATGCATGTGTCTTTAGAATAGCCAGCAGCAACAACACCAGCAAGTCAGAAAGTGACCAAGAGGACAACGATGACATCAATGACAACGACTGGTCATATGGTTCAGAAAAGAAACGTGAGCTGTCTTGTTTGCTCACTTATTTCAGCTATGTCTTCATTGTAAATCTAACCCATTAAAATAACTTGTGCAGGTTTTAATGCACGTGTTCGTTTTTGTTCCTTGCAGCCAAGAAGAGAAAGTCAGACAAGGTATTAAAATAATCTTAAATGTTCTGTTGATTTTTGCCAGATTTTATAGATTAGCCTCTAATGGGAACTCCATTTTCTGTGAGTTTCATTACTGATAGATGCAGAAATGTACTTTATTGATTTCCAAGGGGAAATTTCTTACGCTACACACATTTGGACAGTGCTGTTTGTGTGCTTTAGTACAAATTATTCGGACCCTATAACGCTTACGTATGACTCCACAGAATCCAAATTCCCCTAGACGGTCCAAGTCTCTGAAGCATAAAAATGGTGAGTTGGAATATTTCATGGTATGTCCTTTATAAATTGCTGATTCTGATTGGTCAGAAGATGTTGATTAATTTTCTATAACAGCAGCTCTGACACTACTACCAGCTGTAATTCAAATCACAGGTTTTTATTAATGTGCTCATTATAATACCTTACCGTTTCTATAGGAACAACTCATTCACAATGACGTTTATGGTGGACATATAATAATAAACAGATTAAAATGCTAATATTTAACAAATTCTAATATTTAACAAAGGAAAAACATGTAATCGTTGATGTGGAGCTGTTTTCTGTAAGGAGACGTTTATTTAACACAAGTCTTCAGTGTCAGCACTTTGTAACCATCAGTAATTTTTCTGCCATGGGAGAGTCCTCAGGAGTTTACACTTTCCTGTTTTTCAAGAACATGACAATCTGTGTGGTGGTTTTTTTTAATATATAATTATTATTTTATAGCTGATATAAGTGATAACAAGAACTAACTTGTCTCGTGGAAGTTCCACAGTGTCTCGTTCTTTAATAAACTGAAAATTACAACTGCTGTTGTATAAGAGGGATTTTCATCCACTTCAGGATGTGCTGTTATATGAAAATTATCAACTTCATCAATGATTATTTTCCTAAAACAGCACACCCTGTCATGTGTTATTCTTTACTTACAAAAAGTAACTTTTAACTTGTGTGGATCATAAAAGTATATGGAATGTAAAAAAAAAAATCTGGCACAAAGACACTGATTCAACTTCTGTACCATTTTCTCCACAGGAGAGCTCAGCGGTAGTGTAAATCCCGACCTTTACAAGGTATTTGATAGATCTTGTTTGTGTTGTTCTTACCTAGTCTTTACTGATGCACTGTGGGCTTGACTGCTGTGATCTTTTCTGCCCTCTTCTCTATAGTACAACTACAGTTCTGGGATCAGCTATGAGACTCTGGGGCCAGAAGAGCTCCGATTTCTCCTGACTACGGTAACCTTTTCCCATCTATCTGTTTGTTCTGTCCATTCAGAAAAGAATTGTGCCTAATCAGGCTCTTTATTTCTCATCCTATCCTGTTAAATATGAAGCGCTTGTGGTTTTGTAATGTGATTTAATATGTTAACACAGAAGTGACTCTGTAATTACATTCGCAAATTTTCCTTGACTTTATTTTCATCGTTCCTGGTGTTATGGAAAATGCCTAATTTCAGCTGCTCTAAAACAAGTGCTGCTTACTGAGAGATGTCATGCAAAGCTTGTTTGAGTTTTCTGAGTAATAAAGAATAAAGGCTCTTGCTAAACAGGCCTATTGCTAACAGGAGCTTTTCTTTTCTCAGCAATGTGGGGTCGTATCAGAGCACACTAAAAAGATGTGCACACGGTAAGTGAGACACTCCTCACTTTCATTAAGTAAAATGTGCTGAGATTATACACACACACACACACACACACACACACACACACAGCAAACAAAATGGACTAAAATGCAAAAGAAAGCGCTCTGTCCTAACAGAACTGTCCTAATAGACACATCTGTCCCAAGAAGTCTTAATGATTCGTGCGTAATTTATCAGTGGTGAGAGAAAGGGATTTGATGGCTAACCAGTGTAGGTTTGAATAAAATGAGTCACTAGTTCTGATTTTTGAAGTTTTAATGAAGTCATGTTTTAATAAGTCTAGATGTAATAAGATCACTGAATAGGGAGCAAGACTCTAGAAATGCCTCTTTCCCAGAGATAATCAAACACCAAGCACTTAGTTGACGAGTACATGAATTTAAGTGTTAATAAGTAGTTTTGTGTATGAGGAAGGCTTCATAGACTGTATATATAATCAGCAACATGACCCTTTAACTGTAACATGAATATTATGCATTACCTTTTGGGACTGGCAGAACCTGATTTATTGACACGTCCGGTTCTTGATGGGGAAGAATCAACTCGGTTCCACCATCAAAATGCTTTTGGCAGCTTCACACATATGAATACTTACAGAAAAACTTTAAACAAATGTGTTCTGAGTCTTAAATTCACTTCTGTGACTTCCGTGAGCTCATATATGTGGAAGAGGGCAGTAGCGCGTTCCTCCTAGTGTGCTGTGCTGCCCTGTGACGCAGCATGAACAGCAGTTGGAACAGTTGTGGCTTCACGTGTTTGCCCCAGCCTTCGGGGTTGGTAGCTGTCGTGTGATAGGAGAGAGTTAGCTAGTGGGTGGGAATCAGCAAACACAAAACTGGGGAGAAAATTGGGGACGAAGTCTTTAAACGTTTACTAGCCTCCTTAATGTATATTACATTTGATGTTTTTCATGTTTATAATACTGTTAATGATCTTTAAAAAAGCTAGCAAGAAAAACTGGACATTGAAATCCTGGGAGATTATTTATATATAAGTCTAAAATATTTTTATTTTATGAAGGGTGGGGACCATAGATACATATGAGGTCAGTGTAGTATTGTGTAGATTCTGTGCAAACGTGTGCTTTTGTGTATACATGTGTTTACTAAGATCTAGGGTTATATGTGATTTTGCATGTGTCATGTAATGACATGATCTTTTTCATTTGTGTAAATGGAAATGGTCGTGTCCATGTTGGGACTGATATTATGGAACACAAGTGGCAACTCAATATGAATTTATTTAAAAAAAAATAAATAAATAAATTTAAGTTGCTGAGAGGCCAATTTAATCTGTTCTATTATTCATTTGGCTTATTTTTTTTTATTTTCCAACATTTGACCAAATTGATAAATTTCCATTCTGATTGGAGGATCATTCTTTTTCAATTGGACAGGTCAAGGTTGTTCTAAAGCACTGCCTGCTGTTCATACTGTGGGACTCCTTAGACGTCTGCCAGCACCCAAGGCTAGTCCTAACCGCTAATATCTAACCTGAGATCTCCCTGTCGCGTCCTGTTGGTTGCTGGCAAAGTCTGTGTCCCCAGGTAGTGTGTGTGATGCAGTGCATAATGCCACATTGTGTCCTGGCAGGTCCCAGCGCTGTCCCCAGCACACGGACGAGCAGAGGAGGGCAGTCAGAGTTTTCCTCCTGGGGCCGTCCGCGTGAGTTTCACCCTCCCTCCCTGACTTGATGGCCTTCAGGCTAGAAAAAGTCCCATTTACAATTTGGAAAGCTTCTCACTTCCTCTTGTTATTTTTACCTGCATTCAAACTTTTTTTTTTTATGTTGAATATAATAAGTATAAATATGTTTAGGTTGGTCATGTGGTGCTTTGATTAAGCCTAAACAATTTAAAATGGCCTCTGCTTCATGAAATTCCCTAAAGAGCAAGTGGAAGTGATGGCCTAGTTTCTGAATTGAAATCAGTCTTTGTCTCACCTCTAGATCCCCTCTGCCTTTGCTCCTCTTCTTCCCATTTTACTTCTCCCACTGATCCCCTTGGTGAGATACACTATGTGTAGGACTCACATGTATAGCTCAATGTTTTTAGCAGTTACATCCAATTTTCCCCACAGTGTAAGCTGAACTGATCTGTTACACTGTAATCTGTTTATGTAGCTTGGAATCCGCTTAGCATGAAGGTTGGAGGCCTGCACGAAGAGCTCACATGTAAAAACATAGACTGTTCGGGCTTCTATCACCAATAGCTGAATATTTGCTCACTCAGTAGTATTTTGCATTTATACAGTATATTTTGCATTTATTGGAAGCTACAACCCCTGGCAAAAATTATGGAATCACCACACTTAGAGGATGTTCATCCAGCTTTTTTACTTTATAGCAAACAA
>CM075015.1:7403289-7425614 GCA_037576675.1 Pangasius sanitwongsei | reverse complement strand
TTACCCTGTGTAGGATAAACAGTACAGAGGATGGATGGAGGTGTGTTGGGAGCAGGAAAATCTCTAATATGTGAAGGACCAGTGTTAGGAACCTGCGGTGTAAGACTTGCACGGTTTAATGTGGCTATGGGATACTGAAAATTGCAGTGCTTGAACTATGCTTTTTATGCTAATGAAATTGCACCCATGTGCTCAACTATAGAAACCACTTCCCCACGATTTAATTTAAATAACTATAGTTCAATCTCAGTTCTGAATAAATCAATATTTAAACACACACACATTCAAAATACACAGTATGTGTATATTCCTGTGATTATTCACAGGGACTTGTATAATAAATTTGTATAATAAACAAGCTCTAAAAATGTGTTGCTATTAGATGAAGAAAAATGTAAAGTTCTTGAGGTTTTCTATAAGGTCTTTATTTAACATTTTTGGAAGGAGTCTCCAGTGTCAGCGATTTGGAATCGTCAGTAAGTTTTTCCGCCATGACAGAGTCTTCAGGACAGAAGACTTGGTGCTTTCTGATTTTTCAGTAACAAGTCAAGCTAAATTTTTTTTTTTTTTTTACTTATTATCTTCAAGAGACATAACTGATAATGTAACTGATAAGAGGGATAAAGTTTGTCTTGCAGATGTTCCACATTCAATGTTTGCTACTGTCTAAAATAATAGCAAAATGAAGTACTGCATCAATGAAACAGTGGTCTTAATAAAACAACCGTATTACTGACAAATAAAAAAAAAAACTAATGCAAAAATGACAAAAGATATGAATGAAATTGTGCCATTTTCCGTTTAAAGTGTTTGTGGTCATTTGCCTAGCACCGATTAGGTGAAGACAACAAACAGCTTTAACACAACCCAGTTCATGGCTATATGGTTCCGTAACATTTATTATTTGCATGCGAGTTCATGTTCTTGTTTCCTGTCCATGTATCACTGGATCTCTCCTTTAATCGGCAGCAGCAGGTACTCTTTTAGTGCACACGGGATGTTTAGCTTATCGATGGCAGAGTGGCATCGTGCACCCATACTGAGTCTCAGGGAACATCGACACAGGTGCTGGAGTGTGCGGGGCTGCCCACTCATCCGCTGAACCGAGTCGAAGAAACACTTGTGCTCCTGGAAATAAGGAGGAAATCCATATTTGGATCAAATCAGAAATCCAATAATGAAGTGTATAAAGTGGAGTGAAAAATACCTTCAGCAGCTCATTTGGGACTTCCTGTATCCAGTCCTTGCAGTCTGGCACCACTGGGTAGCAGTTCAGCATCACTTCCAGAGTGGCAGGGGAAAGGAGGCACGACTTCAGCATCTAACAACACACATATACACACATTTTACAGCATAGCATACAAGGTAGTGCAAAACAGAAACATCTATATCCAATCTTATGGTAGCAGTTTAAGCTTAACATTGCTACTAAATAATATTTCAAATTTGTACATTGCTGTAGGAGTTATTATATGTGTGCTGCTATATAAATTCATTGTGGGCTCATTGATTAGGAGTGCCTAAATGAACACCTAATCAAAATGTATTTATAATTAAGATTATGTTGAAATGATTTGTTGTGTCGTTCCAAATCTTTAAAGTGTCAACCTACTCTGGTAGAAGGGGGCTTTGCTCCGTGATTGAGAAGTGAACGAGCGATTAGTTCAGGGTGCTGGTCTGGATAATCCTCTACCACCTTTAAAAAAAGAAAAGAGAGCTATAAATCTAACAGTTTGTGTCAACTAATGGTGATGAGCTAATGAAGGTTTAAATGCCTTAATTAAATGTATAAGAAGCAATCTAGACACTGCATATTGGGACTAAAATATATTTTGAAATACACTCACTGGCCGCTTTAACAGGAACACCCCTGCTCAGTCATGCAATTATCTAATCATCCAATTATATGACAGCACAATGCATAAAATCATGCAGACACAAGTCAGTTGCTTCAGTTAATGTTCACCTCAAACATCTGAATGGGGAAAAATGTGATCTCAGTTACTTAGACAATGGCTTGTTTGTTGGTGCCAGGCAAGCTTGCCTGAATATTTAATGCAATGGCCAGACCTGTCAAGCTGACAGGAATTCTCCAGTAACTCAAATAACTACAGTTTACAATCGAGGTGAACAGAAAAGCATCTCAAAATTTACATCATGTAAAACCTCTTGGTAGATGGTCTACAACAGCAGAAGACCACATCAGGTTCCACTCCTGTCAGCCAAGAACAGGAATCTGAGACTACAGTGTGCACAGGTTTACCGAAACTGGACAGTTGATGATCGGAAAATATTAGCTGGTCTTTTTTCAATTTTCATCTGTCCAGTTTTGGTGAGCCTGTGCCCACTGCAGCCTCAGATTCCTGTTCTTGGCTAACAGGGGTGGGTTTCCTTCCATAAACATGCCAGTAAATTGGAACACTACTTTGCCCCTAGGTGAATGAGTGTGTGATTGTGTGTGCATTGTGCTCTGCAATGGACTGGCATCATATCCAGGGTGTATTCCCACCTCACACTGAGTTTTTGGGATAGGCTCCAGATTCACAGCCACCCTGACCAGGATAAAGTGGTTACTGCAGGCCTTGCCAGCCTTTCTAACACATGCTGGACTGTAGTCCACAACCATTCTGACAGACACTATGTGAAAGGGTTGGTGTGAATGGCATTTGCACAAGTGATGAACTTTTGTCCAAAATATTTGCTTCTTTATTACCCTGCAATTTTTACTCTCTCTGGATTTGAATCTGCTTATATAAAATCACAGTGTAATGGGGTCTAGGAAATAGTACCTCCAATACAAAGTACCATAGTTAAATGCCTCTGTTTTTTCTTTTGTTTTGTTCTTTCTTGCTTCTGCCTCACCTGCAGCAGGCAGTCCATGGGTGTGTATCCTGTGCAGTTGGCTACATCTGCCTGAGCTCCATACTGCAGAAGTATATCAGCAATTTGATAGCTGCAGTTGCTGCAGGCATTGTGTAGGGCGGTGTGCTGCTTCCTGCCCGCTGTGTGTGCATGTGCTCCAGCTTGTAGCAGTCTCTGCACCACACACAGGTATCGCGCAGCCTCAGCAGGCCTCTCAGCTCCAGCGCACGCAGCATTTAGCGGCGTCTCACCCTCACGGTTCTGCACAGTCACATCAGCTCCATGGGCCAGCAGCAGTTCCACATGTTTTTCGAGGCCCCTCCGACATGCCAAGTGCAGTGGAGTGAGACAGGAGTCACGCTGGGCCACATTCACATCGGCACCCATACTGACTAGCAGCTCTGTACAACTGAGGGAATACAAGGTTATGAATCAAAAATACAAAAATACAGGGTTGTGAATCAAACAGCAAGCAGGACATTGGGTTTAACTGATAATGAACCTTAAGCACGGGTGAAGACCAAAGTGCTGGAAGCCAAATCAGTTATTAAGTCAGAATTGGTTATTAGTTTACTTTGCCCTAAATGAACCCTAAATGTTTAGTGGCATCACTGCAGATTCATTATTTTACAAAGTTTATTTTCATTTTTTTCCCCCAGTAACTTTTTACCCCCTTTGTTTTTTGTCAACACTCATCTTTCTTGAAGGAATGTGTCAAGAAAGATACACAAACTGTACTCACTTAGCCAAGAACTACGTTAAATTTTTAACCTGAGTTACAAGCCTAACATAGCAAGCAAATCATGGAAATATACTTATCTATTTACTACAACGGCCACCAATTATCATCACTTGAAGTGCACGCATAATTAACCATACCTTTGTCGCTGACTGTGCTGTTCATTTAAGCAACCTCAAATACACTAGCTCTGACACTAGAACATTATTGTTATCTGTAAAATGAGGTGGGTGGCAGCCATTTTTGAAAAATTACCAGGAATCAATGAAATTGATTTATATATGTAAAATGTTATTTCACCATTTCATGGAACGGTTTGTGTACAATTCATGTAATATATGGCAGACGTGTGGTGGTATTGCCATACAACCTGCACAATGGAAAATTTGTGTTTATGTTTCTACAGCATGGCTCCATTTGATGTATTTGGAACATTTACATTAATCACTAGGTAACCCCTAAGTAGGGGTTCTCAAACTTTGGTCAGCAAAGGACATGAACTTTTTCCCTTTATATCAGCCGTGTTCACTCACGCATAGGACTCAGCAGTGCTGCACAGGTGAAGGGGCACATTGCCGTCTGCTGTCAGCAGATCAGGGTCAGCTCCATGCTCCAGCAGCAGCTTTACACAGGCATGGTGACCCCCGGAACAGGCGTCATGGAGGGCCGTTCGACCCCCAGGGTCAGCGTCCACCTCCGCTCCCCGGAATAACAGCTCCTCCACACATCCATAGTGCCCCCTGCTGGCAGCCAGGTGCAGGGCAGATGTCTGCTTCACTTTGGAGGACAGAGTCCACATGCCTGGGGTTTAGAACAGAAAGAATTATAATAAGATTAGGCTGCTACATTATAATTCTTATGCAATCATTGCATCAATGATTCATAGCTATTTAAAGGTATCATTGAACTCATAGTTTGTTACATCATTGAACTCATAGTTTGTTACATATCAGCCACTATTGTTTTGCTGCCAAATATTGTGATACTTCATCATGTATTTTGAACTATTGTGATATGATATAATTTACCCTAGAATTTACATGACACTACATATTTCTTATCCCAGCTTGACTTTCCCCTGATCACTGCACATATTGTGCAATACTCTTAATTTTGTCTCATACTAGTTTACTTCTTAGTTGTGCATGCTACTGGTTTTGTTTGGTCTTTGTATATAACGCTGTCTGCCTGTACATTGACCCCTGAAGTGGGAATTCGGTATGAAATTTGGAAAATCCATATTAATACACTTGTTGCTTACATCCCAACCACCACAGGTTCCCACTTTCTTACAGTTTGTGTGTATTTAAGTGAGTGTTTCTACCCATTTCTGGAGTCCACACCATCTCCTCATGGACGATCTCCATTAGGGCATTCACCATACCAGGTTCTTTGAGTACAGCGTACACACTCCTCATGTCTCCATACATGAAGGTGTTGTGGACAGCCGGGTCTCTGCAGCGGATCTGAGGTGGAGGGGCTCGTACTGTCTGGATCCTCTCTGTCCCGTGTCTGAGCCGGGGTGCGGCTGGCAGTGGCCGCCTACTCATTACCCTCCTGTGTGCTAGTGCCCTTCGTGTTTCCTCCCAGTCCTGCAGCTCCTGTTCTAGCCGCAGAGAGCGCAGTGTGGCTGACGTGAAGGCAAATGTGTTCTGAGACATGGCACTGAGTGATACATCTGCCTTCCACAATATATAATGGCTTACTGCCAAAAGAGAAGAGATTTTTCAGCAAAATTTCAAAAACCTACTGGTTGAGAGCTGCATGCTGTCTCATATACAGTTTAATACAATATTGATAAGTCTTCTTATTCACTAAGGTCTTTACACTTGGTCCATTTTAGCATTCCAGTCAATGACTCAGCATATGTGGAATGTGCATATGTGAACACAAAAAATGAACTCCATCTACTCAAACAGCCCAGAAAGAAACCATACTCAGACCTCTAGACCTGGCCTCAGTATGTTTTTTGTGGTTCTTTTTGTGGTCCACTGCGATCTGTGTCTTGTGAAAACAATGTAGACCCAGTGTGCTTCACATTTGCTTTATGGCTAAGGAGCTTGCTGTCTCGTATGCAGCTAGGGTCTGAGTTCTAAAGAAGTCGTGGTGTAAAGAAGTGGTCTGAGAGCTCATCAATGGTAAAATTAAGAGAAATGAGTTCCCTTGTGAGTCCACATATACTGTCAACTCTGAAAACACTGAGGTCATTTGCAGCTAGTTTACTTTTGGGTCCACTTTAACAGGTCTGAGAATGATTAATTTAAAAACACTTGGAGTATAGTTTATTTTAAAAAAAATAACTACATGTTTTAAAAAAAAAAAAAGGCCTACTCACCCTCAAAGCCTGAAAAAAGGTCTTCTATTAGCTTTTGTCCAAAGAAAGCTGCCTAAATTTTAAAATTATCATCTGTTTAAAATGATCCACTATTCAGTTCAGTTTTTGCTTACTATGTGCCTCTGATCTTTCTATACATAAGAAAGCCGACAAAACGATTAAACAAGCTAATGTCCTTTCTGAGAGACTGCACAGCCAGTCACAAGATATTGTTGACCCCAGTTAAAGCTGGCGGTATTAATAGAAGAAAATGTCAGCCGATATATTACCACTGCACTATCAGCAAACTGCCGGTGGAGGGCGCAGTAAATACCAATTTCCAATTAATTTCTCTGTCACAGCTGTACCTGACTTCTGTGGTCAAAATTAGCAGGTTTACCAATCATTTTATCCTGCTTAACAGCTTAACCTGTGGGCCTGGAGACAGTTTAAAAGTTTGCATCCCCATGGTTTCTGGGTGGTAAAAAAGGAAATTAAGGAAATATACTATATTTAATCCCAAACTTTTTTTTTTTAGGCTAAATGGCCTATAGACATGGAATTTTAGCATCAGGCACAAAATTATTTTTGTTTTATAGATGTGACATGGTTATTCTCAGTAAGGTGTGGACAAGAACGAATATACTTAGGCCATGAGTCAAGCTTCTCGTGGTCACAAGATAATATATTAAGGGCACGAGTTATAGTTCTTGAGATCTATTTTGTGGTCAGTTTAAAGTGAGTGAGATGCAGAGAAATCAATTGAATTGAATCAGCTGACCACTGTGGCCACCATAAGCATGGAGATGACTGATAATATTACACTTCACTTCAATCATGGAATTTTTTTTTTTTTTTTTTGGGAACCATTTCATAGCATTCTGGGAGCATTCTGTTTTGGTTAGTAAAATCAGCACTCTTTCCAAATTTTATTGTGAATTTACATTTTTATTCTGGCAAAGTATTATATTCATAAACATAAATTTTCAAAAACTAACCCATGTATAATTTTTATTAAAAAAAAAAAACTTAAGGTATTTAAATAGGCCTACTGAGTCATTCTACCATTGCACTAAATACCGTTTTAAAATGTAAGCTGCCCATAAAATCATGTAGCATACACTAAATGGCCAAAAGTATGTGGCCACCTGACCATAACACCCATATGTGCTTTTCAGACATTCCATTCCAGATTTAGTCCCTTCTTTGCTGTTATAATAATCTCCAATCTTCTGGCAATGCTTTCCACTTGATTTTAGAGCATGACTGTGGGGATTTGTGATCATTCAGCCACAAGAGCATTAGTGAGGTCAGGCATTGATGTTGGGTGAGGAGGTCTGGGGTGCATTAGGTGTTCCAGTTCTTCCCAAAGGTGTTCGGTGGCGTTGAGCTCAGGGCTCTGTGTAGGGCTCAATGTCTTCCACTCCAACTTTGGCAAACCATGTCTTCATGCACATCTTTTTGTACACATGGGTCTTTGTCATGCTGGAATAGTTTTGGACCTCTTAGTTCCAATGAAGAGAAATTGTAATACCACAGCATATGAGCCCATCCTATACAATTGTGTGCTTCCAACTTTGTGGCAACACTTTGGGGAAGGCTCACATGGGTGCAATGGTCTGGTGTCCACAAACTTTTGGCCCTCGTTTGCCCTCAGTTATTGATGAATTTCCAATCCCTGCTTACGTGTTGAACTGTCTAATGCCAGGGGTCAAAAATGAACTGATATACTGTAAATACATAGCTAAATAGTGAACTGTTGAGAAGTTGTCCTGAACAGCCTGAGCTTCAGCGTCCTCTATCAGTATGTGAGGAAAAATATGCATTTTAATATTGTGTATATCTTCTTTAGAAGTTTACAAATAAATCTAATATAATTTATTTATATATAATATATTTATATATATTCTTATATATAAATATAAACCCCAGAGTTACTTGCAGAGGGGACATGGTGGCTTAGTGGCTAGCATTGTTGCCTTGCACCACTGGGGTTGTGGGGTGTGTGTGTGTGTGTGTGTGTGTGTGTGTGTATAGCTTGCATGTTCTCCCTGTGCCTCAGGGGTTTCCGCCAGGTATTCCAGTTTCCTTCCCCAGTCCAAAGACTTTGTTTGTAGTCTGATTGACAGTTCCAAATTGTCTGTAGTGTGCGACTGTGCCCTGTGATAGGTTGGCACTCCGTCCAGGGTGTCCCCCGGCTTGTACCCTGAGTCCCCTGGGATAGGATCCAGGCTCCCTGTGACCCTGTGTAGGATAAGTGGTAGGGAAAATGGATGGATGGAGTTATTTGGCATACTTGACTGATCTATATAAGGCACGTGCATGTCTTGATTGGTAAACCCATTATATATTATTATATATAGTATCTTTATATATTATTTACGGTATTTGCTCATTTGGAAATAAACAACAACTGAAATTGGAATAAATATGTCATAAGTAAATAAATAAGTGTCCCCTTTAGCTTAGTTGAATCCACCATAATATTATGGAGAATATTATGGGATGTTACTAGCCTTTGTTGACGCCTTTGTTCCTCCAGTACTGTTGTGGGGGCTATTTCTTTAAATCTCCAAAACACTACGACACTTCTTCACAGCTTTCACTTTTCTTTTCATCACCACACACACAGTATACAGGGTTTAAATGGGAGAGGGATAAATAAAATGCAAACGATGCCGCACACAGTGGAAAGACAAAGAAACAGAGTACAGCTGCTCGACCTGTGTTTACCTCAGGAACCGGTTACTAATCTAATTTAGCTCATCTTGCCACGAAGGTATAAGTGAATGCCAGACTTCCTGTTTTGCAACTTTAGCGCATATCCGACTACTTTCTGAAGTTTCTTCCTGATGTTTAAGAAAAATATATTGTGGTTTACTTCAGTTACCTCAGCCAGTGGTTCAATAACATCTGTGCTTACGATATTTATGTAAAAAACAAAGAAACTAGGCTATTGTTTTTCACCTCTCAGTTGTCCAGAAGATGGCGGAACTGGGACATACAGTTTGTGTTCGCGGGCTTCCCGCTGATCTGGAGCACGAGCGACTACAGGATAAACTTCTGATCCATTTTCTGCGCGAGCGGAATGGAGGAGGAGAGATATCATCCATCACAATTAAAGCAACAGATCCGTGTGCCATCATCACTTTTGAAGATAACAGAGGTTTCTTCCTCATTCTTTCTAAAAGAGTGTATGCGAGTGATAAGGGAAAGAAATTAAAATGATTAGATGATTCAAGTGATTAAAACCATTTCATGATATTTCTTAGTTCATTAGGAATAAAGTAATAGACCATAAACTGAATTGTATGATCTTCTAGCACAAGTTGTCTCATTATGGTACAAAAATATGGAGAGGTGAATGAAGTGTTAAATGCATTTTTGTAAAATTACAGATACTCTTGATATGTTAAATAATAATAATAATAATAATAATAATAATAATAATAATAATAACCCCTACATATTTAAAATACTACCCCTGATCTAGACATATATTCCAGGAAAGTGGTGACAGGGTGGAAGTACAGTAGGGGTCATAAGTTTACATAGCTACACCTTGCAGAATCTGCAAAATGTTAATAATAATAATAATAATAATAATAATAATAATAATAATAATAATAGGGATCATAGAAATTGCATTTTGTTTTTTATTTAGTACTGCCCTGAATAAGCGATTTCACATAGCAGATGTTTACATATAGTCCACAAGGTAAAATAATAACTGAATTTAAACAAATGAACCAGTTCACAAGTTTACATATGCTTGATTCATAATACTGTATGTTGTTACATGGATGATCGACTGTTATGTGATAGTTTTTTTTTTTTTTTGTGATAGTTGTTCATGAGTCCCTTGTTTGTCCTGGGCATTTAAACTGCCCACTTTTGTTCAGAAAAATTTTCCAGGTTCTGCACATTCTTTGCTTTTCCAGCATCTTCTGCATATTTGACGCCTTTCCAACAGTGAATATATGTTGTTGAGATCCGTCTTTTCACACTGAGGACAATTGAGGGACTCATACACAACTATTACAAAAGGCGCATTCACTCACTGATGCTCAAGAAGGCATCACACTACATTAAGAGCCAGGGGGGTGTAAACTTTTGAACAGGATGACTGTTGTAAACTGTTGTTATTATTTTTTTAATTATTATTTTTATTGTTATTATGTTGTTTAAAGATCTTTTTTTTCCATTTATTACTGCCCTTCAGAAGCTACATAAGATACATGTTTCCCAGAAGACAAAATAATAACAATTTTCACCGATCATCCTGTTCAAAATTTTACACCCCCTCTGGCTGTTAATGTATCATGTTACCTTCTTGAGAATCAATGAATGTTTGCACCTTCTATAAAACTTGTGTACGAGTCCCTCAGTTGTCCTAAGCATGAAAAGATGGATCTCGAATCTGCAAGGCGAATCAATGACCACGTTCAAATTTGTGAGGATTGACATACATGTCGCCTCTCAACTACCTTCTAACAAATCTGATTCAAGAATTGAATAAAATATGTGTAGCATAATCAACATTTCAAGACCTCTGATAATTCTGTGATTTTAAGATGTTGAGTCTTAATAAGGTTCGATTAATTTTTATTCACACCAATGTGGCTGGGTGAAACTCTGATTCATGCCTCCGTGACTGTCAAAAAAAGAATATGCCTTGTACACATTTGCTTGATTATGTACATATTTGCTTAATATGACCTTCTCTGACTTCGAACAGTTGCTCTCAGTGTGTGCAGTCATAGACCACATGTTTTAGAGGTGGACGGCAGGGTGTATGAACTATCTGTGAGTCTTCCATGGCAGGAGTCACTGCACCTAAACAAGGTATGCAAGGAGGACAAAGGAGCATTAATTAAATATCCATGATATAGTCCTTTTGCAGTCCTGTTATATTTCTCATGTTTCTTTATTTTTACACATCTCTCTCTAGGTAATCCTTGATATGTCTGTGACCATAGACTGCAACCACTTGCCACTGGGTGAAGAGACTATAAAAACTCTCACTGAAAAATTTCCAGGCCTTGCTGTCAATTACATTAAGCCTCAGAGGCACTGCACCTTAAAGGGACCCTACTCGGAGGTTAATGATGTTGTATCTCACTTGATAGAGCTCCTTGCAGACTTTGAACCTCCAAGTGAAGAAAGTTTGTTCTTTGCACGAGAAAGTAATAGAGTCCACTTACATCAGAAAGGAAAAGACAACCCTCCAGACCAACCATGTGGACTTCACTTTGGTGGAGATATTTCTTTGCATCAGGAATCCAGGTACACAAGTCCAAAAGTGAACAGCGTAAAACTATCACAGACACAAAAACGCTCTGATGAGAAGATAAAAGTCTGTGTAGATGCAGTAGATGTCGAGGCTCTGTCTCTAATCATGGAGGCAGATGTATTTGCATATCTATGCAGCAGAAGTGAGGAGTATAGGAATATATTGCAAAACCATGGGGTGCATGTGGTTGATGTCACATCTGCAGGAGTCACCACACTGTACTTGCAATCCAATGCAAAAGTTAAGACTGGGTCAAAAGCAGAACACCACATGAACCATGCCCGCAAGGAGCTGAGTCAGCTTTATCAGCAGGTGGAGGGTAATTTGAGAAGAGCTCAGATTCCAAGAAGTGCCCTTAACCTGCATGGAGAACAAACTGCAGCATTTAAGGACTTAGAGTCATTACTGCCCAAAGTGCTGCTCAGCTTTGATCAGACCCATGTTTATATTGTAGGTGAGAGCAGTGAAGTCTCTCAAGCCAAACAGATCCTCCTGTTTGGTTCACCTGATGAGAACTTGAGAGCAAAGCAAGAAATCTCACTTTCATCATCTCCCTATTACTCTTACTCCCCAATTTCTGAATCAGAGACAATGCAGATGGCCGGAGCAAGTAGTGAATCAAGTACAATGACCCCTAAAATGAGAATCTCTGCTGCTGAGAAAAGAGTAAGGACTGGGGAGGAATACAAACTGGCTGCTCGATTTAAGAACTCTGACATGGGCTTATTGGGGTTTGGCCCTGTAGAAAGAGGGAGAACTAGAGAGCGTCAAGATTTAACCAAAGGCATTAACACGTTAACACTGGCATCAAATTCTGGACCAAACCTATCCACAGATCTCTCCCTTGGTACAGCAGGTACAGTCAATAGTGACCAGGCCAGGGCTTCTCAGGTTAGTGCTATCAAAGTCACTAGTGTAAATAATGTAGAAGATGATATCTTGTTTCAGAAGCTGGAACCATTGTCCTTTACATGCACATTGAAAAACAGTGATCAGGTCTCAAACAAAGTTAATAGAACAAATTCTGTAAGTTGTACCTCCAGGGTAACACCTGCGTTCAAAGCTCCTCTCAGCACAGCTGTGGATGCCCTTACAGGGCTTGAGAAACTGGGCAAGACTACAGGATCTACAGCAGAATCTACAACCACCTCTAATTCTTCCTTAAGAAGGGCAAATAGTTTTTCAGGTCAGCCATTACAAAAACAGGAGACACAAAAAACTGGGATCAATGAGAAGACATGTGTTGCCACAAATTCCTTTAGGAGACCAAGATCCAGTAGCCTAAATAGTAGGATGTCCACAGAGGCACTTCCAAGCAGCACTGTATCAAGGGCAGTCACTGTACCTACATTGATGTGGAGTTATATAAAAGAGGCATATCACTCTGATCTAAATTCTCTGATCTCTGATCTTCAAGTGTCCGAGAACCACATAGACAAGTATAAGACCATGGTTGTTCTAAAAGGATCAGCATCATCCAAGGTTGAAGAATGTCAGCGTGAGCTTCAGAAGCTAGTTGATGTGATAGGTTTAGACTTTTGTGTTCAGAGCCTTCAACTGGCAGATCTTGGTGTGACTGAAGGCAATGATATGTTCAAGGAATGCTGCTTGAACATATGCTCACACTTCAGCAAAATTGTACTGCAGCATGTAAAGGATGGTATTTTCCTGATGGGGCCCAAATCACTGTGTTCTCAAGCCAGTGAAATGTTAAAAGAACTGTTTCCTAATGGATTTTCTAATTCTGGATCTTTGGTCAATACCTTCACCCATCAGGGACGTACAGATCAAAGTCAAGCCAATGCATCAGCTAACCAGATGCCAATTAAAAGCAATAGTCAGATTAGACCAAATCAGGCCAAATCTAATAGTGATAGTCCCACTAAAGGCAGACCTAAAGGATACAAATCTGAGTCCAGGAATGCAGCTTATATGCAATTACCAAAGCCAGTTGCCAAAGAAATTCTTAAGAAGGCTTCAGATTTGGAAATAAGCAAGACTGGCCCATTACCTGGCAAATCTTCTGCGGTAAGTGGAGTGCAGTTGGGACTGAAGGATGACTGGCAGAAGCCTTCATCGCTCACAACACAGAAAAGCCAAAAAGAAACTATACTGACTTTGAAACAGACCAACTTGCCAATCATTAAACAGTTGGGATCTTGTGTGTGTGGAGAGAATGGTGCCCAAACAAGCTGTGGTGTTTTTCTATGTTCCAACTGTATTCCACTTCATGCTCAGTGTATGGTATGCTCTAAAGTGAATGCAGCCAGAAAACCATCAAAGGAAATTCAAGTTCATCCACACAAAGAGGAGCAGAATACAGAAGAGCTCAAAGGAAAAGAAGCTGGCACAAGACAAAAACAGGAACAAGGCATTCAGGGCACCATGAGGTGTACGGAGTTGTCAATGAGCCTGCCAGGGTACGAGCAATGCAGAACAGCCAAGATTACCTACTCCATACCTGATGGCATCCAGGGAGTATGAGTGCTTTCTTCTTATATTATTTTATTATATTCGAAATGCCATTTTATTATACTTATATCTGCTTTGTGCCTCACATAGGAGGAACACCCTAACCCTGGGTTACCATTTCAAGGAGGTGTATTTGAGGCCTATTTGCCGCTCAGTTCAAAGGGGCAGGGCTTACTGCAATGCCTAGAGAAAGCATTTAAGCAAGGGTTTACCTTTACTGTTTGCCCAAGTAACAATACTGGCAAAGCAAAAATAACCTGGAACAGAATCCCACATAAGACCAAGATCACAGGAGGGAAGAGTGGGTGAGTTTCATTACACAAATTAACACAAAACAGCAAATAATGAAAGGTATGAAAAGAGGGAAATGTGGTAGTAATCCTATTTGTAAGGAATGCATTCAGGTTTATTGAAAATAAAGAAAAACAAAGCAGTCAGATACATCAGATTGACAATATAGACGACAATATAGACATCTACATTGTAATTAATTAAATTGTAACAAGGTTATATGTAACCGTGGTTGTTTTTTTTGTGTGTCTACAGGAATGGATATCCTGACTCCACATATCTTAAAGACTTGTCTGAGGCATTGAGGACTTGTGGGATTGAAGGGGTTTAAGTGAAAATGAAGTGAAATTTGGATATCTTGACTTCAACAGCAACCCCAGTCCTAATTTTTTGTAATTAAGTCTATATAAAATCTAAATGTTTCAGAATGTATAGTTAAGTTATAATCACTAATACATATTGTTGTATGAAGAGAAAATACTGAATTGTGTAGCACGTGTGACATTTAAATTCTTGAAGACTTGTGATATTTGGTTAATTATTTCTTATAGCCTTAATTGTTTATTGATCAAAGTAATTATTTTATAGTATTTTTATAGCATTTTATATAGCACTGTATAAATTGAAGGTAAATTTATAAATATTAAACTCCTTTGTATAACTGAAATTATACGTTTTAGAACTTTTTCCCCTGCTACACTCAAATAAGCACAGAGAGCTGTAGTTATCCTGGTTATTTCAAGCATGGTCAAGTCATATTCTAAGTAAACCAGGCTTTTTTTTTTTTTTGACATACAGAAAGATAAAACCTCAAATCGCTAAGTCTCGAATCTCAACACCATAATCAGCCAATTGTCAATTCATTTTGCTTTGTGAAAAAATGTAAATCATTGATTTTCAATCCTTTATATCTTACAAAGTTTTAACACAACACTCACTAACTTTAAGCATAGCATTTTCTTACTCTTCCCACTTAATTCCCAGGTCAGGCTGTTTTGGTCATCAATGTATTTTATATCCTCATTGCTCCAAGTATCTTTCTTCTGTTTCTCATCATAGCACAAATATGAATTTTATTTCCTTCTGTTAAAGCACTTGTCTCTTTGGGTGTATCTTAAAGTATTGTTGGAACACAGCAGTGCCGGAAAGGTATTTCCATTTTAGTGTCAGATTTCACTTCATCCATTTCTACAGTAAAATTGTGTTATGTGGGTAACGTTTTTTTTATTTGTACTTTGCATTTGAGTAGCTTGCTTACGTTTCAAAGACCTGTAAAACAGGTGACACCACCTGTTCTATATACCACACCTCATTACTTGTTTTCTGCATACCTATCCTCATACTCTCACAGCCAATCACACAAAATATAACCAGGAGGCTTCCTTATGTTGCTCTTCGACACAGACTGGTACTAACAAACAGCATATTATGAGCACATTGAATGATGATAAATGTGAAATGGCAGAGGTAGCTCACAAGAACCAGGACCCTTTCAGCTGTCCTATCTGTTTGGACCCACTTGAGAATCCGGTAACAATTCCATGTGGACATAACTACTGCATGGCTTGCATTGAGGATTACTGGAATGAAGACAAGCACTCGGAGTCCTACAGCTGTCCTGAGTGCAGGGAAACCTTCACACCGAGGCCTGCTCTTAACAAGAACACCATGTTTGCTGAGGTGGTAGAGCAATTAAAAAAGGCAAGACTACAGGACGCTTCACCTTGTAACCCTGGACCTGCAAACGTGGAATGTAGCATCTGCACTGAAAGAAAAAGGCAAGCTGTCAAATGCCCCGAGTGTGTCGAGTCATACTGCGAGGCTCATACAGTTAGGCATGAGAAAGCAAACTGTGGAGAGAAACACATTGTAGTAGTCATTAGCAGAGAGCCTCGAATGGATATTTGTCTCCGTCACAACATCCCACTGGAGATATATTGTCGAACCGACCGGCAGTTGATCTGTTCTCTTTGCTTCGCTGAAAGCCATAGAGATCATGACGCGGTTTCAGTCGTGCCAAAAAGTGCAGAAAGACAGGACCATAAAAGTTCCCGCATGGATACACAGCATGGGAACAGGCACACATCCCATAAGCATGGAAGGATGAAACACAAAAGAAACAGGCATGGTAATGGACATGGGACTAGACACAGAAGCAGCTCCAGAAAGACCTTGCATTTGAAAAGCAGTCATGAAGTGAGTCATCATGAATGTCCTGGGAGTAATATGATCAGGCATGGGCAAGTTGTAGGAGGTGGGAATATGAAGAGCAAACATAAGAGTAGACATGGAAGCTGGCACATGAGCAGCAGGCATGAGAGAAATCAACACTAATGTTAAAAAGCATTAAGATGTGGAGAATGGTGTGGAAAATAGCATGATTATGGCAGGCCATAAGGTCAGATATGAGGAATGGAGGAAGCACCCAATACTGTGAGTCCTTATTTGAACCAGAGATACTTTAAACATTCATGCAAGTGAAAATGATAAATTATTTTTGACTTAATGCATTTAAATGTTACAAGTATTATTTATTTACAAGTATTGAGGATTTCAAATTGTGCATCATGGCAAGTATTTATCAAAAAAGGTTTATATTTCCATCTCATTTTGCATGAATTTGATCTTTTATATAATCTATAATTTTTTAAAACATGTTTTTGTATCTTTATATTTTTGAAAATATATGGATGTTGGCATCGTCTAATGACTTTCAAATCCTAATGAGTGCTCAATTTCATACTTACAAACTTTAAGAAATCTTTCAGACTCTATCTGTTTAAGCAGTTAATTCTGATTAGTTAATAGTGCTTTGTATATAACTTATATGAAACTATTAGTTATGAACAAAGAGGGAAAAAATAATGGTTTAAGACAATGTATAGTGTGTAAATATATAACTGAGTGAAAACAATTCCACACCCTTTCAAATGTACAAAACCTAAAAAAAATCTAGTAAGTTAAATTTTCACTGATACAATATCAAGTAACAAAAATGCCAAAAAAGTGTGTTATATTAATAGTGAACCAATCAAAAATGATATTTGTGAACTTTTATTCCACTTGCCTCCTGAAAGCCTCCAGCTGTGTCAATGGTTCTTCCACGTATTTCACTGTTTGTACTCGTGTCCCCTGAACACTTTGAGATCTTTTTATACCCTTGTCCCACTCTATGAAAGGTGATTATTTTCTGTTACAAGGCTTGTGATTACTGTTGTTCTGATCCCAATGACACTTTACCTGAAAGTTTGGACTCTGTATTATACATGTATTAACTGTTTAAAGTTGTTAGACACATTAATGAAGTACAATCAAATAAATTACCCCATCAATTACCCATGGTTCTCAAAGTGGGCTCTGGGAACCCTCAGGGTTCCATACTTGATATCCACAAGGTCCCTGACTGTGTTGCCTCTTTAAAAATCACAAGACTCTGGACAATATCAACTAGTGTCAAGGTTGTTATGGTTAAAATTTAATTATCAGGGCTGTAACCCTAGCTGACTTGAAATCAAAGAGTTTAAATTAAAACTCAATAAGTAAAAAAAAAAAAAAAATCTTAACTTTAACCGCAATCTTAAAAAAAAATCCAAGTAGTGCTTTTAATATAACTATATCTACATCTGGATTATTTAAATGTCAAGAATGGCAAGATGAATGAATGCCAATGCTAATCCAGATAACTGCTGACAGATACAGTTGCTGTAATATTTACACCAACTTACGGGATTTTAAAGAGGAAAAGACTATTTAAAAAAAATTGTGTAATTCCTTCAAGTAGATGCACTGTAAAAGAGAGGTAAATATTTCCACCCATAACCAAAGCAATGGGGAGGGGGAGGTTTCAAAGTTTTACATTCAACTGCATCAATACAATGTGTTTATGTATGTAAATAAGTAATGACCACACAACCTCATTTTTTTTGTTATGCTCTTTTATTAGTCCTGGAAAACATGTAAGGCATAATGGTAACATCACACACAGAAGCGTTAAACGAGCTCTACGGTCCTCTTGACCACTTTTGTGTGAGTCACACATGATCCAACCCAGAGTCAAGCACAGAAGCAGCGGCCCTTCACAGGGTCTCAAATACATTGGAGAGTACACTGATGGAGGGAGTCGGAGAAAAACAAAAGAAAACAGCCTGTCGCATCTCTGACGTGTGTGGAAGAAAGGGTGATTAATACAAATGCAGCTAGAGAGGAGAGCGATTGTTGTTTGAAGCTATTTAGGAACTGCAGTGTTGAGTCATGTCATGGCAATCATAGGGGTCCTGATATACAAACGCCTAAAGAATCTATATAGAAATCTTCATTCTTACAAATATGACCCTGTATTAATAGGCACCACAACTAAGGTGGAAAAAACTTGTACATTTTATATGACTAAATCCTAAATTTATCATTTGGTAAGTTACCGTCAACCAGCACAACTTGTCATATCTAAAAATGCTAATTATTCACTTATCGATTTGTCAGTTTGTAGCTTAAATAGGAAAAACGGAAGGCAAAATGTATAAGCTCAAGTGGCTTGAGTCACGTAACACTGCTCTGAAAAGCTGAAAGCAGTCCTGAAGGGAGTTTCCTGTTCTGGGAAAGTTACAGTGGCTGTGGAATGGAGAGAGGAAGCAGTGTGGCTCTGACGGAACCTCGACCGCTCTGGCCATCATCCACACAGCTAGCTCCATATCCACCAGAGACACGCACACCTGCAGCTAAGCTCATCTTGCGTCTCCGAACCAAAAAAAAGGGACTAAAATGCAAACTGCGTGCTAATGTATAAACCTCATGCCAGTGAATGCATGCAGTCATAAAGCAGATGTTAATACTACTGGGACTGAGCTTGGAGGTGAACTGCAGAATAACTGATTTTTTTGCTGAACAGTCAGACGAAACCACGACAGGGGAAATGGTGGAAATCTATAGCTCTGATATCACCCAGCCTGAGGTTCGAGAACCAGAACAACCCTGCTTAGAGAATGACATGGAAGATCCGGGGTGGAACCTGGGTTCTACAACTAGAATCCAGTCCAAACAGTGCAGTTGTTGTATGTATGAACAACGTATGAGAAAGGGGGAAAAAAAATAAATAATTAATTTAAAAAAAAAAAAAAATACGCTGACAACTTAATATTTTTCTTCACAGCAGGTTGACATTAGTTGGCATTTTCTGCTGTATCTTAACACATTAAGTCTGATCTCCAGTTCTGCACTGTCTGATCATTGTTTTGAGTTGTAAACACTAACAGATTTAGCATTAACTGATTGACAGATCAGCCCTTCTGAGCAGAGCTGGTGTGCCAGAGAGGGCAGTGAGAGTATGTGTGTATTTGTGTTTTTGTGGAGGTATTCCAGCGTTCGTTAACGATCGGCACAGTGAGACCTAAACAGCGTTTGCATGGATTAGCGAAAAAGCCAGGAGTTCTTAAGCACCAGTAAATTTCAGCGATGCGATCAACCACACACGACAGGTACGACATCAGTTTGAGATTTTTTTTTTTTTTTTTTTTTTTTTAATATACTGCCAGTCAGTTTAAAAGCGACCAGCAATAATTCTCGTCGTTCCTTCTCTTTTGTCGTTCAGTGTAGTAAGGATAGCTGGAGTGAAGGCAAGAGCCTTAAGCACAGTTTGGCACACTTAATCAGGATCAACAGAACATCATTCCTCACATTTGAACAGAAGTGCAGCGAAGCCTCTTCAACTTAGAACCACTCAAACTGAATAGTAAGACTACACAGCAACAACAGCAACAACAACCACCCAAAAAAATATGATGCAAAACAACAAAAGGTAAGAGAATGAGGACGGACACCCTTCGCTGGAGTGTTAGTCGGGGTCATGTGGTGCTTCAGAACTGAAGCACTTTTCACAAGAACACAGGGAGAGAACCAGAGATACACAACAAAAAAAATTAACATGAACTAGAATGATCCCGAAACTGAACTCGCATCAGAATCCAGTTGCCAGTCTCGCGTCAGAACACTGCCATTCTTTAGGCAAGGATGACAGTGCCACGCCCTTCCCGGTGCATTCTGGGTATCCTCCTCCATGGATGTATGGACAAGCTTTCAGTGATGAACAAACTGTCTGAGATGATGTTCTGTTTCTTCTAACTATTTGTGACCATCATACGTATGCGTGTATGGAACAAAATAAGTACATGGATATTGTGGTTGTGTATGCAAGAGAGCACAGAGTGTGTATTTGCTAACCTCAAAAAGCTCTGGAGGGGACTCCTGAGGAACAGTGGGGCTGGGAGTGGGACTGCCATCCCTGTAAGTGCATCAAGATCCACAAGCAGAGTGCAAATAACACCAAACTCAACACAGGCCATTCACCGGGGGGGCGCACTTACAAGTTATGTTTGTTAGAGATAAAACCGCAAGGAAGGGGGACGAGGGAGCTAGCTCATACATGCTAGCTCATAGCATAAGGGAGGTAGAGACAGAAAAAGAAAAAAAAAAAAAACACAAACAAACACATTTTCATCTAAATCTGACAACTGACCTGAGGACAGAGACATCCATGCAACCTCTCAACCACATCTGTACACAACACACACACACTCACAAACACACTGCAGTTCACACACAGACAAAAACCAGACCCGCTGATGGAGGGACGGAAATAAAGTCGCTGCAGTGCATCTATATCGCCATGAGAGGCAGAAGAGCACTACAGATGCATAAATCTAGCCGAGGTAGGAGTCAGTGGGTTTGACTGACGGGTTTCAGAGTTGGAAGGGTGCCAGGTTACGCCCTTGTGACTAGACTCTGACACAGTAGCCTGAATAGATGTCAAATCAGCATATAAAGAGATTCTTAACAATATTTAATTGAATGAAAGCTGGGAAAAAGTCTGCAGATATGTGTAGGAGTGATTGGAATTGGTGGGTGGGGGCAAAACCATGTCATCACTTGCTGGCCAAATGCCTGTTGCTATGCCAACTACTGACGGTAAAACGTGAGCGAGTGAAAGAGAGAGAGAGAGAGAGAGAGAGAGAAAGGAGATGCAGAGAATCAGAAAAACAATGATTACTCTGGAAACAGGCCAGCGGTCATAAGGATCGAAGCGGAATGCTCCAGATAATGTGGAATCCTGGAGGAGGCTCGGGAATAAAACACCATTCAGGGTTTATCTCAAACTCAGAGTGTTTCGGAGTCTCTGCTTTAATACAATAACTTGAGAATGTGTGTGTCTGCATGCCTGTGTGTGGAGGGAGACGTTTCACTAATGTTGCTCTGTAGCCGAGCTCATTAAGATCCTAGCAGGCAATGTTTAATGACAGATTAATGGTTTGACTTGTGTGCAACGTGATGGATAGCAGGACCGTACGCATGAGCAGGTCACTACAGCGAAGACCATAGTGTCTTTGTCAGAATATAAATCATATGAAATCCTATGTTGTCATGTTCTTACGTTTCTTTTGCGTTTTTTGAAAGTGTGCCTTAAAATAAAATGTTTGTAGCACAGCCTCTTTCCTTTTCCTGGCCCACAAACCGTGCATTCTTCTGAAAACCTGGAAGAGTCATTACTTCTGAAAAACACAGTCATATTCATCATTATTTCCAGCTTGATCCTTAAATTGAAACCTTTTAAAGAATTCACAATTAGATCGTTTTTTCGAACTTTAATAGGCGTACGTGAAATTTTAGCAAATCAGAAACCACACTGACTCCTCCTTATTACCTTGGTGAACGACGTGGGCGGGGCTCAGTGATTGACTTCTCCGTCAAAGAGTCTGGTCCAATAAGGAGAGAACAGATGTGACCAGGGAGACAGTAGGGGATTGGAATAAGGGGGCAGGACACATATGGAACACTGTAGTCATGGCAACAGGACTCTTGCTCAACCCTGGCATTTACCCATAATCCTTTGTGGTTAACACAGCTATTACACAAAAAAGCATTGAGAATGCAGTTAAGCCAAATATGAAATGGTAGAGAATGAATGCTCAGGATATTAGTAGTGTGTTGTAGCAATGATGAAGGTGAGAAGATGAGAAGCAGAAAAGTGATGGAGTAGTGGATTTGGCAGTGTAATACTGATCCAGCATACCTCAAAAGGCATGCAGTTAAAGATTAGTAATGCACAGAGTACGAGAATGCATGAATACAGGAAAAGTAACATAAGAGAAATATAGTGGCATAATAGAGTGGTATATCCCTGTTACACTGTGTGTGTGTGTGTGAGAGAGTTAGTGAGCAGCTTTTGAGTTCTCAACTTATATAAGGCTGGATAAACAATTACAGATTTCAGTGCAAGATGATGATTTAAGGCCAGAGTAATTGCCTGGGGTTGAGCCGAGAGCTGGACTACGCTGTACTTCCCAACATCACATACACACACACAC
>CM075015.1:7392056-7399548 GCA_037576675.1 Pangasius sanitwongsei | reverse complement strand
CAGGCCAAGTGATTAGGACACCTGATTCTGATCATTTGGATGGGTGACCGAATACTTTTGGTAATATAGTGTAGTTTATGTTTGAGAGGGAAAAAAATGTTTCAGCCCAGCTTGACTTGACCACTGTGTGTCTATTTACACCCTTTAACACCATGAAACAGAAGGATACAAAGTTGAATCTGATTGGCTAATTGCAAATCTGAGCATATAACATCATATGACCTAAGCTAGACAGCTACTTAAACATAGCACTGAACTAACGTTAGCCAGCTAAATTGTTAGCCAAGCTAGTGTCACCTCGCTATGGAAATCTATTATCAGAAATTGATACCTCTGGTTCTTTGTCAACAAACTGTGTCTCAATAAAAGTAGGGTGGAATGTTTAGGACATTATAAACATTAAGAAAAATGTGTTTTAACCAATGAAGTCTCCACAATTCTTTAAATGTTGGTCTTACCTCTCTACCAGTACTAGCTAGCATCGTCACCAAGCTAGCTAATATTGGACTATCATACTGGTTAATAAAGGGCCATGTTGGAGCAGTAATGTAACTTCAATGTCCAAGACAATGACAATAAATTCTTGAATAGTTAGCTGATTAGTTAGTGAACAATGTTGGACTGAATGTTATATTGAAAAATCCAGCACAGTGTGCTAAGAATCTAGCTCACATTAGGCGACTATATCTTGTAATTAAAAAGAGTAGCCAAATTTTGTTAGCAAGCTAGCTAATATTACCGGTTTTAGTTACACAATATAGTGGATAACCGCGTTTGGGAATGCAGCAACTAATGTACGTGCAAATAATAATGTACATTTTAAATGTACCTGGCCACAAAACTGACAAGTACAAAATTATATTTGGAAATATTTAGCATGATAAGTTAAGCATGCAGGGTACATTTTAATCGAGTGTGAAGAAGCCTGAGGACAGAGCTTTCAGGGAAGCACAGAAAAACAAAGTGACACTAGCCTTTCATAATTGTGTTGCTTTTACGCTTAATTTGGAAAGTGGATTATTAGGATGAATGGGGCCACTGTGGCCTGTGTGTGTGCGTGTGTGTTCCGTGGGCGAGCGTATTACTGAAGGAATTTTGGGGTCTGAATTCTAAGCATGTTCTCGAAGTATGGTGAATAAGAGCTTGTGTGTGTTGCGTTTCTGTCCGACTGATGAGCCACTGTTCCATAGATCCACTGTGAGTCCTTTTCATTTAGTGACGCATTACATGCCTCTTTTCCTCAGTGTCTCAGCATTGTCTGCCTGCAGCGTTGCACCCTGTAACCCCCTCACTTCTCCTAACAGCTCTGTTCTCATGTCCGTCAGCATGTTTCCACTCATCGTCTTGTTCGCATTTCTTTGGCCACCCTTCCTTTTAGCAAGATTTAAGCAACTATTTATTTCAGCTACTCTAATTCTGCCCTCTCATCCACCCTATTCCTGCTCCCTACACTCAGACACACACACTCACACTGACACACACAAAGTGGGCTCTGAGCCGGCCTGAGATTTGGACATGTCCCAATCTGCTACATTCGGACACAGTCCGGGTTCTGGGGCAGATAGAGGCTCCATTGTTCCACTTGGCTGCCATGATGCTGATAAGCCCAAGCAAGAGGGGGAGAGAGAGATCGAGAGAGACTGCTAGAAAGAGCATGAGACTGCGAAGAGAGAGAGGGCAGCAGAGGGACACAAGAGTGCTGTGCTGTTTAGTAAACTTGTCATGGGCATTAAGTTTCTAAACATGTGGAGAAAGCGAGGTGCTGACTGCGTGCTGATCATGCATGCTTATCCTACACTCACTTTGCATTAATGCCTGAGTGTCTGCTTCAATAAGCTGTTTCAGTGAAGTGCAGTACTTCGTGGTCTCTCAGAGACCTCCTAACAACAAGTATGAAGTGATTAGTTTAAAGGTGTAGTCAGCAACACAGACGGAAGTTAGCTGACAAGGGCTGTACCATGTGGACAAAAACAACATATAGCAATTATCCTACCACACATTGCGAGTATATTCCAGGCTCGTCACAACTACAACTGCATAATTATATAAGACATATTTGCGGAACGACAATTATTTGAGCTAATCGCAGTCAACTGTTAGATTCCGCAATCATGTTTCCATGTAATTATATATAGTCTGCAAGAACAAGATTTTCAATGACACTGTTGCTATAATCACTTCACTTGTCCTCAGTCACTGGCTTATGACAGGTGAAAGTAACAAATTCATAGATAGTGATGTATTTAATAGAAAAATGCTATAAAAAGGAAAGTAAATAATACAAAAGATAGTGACAGTCATTTGATGTACATTCAAAGTAATCTGATTACATTTTGTTAAATTGTTTCAATGAGTTGTTTCATTTGTTATTCAGACCACAAAACTATCGATAACATGCAGGACAGTCACACAGAAGGGTGAAAGTAATAAATATGCTTTGATATAAAAGAGATGAAGGTGCATGTAAATTAAAAAGCTAATTAAATTACAATTAGGAGGATGGTTTGATTTTTATTTATCATTTTATTGAATTGTTAACTATTATCATTCATGTGTTTAGCTGTTTTGTTCAACATTTGCAGTGGGTCATTTTTGTTACTTTTGTGCTGTTCTTCATTCGGCCTGGTCTGATCTGTGCACTGCTCAAATAACATTCACGTCCTAGAATCTCGAATTAAACCAGCTGATAGAGAGGGAGTAACAAATGAGGTGGAAGTAATACACTAAACAATGGATAAGCCAGACCAAAATACTTGTCTAAATGATAGCTGAAGCTAGCTGTTTCCTTTAGTGTTTCTGCCCAAAGCCATGCGCTCTCGCTCTCGCGCTCTCTCTCTCTCTCTCTCTCTCACACTCACACACACACGCACACACATGATACACCACCTGAATGCTAGTGCAAGAGATTGAGTTTTCAAAATTGATTAGTTGGATGTTTGTGATTTAGTTTCATTAGGGGTTTTGTGACTGGATCTGCTACAGAGAGCAGGTTTTATTGACAACTAAATATTACAAAAAGTATTTATTAAAAAAAAAAAAAAAACCATAACTGCTCGCACCTTTAACTTTTCAAACTGAATTGGAGATTGAACTGTGTGTGCCTTCCGACTCACCGTAGCTGATGAGTTTGCCCATTGGCTTCAACAGGTTGTAGCCCTTATGGGTGTCAGAACCACCCAGGGGATCCAGGACAATGTCCACACCTGAAAAAGAAAAACATGCACGCGCACGCGCACACACACACACACACACACACACACACAAGCACGCACACAAAGACTTTGTATTGGTGAATAATATCGCCATTATTCATCTACAGTGTTTATTTTATTTACACCGATGAGAAAACAGTTGAAAGTTCTTCCTTTTCCTGATAAGATAAAGAGCATAAATCGTCCAGCAGGTTTAAAAATACACACACGTACTCGCATTTATCCTCTCCCACACACACATACAGCTGAATAGCAACACTACAATTCAAGGTTAAAATAACACACCAGACAAGTTATCAGAATGTAAACAACAAAAGGAACCAAAGCCTGTTTTTAACTGACTTCATGAGGTGGAGATGCAAAAGTATTCACAGTGAAATAATCATTATTCATTTCTTAATAAATTTACAATGATCATAAATCCCCAGTCATCAGGATGGTCCTTATGTTATGTGCAGTCAAGTTGAACTGATGGCCTTCTGTGAACTTTCCGAATCACTGTTTGAATGCTGCACTGAGGGCAAGTGTACAGCTCTGTTATTAGGCTCTAAAGTCTGGGTAAACTAGGTCATGTCAGTGCTTACATGGTGCTGAATAAGTCCAGCAGTCTAATCTCGAATGTGTGCAGTCTTGTGCAATTCAGTCACTGAGATCCAGGCAGGCAAACATGGTTTATTACTCAAATCCTGAAATAACCCTGACTTAGAAGCAGATCTGCTTCTGAATATACTGATTTCAGTCATGACGATCAAACATATTAAATATTTCTTTATAAATATATATAAATAAAATATAATCGTTAAAGCAGCAGCTTGGCATGGTACAAACCAAGTTTAAATAAACTAACAAGCAATAATCTGCTTGTGCTATGTTTCATTCTTGAGACCCATTGATTTATACTATTATGTTAGTTTTGCACATTGGGATGATCTAAACCAGCAGATTAGCTTATAACTTTGAGACTGATCCAGGTGGGTAGATTAGCCTCCATATTTAAGAAAGTTCGAAACTGCTAGGATAGGTTTATCCTTTGGGACACAAAGCTAGTATTGGCTAGTGTTCCCCCTTCCTGATGATATAGACAGGTAGGTTATCCTTCACTTTTGAGGTTAAGCTAAATATGAGCTTAGTTTTTACCTTTGGAATGATCTAAACTGGTATGTAAGCTATACCCTTTGGGGCAAGACTAAAGATCGCAGGTTAGTCTTCTACTTCAGCATAATCCAACCTGAAAGCATAGCTTTCGTTCTGGGGCTAAATTATGCTGGTATGCGGGTTTCCCCATTCTGAAATTTCCGAACTTTTCATCTGTGGAATGATCAAAGCTGATAGTTTAGCCTTCATATTTCAGGCTGATTTAAACCGCTAATGTTAGTTAATGTTTACTCTAAGCGGCTGATCAAAGCAAGTAGGATAGCATTCAGATTTGGAACTAATCCAAACAAGTATATTAGCTTTTACCTTTACAATGGTCCAAATTAATTTTTAGTAACTTTAAGGCTGATCAAAGCTGGAAGGTCATCATTCCATAACTCTTGTAATTCAAGACAGCAGTTTAGATATTTGTTGGAGCATTTTTATTCCTGAACTTTCTTCTCACAAAACTTTTTTTTTTTTATTAAAAGAGTAATTAGATAATAACAGACGTTTAGAGGTCTATATATTTGAGTTACACACCTTGGATTAAACCCATTAAATTCAAGTAAACAGTGAAACAGGCTAATAATTAAGATTCACATTACAGGGATGATTAACATTAGTAGGTTGGGAGTTGGTTATAAGTTAATTTTATAAACAAGGAGGTTAGATTTCATCTTTTGGGATAGAGTAACTTTTACCACAGAGCTGGAAAGCTGGTAAGTTAGATTTCACCTTAAAGGTGAGAGGTTAACTGATCTGAACTGGAATGTTAACTTCCTACCACGTAGCTTTAAACTAGTAAATCAGCTTTAAACTTTAGGCCTCATCTAAGCTAGCATTTAAATTTTTTTAGGGTTGTTTCAAAATATTTGGTTAGCGTTCACCTTTGGGGTTGATCTTGCGGACCTCCTCTACATAGTCCCGTGTACGGTAGTCGATGGGGTGCGTGACTCCTCCCTCGCTGATGACATCATGCTTACTGGCAGAAGCGGTTCCAAAGATAGTGACATCCTTCACCGTCTTACAGAGCTGAGTGGCAGCGATCCCCACCCCTCCTGCAATAAGACAGGATAAGCAAAATACAGAATATTCAGTTTGCTAAAGAGTAAGCATGCACCCAGAGTAAAATCAGCTGGCGCAAACTGCAGCAGAATTGCACCCGTTTGAACCTGCTTCATCTGCAAATTCAAATAACACACATTCCAGATAAGAAAAGGGCAGCTAAGGAGAAGAAACACAGTGAGACCTCACAAGCCAGCACGCATACACACCATACAAATCATATGGGAACAGTGACCGCTCAATGGTTATGGCTCTGGACTACTGATTTGAAGGTTGTGAATTTGAATCCTGGTACCACAAATTTGTCACTGTTAGATCCTCATCTGCTCAGCTCAATTGTAAGGTGCTTTGGGTAAAAGCATCTGCCAAATAAGCAAATGTAAATACACAATAAACCAGTAGTGCCACAGTCCTTGGTCAGTACTTCAAGCTGATTGTAAAAAGCTAGCATCAAGTAAGGCTAATTGCAGCACTGGTCCGCAGCACTTCGAGTCTTTTTGAATTTGTTACCAAGTTTGGCAACAATGTCATGCGTGATGTGCTTGCCATGTTTCCTGTTACAATCCATTGCAACCTTGCGACAGCTTCCTGATCCAGCCATGAGAATGATCTCAATACATTCTTCTTTTGTCAAAGGCATTCTTAAAGGCTATCTGAAAAAATATAAACGGAGTATGAAGAATTTTGGAAGACATTTTGCTATAAATTGTTAGTTTCTCCTGTGCATGCTGACCAGCAGGTGGAAGTAGTCTGTATTAATAATAAAATAAAGACCTAGCATAGCAGAAAAAAACACCTGTCCCAAATCACACACTATGTGATTATGTGCAGCATGTGTAATATTCCACCTACCAGTAGCTGTATCTACAACTGTGTCCTCTTCTGCCCTTCCATTTAGTGAGGTAGTATGCGGTTTGGTATGTACCCAAACAAACTCAACTAGCTACTACTTTAAAGCCAGTGTGAATCTGTCTGTCTGGATTTCAGATGCTGAGCTTTGCTATTTAATTGCAAAAATATAGTTGTATTCTTAGACAAAAGGGTCCATCCAACACCCTAAAAGATTCTTTGCTTTGTTTTTAGGGAACCTTAAAATCATATGTAGAACCTCACAACAGAGTGTTCCATTTAAGAAGGTTCCAGTTAGAACCTGTTTAGAAAGCTGGAACCGCTAAGCTAAGAAACCATTCAAAGAACAATCCAAAGACCCCCTTGAGGAACCCTTCTAAGAGTATATTTTTAGCAGACGAGGAGAAGCTGAAAAATGAGATGTATGCTTTAAAAATACTTTCATCTCCCATCCTGAAAGGTTCTTTGCCCTGTCTAAGCAGAACTACAAATTGAACTTCCCCATCAGAAATGATTTTGGGTAGAACCATTTTAGGAAGCCAAGCCCTTGAAGAACCTTGAACATCGTACTCTGTCATTTGTGTCCTTTGCTCACATCAGTTCCGTGTCTCTTACTGATTTACTACACTGAACAACCAACCACAGAACTCTTGCTCTTGCTGGCCTCCAACACCAAGTCAACTGAGCATCAATTAGTGCTGAAGTGTGCTGACAGGGGCCAACTAGCACCAGTGCTGTGTGACATGACACACTGTGAAAACTAGAGGCGCCAGTCGACCATGGGGCATTTGATCAGATTGGTGCATTTCTTCTCCATCTCCGTATGATGTCCAAGCCACCTTAAGTGTGTTAAGTCTGAGGACAAGTGGCAGAGCTGAGGAATTTGCACTCCCATCTCAACAAGTCAAAGTGCTTGGCAGTCGCCAATGCCGCAGACACACGTTAGAAGAGGAATGGACTGGCTCTGGGCTTGGTTAGTAATACTATTGTGTGATAAAGCCTAGAAGATTTCAATTAACTGACAATGATTGAAGATATAAAAATGGGGGAGAAAAAAAGAAATCAGACTGACATAAAAATGACAAAATTTGGTAAAAATTTTTAGCCAAGGAAATATAGTTGATCTCTTAGCAAACTCTTATTAGTAATTCACAAGTTTCCCGCGACAGACTCTCAAACCACAGAGCTGGAGTTACGTTTCTAACCAAGCTTAGAAGCCTACTTCTTTG
>CM075015.1:7377056-7389556 GCA_037576675.1 Pangasius sanitwongsei | reverse complement strand
ATCAAAAAGCTATACTGTGTGTAAATAAATAAATGAATCAGTAATATTCAGATTATAAAGATTTTTTTAATCTACAGTTTACACAATATAAAAACAAAATGTGCTACTGTTAATGTTTACTCACTGTGCAGCAGTATAACATTATTTCATCACTTGAATACTAAATGTTTCAAGTAATTAAAATTTGAACGCAATTTTAATGGAATTTGTCAACCCCATAATATACAGCAGCTGTTGGGCATGTCAGTGCAAAAGAGGAAAATAATTTTGACAGACAGGCAGTTAAGTAAAGAAGTCCAGCATGACCGCATATAACTGATAGAGCCAAGAGTATGACGGCTAAACTGGCTAACTGGCTAAAGAGAGCCAGATGATAAAACAATTGAGAATCATCACTTTATATTTTATTTATTCACTGAGAATCAAATCATTCTTGGCCCATGTGTCCACACACATTCCAGCTCATAACGTCCTACACTCTCAGGCCGACTGCAACCCCCAGCACAGCACTGGGTCAATGTCCAAATCAGTGGACTCTTAGTTTAATGTTTACTTTATCATGGTTTAATAATTAATGAGTGCTTATTAGCTTTTGGCCACACACTATGGCTTGTTGGCACAAGCACCATGACTCTACATGGCCCCCTCACTACACCCTTCCCCAGCTTCTTCTTGGCCATAACAAATGGAGTGGTGTCAAGCTGAGGGTGTGTGTCAGGAGCTTAAGATGTGAAAGAGGAAACACGTTTCAGTTCCAGGATAAATGTAAAAAACATCCTGTGCACTGAACTCCCAAGCGCTTCCTGAAAACACACACTCCCTCTGTAAGCACTGAGAAAAACACATGCACACAAAACACACACATTTGGGGATGAGACTGTACTCAATTCTCTTTCTGTCTCATAAAATAATAGACTTGGATGCATCATGTTATTTCAATATACAATTATATACATAGGTGTATACACAGTGTGTACACTCACCAGCCACTTTAATAGGAACACCTCTGCACCTACACATTCATGCAATTATCCAATAAGCCAATTGTGTGGCAGCAGCACAATGCATAAACTCATGTAGATTCAGGTCCAGAGCTTCAGTTAATGTTGACTTCAAACATCAGAAAGAGGGGCAGGGGGCTGATCTCAGTGACTTTGCTGTCACATGGCATGGAAGTTGGGGTCAGATGGGCTGTTTTGAGTATTTCAGAAACTGCTGATCTCCTGGGATTTCCACACACACACAACAGTCTCTAGGATTTAGACAGAATGGTGCAAAAAGTAAAAACAAAAAAAACAAACAAAAAAAAACAGTTCTGCAGGGAAAAAAAAGCCACGTTAATAAGAGAGGTCAGAGGAGAATGGTCAGACTGGTTTGAGATGACAGGAAGGATACGTTAACTCAAATAACCACTGTTTACAACCGTGGTGAGCAGAAAAGCATCTGGGAACAAACAAAGCATCAAATCCTTGAGGTGGATGGGCTACAGCAGCAGAAGACCACATCAGGTTCCACTCCTGTCAGCCAAGAACAGGAATCTGAGGCTACAGTGGGCACAGGCGATGTTCTTCCAGTCTTCAACTGTCCAGTTTTAGGGAACTGATGCTCTCGACCTGTATGATTTGTGCCGCTGCTGCATGCTTGGCTGATTAGGTAAATGCATGAATGATCAGGCGTACAAGTGTTGCTAATAGTGTGGCCAGTGAGTGTGTATATACTGTATATATAAAATTAAGAAATTTAAAATAAAATCTTCAGAAAATTAATATAAAACTAACAAAATTAAATAATTTAGATTTTTTTCACAATCTTATTTTTAAATTTGAACCATATTAAGAATAAATTTTTAGTTGCATCAGTGTAACGGAAATGTTTTTTCTTTATTCCATCCTCTTTCCCTCCATCTCTGTAACCCCCCTCCTGCTGTTCTGGGTGTAGTGGTCTGAGAGATCAGCGAGGTTCTGCCTTCTGTGACACTCCAGATGGATCACTGTATTTCCTCCTGACACGAGCCAAAGAATCACTCTTATGCATACACCTCGCCAGGAGGACTTCACTTTCCCATCCAGCACTGCTCTGTGTGTGTGTGTGTGTGTGTGTGTGTGTGTGTGTGTTCATATCTAATCCCACGTATTGAATTCAGGCAGAGGATGCAGATGTGTAAACCCAAAGAGAGCAAGAGTGCGAGGGTGGGAAGGATGTGTGTCGAACAATATCCTATTGAGCAGGGGCAGAGTTTCAGCCTAAACCGACCACCACCCACCTTTTACATTTCTCTCTTCCTCTCAGTGTCTTTCTCTTCCCTCTCTCCACAATCGGCATTTCTCTCACCTTCAGTCATTCACTGCATGTATAATCTCAATCTCCTACACTCATTTATCGGGTCTTTCCTGTATGCACTCCAGCCCACAGTACCCCATTAGCATAGTTTAATAATCAGCTAGAGAAGCCATTCTCTCTTACTGTGAACACTGGTAGACCATATGGAATGGGACGGCATTCAGGTTTCATGGAGATTCAGACACAGCTTAAGACACACAGGCTATTTTACAACAGATATATACCAACAGCGCAAACAAATTCCACACTGTTTAAATTATAGTTCAGTATTTTTTCTTCTTCACTATAACACACTGTGTGCAAAAACACTAAAGCAACCAACCACCCCAACTAACCCATCACACATTCCAAGAAACGAGGGTGGGGAAAAAATTCATGGCTTGAAACACTGCTCCACCTCTGGAGCCAAATCTCCAAATGTCATTATGCTTTGTGCATAACGATCAAGAAGATTACTATCAAAGATAAAGAAATGCATATTCTTTTATAAAAAAAAAAAAAGAAAAAAAAAAAAAAAGACTTAGACCCAAGTACCTAAGTAAAGGTGATATTACTTATCACAGCTATAATCAGACATTCCTCATTTCCCCTTGAAGTTAATAAGATGAAAAAAAAATGCAGCTTATTATTCAAACCATGAAATGTAACAATTTTCCTGAGTCAGAAAATTAAAAGAACAGCTTTACCTCTTAATGTTACAAAGCACCAACACTGGAGGCAGATAAAGAAATAGATATATAAACATTAAAATATTAGAACAAGTACATTCATATAAATCTATAATATAAATCTAATAGAATAAATTAATAATAAAGTTTTTTGGGTTGTCACGTGATTATTTTTGTTTGGTTTTACAATGAAAATATATATACATTTTTTATTATTTATTTATTTTTTTTAAGTAATGGTCTTAAGTAAGGAATATAAAATATGAGTGACAAAGAGGAAAAAAAAAAAAAAAGGAAAAAAAAAATATCCCTTCACTTTCTCGCTCACAAACACAAACTTCACAATTTACAAAATGTCACGCTGAGTTTAATGAACATTATGCTGACAGTGCGCTAGAGCAGCTGGGCTCTTATTTCATACCTCTGTGTTAATATTGATTAATGTGGCATGGCTAATGATGCATTAATCAAAAGAAAGAAAGCATGAGTAATTCCCAACAACAAGAACAGCTGAGACAGGTCACGTGCTTAAACTGTGTGTGATTTATTAGAGTGCTGTGAATTATGATTAATTAAGCTCAGTCTGGTCTGGATAGATCAGTTTTACTACACAACAGAAAGCAGTAATTTCAATAGTGATCCCTGGTGATGAATGAGAACATTGCCGCAACCTGGTTTATGCTTGTTAGTGCTGCCATGGTGCTCGTACTCCATGTCTCGTGACCTGCTTTTATTAAGCAGGCATTGTCATGATGTTGATTCTGATAATATTTGGACAGATTTTACACTAAGTGAAGTCCTAGGAAATTAAAGGAATACTCCAGGTTTTTGATTTAATAACAAAGGAAAACCCCAGAGCTCTATAACTTACATTTTAAAAAAATGATTTGACTCGTATGGTGCTCGTGAGAGCCAAAGGCCTTCGCTTTAAATTTCATTATGCTAAGTTAGGTCATGCAGGTTTAATCTCCAGGTAATGAATGTGTTGCGTACATGTAAATAGCACAAGCCATAATTTTGACACATTCACCAGCACTGAGAAAAGACCAGAAAAACTGCTTAATCAAAATACACTTTTAACAGAAATCTAAGGGCAGTTGTTTAATTGAGTCAATAAATGTTAAAATCTAGCTATTTAATGTGAAAAATCTATAAGACACTTACAGGTCTTAATATGACACAGGCATGAGAGAAGGTCTTACTAAAGCGGTTCTTATAGAGTTCAGACCAAAAAAAAAAAAAAAAAAAGAGACACTTCCATGTTTAATTTGAGGTACAGTGTTAACACAATCACATATTCTTCCTATTCATCCTACCAGTCCTGCTTCTGAAACTATGAATTATACAGATCTATAGCTTCACTTCCAATAGCCTGGCTGAATCATTCATGAAAGTTTCAAAAACATTTCACTTAAAGGTTTATTGATGGAGTTCAACAAGTGCCCTTAGATTTCCACAGGTTTCAGCTAAACGTATTTTCTGTTCTTTTCTGAGCACAGGGAAATGTGATGAAATAGTTTGTGGGAAAACACGCACACACTACCAGCGCAGTGGATAGCAAATGGAGTGAAAAATTTTTGGAGATTCTCCACTGGAGATTACAGGGCTACAGGCAGAAAATGGAAATTAGCAAAAATCTAATAGATTAGAATAATACATGCCATCTGTTGCAACTTTAATGCAAGTGTAAAGGACTGCTTTCAATAAAGCCTGCTCAGACCAAATTCAAGAGTGATGTGCTTTGCCTGATGATTAAAAATGAACCTAGAGATGGCACACTACCAATTTTTCATACAATACCACTGGATCTTTGCTAATTTCCATTTTCAGTATCTGATAATGATACCGATACTGAAAGCTTGAGTATCAGCTAATATTGACATCCATCCGATATTTTTTCTTTAAAACATACTAAGCTTTAATTTTTTTTTAAATTTAAAATACACAGATAAAAACATGACACACAAAACTGCAACTTTATTATTCAGTTAAACTCTTTCACTTACATCACAAATATAAATATGATAACGTGTAAAGTTTAAATGTAAAATATATATATATATGCATTTCTACAAAAATCTCCAAAATAGAATTCCAATCTTTTCCATTTGTTAGAGGATCGGATTAAATTCTCTCTTTTTTTCTTTTTTTTTTCCCCACTGATAACTAATTCACTGTTTTTTGCGGGCATTAGTCTGATACCGATTCTAGGTGCCGGATCTGTCTCTATAAGAAACAATTTCATTAATAATTCCTCACATTAATTTCATGTGGATAAAAAGCCAGCCTCATTCCTCAAGTTTAAATAAGAAACACATGCATTATTAATGACATAAAAGGCAGAATGAGATGTCAGTGCACTGTTAACATGTGTAATATCTCCCCTTATAATTTTATTACTATGGCGAATTTAAATATGATGCACTAGAGTTACTTCTGTAACTTCTAGAATTTCTTCTGTAAACAAACAGGATGAGGCCACTCTAGTGCTACATGCTTTAGTCTCCAGAGACACCGACAATTTGGGAAACAAATACACAACTGCACAAACACACACCTGCACTTTGTGCATGACGTCCCAGAAGACACTTGATTAGACAGCCTACAATTCATTGGCAAAGATCTGCTGAACCGCCCAAAGATGCATGTGTGTGTGCGCACACACACGCGCACATTCTTTTTTTGCTTGGTCGCTGATAAATGATGTATGCACATGAGCTAATCTAAAACAACGCTGTACATTATCATTCCCACAAAAGTCCAGTCGTAGCAGCTGCAACAATTTACAAGCACACACACAGAAATGTGTATATAGGACACAAAATATAATGAAAGATTGCTGCAGATAAGCAACAACAAAGTCACCAGGTCACCATCAACAGCTGCAGAAAATCATCTCTAGACAATACACCCCACCCTGTATCTCACACAGCCAACAAAGAGAGAGCAAGATTCTCTCTCTCTCTCTCTCACACACACACTCACACACACACACACACTCACACACACACACACACACACACACGCGCGCGCACACACAGACCTGCAGCCATGTGGATGAGCACACTCTGGTTGGGACGCAGGTGGCCGAAGTCAAACAGCATCATGTAAGCGGTGATGTAGTTGACGGGCAGAGCGGCCGCCTCCTCAAAACTCATCCCCTCGGGCATGGGGAAGGTGTGTGAGGTGGGGACCACAGCCACTTCCTGCCACAGACCACTGCGGTTCAGAACCAGCACCTTATCACCCACCTGCAGAAAAAACATACACACACACACACATCAGGGAAACCATCTTGAGACCGACACAAGTGTGCAGCATGTTCATAAACATGTTATATTTCTGATCACAATACACTGCAGGTGTGTATGAGTGCTTCAAAACTGTGAACCATAAAACTAAACAAGAACGTATAAACTAAACAACTTTTAGCCTAAGTTAAACCAAAGCAGTTACAGATAATCTACTTCTGTTTGGAAATATTAAACTTTGGATAATTCTTTTTTTTTTTAAACATCCATAAAGTACTATACACGCCTGGCACCAGAAGCAGATAAAGGTTGCAGAACTGCTTGTTATGCCTAGTCTCATTTATTATTCAGTGGATAACTTCACTTTGATACTACAGAGTTAAACTCTAACTCTAATAGAATCAAAAAAGATCTTGATGCTCATACTAAAGGATCCTTTCAAAACACTTAGCACTGCTTGATTTTATAGCATACAGTTGTGGAAGACTAATGACTCATAATCGTACTGTCTGCTGTCACCAAGAAGAGGATGGGTTCCCTTTTGAGTCTGGTTCCTCTCAAGCTGTCTCTTCCTCATGTCATCTCAGACAGTATTGCCACTGCTGCCTCTGGCTTGCTCATTAGGGACCTAAATCTACATCTATATCTGGATTTCTGTAAAGCTGCTTTGTGACAATGTCCACTGTTAAAAGTGCTAAATAAATAAATAAACAAAACTGAATTAAATTGAACTGAATTACACATATCCCATCATACGACATGCTATTTCCATACACACACAGTAATACTAATTTAAAAACTAATAACTAAAAGGAATAGTCTTGTTCATTTCTCAACTTCTCAAAAACCGTACCAAGGCACAAAATAAACATGGCAGCCCAATTAAACAGAAACTGTGTTTGTTATACCACAGCACTGTTGAATTCAGAAGGTGCTGATTCATTTTTTATACCAGCAGCTCTGATAATAGTTCTGGCTGTAAGGCAAATCAAGGGTTTTCATTAAAGTGCTCACTCTAATATGGTATTGTTTCTATAGGACTAATAAACATTAAAAACTGGGCTGTTGCGCATCAAAGAGGAATGTATAATTGTTGACATGGCAAGGTTTTCTCTAAGGAGATGTTTATTCAAAATTTATAGAAGGAGTCTCCACTATCAGTGCTTTGTAACGGTCAAAGGAAAAGCTGTTCCTTTAAAGTCCCCATGCAATCAAAATTCAAGTTTTGTGGCTTTTAGTATGTATATGTTAGCCTTAAGGTTATCTATAAGCTAGTGTGCTCTAATCAGTGACAAAATTCACATTTAGAAGATATATGCATGCAAAAGTCTCTCTCTACCACCTATACATTTATGGCATTTGGCAGACACCCTTACCCAGAGCGACTTACAATTCTCTCATTTAATCATCTATACGGATCAACCATTTTGATGACATCATTCTGCACCTCAGCTTCTCATCAGATTTTCAGTCCAATCAAATAGAATCTGAAGTGTCCTGCCCCCAACATTATAAAAGTCACCTTGCTGATGTTGCCATTGCTGAGCAAGAGAAATCATATCAGCAAGCATGGGTCGTAAATGTGTCTTTGGCTGTTCGACCATGCGTGTTTTAGTCAAAGTCAAAGTCCGCTTTATTGTCAATTCTGCCACATGTTCAGCACATACAGAGAATTGAAATTACGTTACTCTCAGACCCTAGGAGCACACACAACACACACACACACACACACACAAAAAAAAAATAAAATAAATAAATAAAAAATTTCCAACTGTAAGTCGGTTAAGAAGGAAATGGCTTGAATTCATTCACTTTGAAGGAGGAGGAGGTATTTGCCTTCGGCCCGAGTAAGTATTTTACGTGACAATTATTAAATGACGTTTAATCAAAATAAATTACTTTTCTAATATGCACAGCCTGTGAGGTAAGCTAAATGCTATTGGCTTTTTAAAAAGGGGGAGGAGCCACTTGATATGTCCCGCCCTGACTTCCTGTTTCAGTACAAATTACGTCAACACATCGAATAACTCGCAAGGCACTTCACGGGGACTTCAAGTTTTCTTGAAGAACACCACTCCATCAAATGATGAAGAACAGCATCACACCACTCCATCAAACACAAACTGGTTAACTAAACAATGGATCAGACAAAGGGGGAAAAAAAATATATATATCACTTCTAGGTTAAATTTAAAGACTGCATTGTGGTGTGTTGTAATGATGATAAAGTCACTTTCACTGGCATAACTCATCATTTCAGTCATCTTTCAAGTTGATTAGAAATGAACTGAAACCTTAAGTTCTTCTGGCTCCTGTATGGCCGAGTCCCTAGTAAACTAATGTACACTCTGGTAGTCTTCTAAAGCGGTTCTTCTTGTCTGAAAGGGAAACCTTGTGTTGTGGGAATTTATGTAGCACATTTAAGGGACAATCCATAAAACACTATGGTGCTCGATGCGTCTTATTTTGCAACGTCTCCTCATGTGCTCATCATTTCTCAATGGTGGCACATCTGCTTAGAAAGAGAGAGTTACTCAGGGGTTCTTGGAATGGTAAACAGTTTTAGCTTTCTAAAGCAGTTCTACCCTCCCGAAAGAGAACCCGTTTCGTGATTCTGCGTAGACCGTTTGAAAGCTTGTTCAGTTTCAGAAGTTGTGTTCTTGCATTCAAGAGAACATAAAACCACAGAGATTTATAAAGCTTGTGGCAAGAAATTTATGCCACACTCTGCTTTCTCACCCGTCAGTCTGGTCTGATTCAGAGGGAAATTACGTTTGTTTCATCTTCTCTTTGATTTCATTTCATGCCACATTTAAGCGGAGCAGCATTTGTGTGTGGGAAAGGGGCAGGGCTCACAACATACTCACAAAAGTCTGCCATTGACTTCCTGCAACTTGCTCAAATTTGGGTTGAAATGTATTCTCACTAATCAAACAGCACCAAGATTCACTCACAAGCAGCTGCTGACCAGTGAACACATCAGTGCCCAAATCAAACTAATTTAATACTTTATACATATGTGGAAGCACCCTGAAGCTCAAAGGTGAGACGTTTTGTAAGCCATGTGAAAGCCTGATATACCATTCAGGATTTACGTCAGAGGACGTGGTCCACGTGTGCTGCTCTGCGCAGAAAAGAAATCTACAAACAATAAGTAAGGCTATAACCATTTTTTTGTGCCTGTGGCAGAACGGATTATCATTCCATTGAGGAAAATACACAGAAAAATCTTGTGCACAACAGATGTTAGCTCATTTCTTCTCTGGAAGCTAATTTTTCTGATTTTCTCAGAACACCTATGAAGTGAGCAAGTGAGACAGAAATACCATCAAGCACAGAGCGAAGCAGTTGAGGGTTACTAGTCATGTTTACGGGTTCAACAGTGGTTATATGGCAGTCCTAAAATTTGAACTCACCGACACTGAAAGTTTAGCTAAAGGAATAGTTCAGAGAAGTGTATCATTTTCTGGAGCTATTAATGGAGGTCTCTCTGTGGTTAGTGGAACTATATTATAATTTGCATAATGTCCAGCTTTCCATTACAAAGTTCAGATTCAAACGCTGGAAGATGGGTAAAACAATGCAAAAACTGCACCATGGAAAAAGTCATTCTGGTAATGCCGACTGTGGAATCCATAACGTCACAGTAAGTCACACTGGGTAAACCACATCTGCAAGTCCGTGTGACAATAATGAAGAACTGGAGGCAGTTTGAGGCAGATATTTTCAAGAAAACATTTTGGGTGAGTAAAACTTCCACTACGTGATCCTTGTAGCTTGTGCGCAACACTAATGAAACAATCAGACACCAAACATATCTTGGCTGCTTGATGACTTTGGGTTAAGTGGAAAATCATGTCAATTCAATTTCTGCCTGAAGTAGTCATTTAAGCTCGGGCTACCACAACACACAGTGATTTTAGACACTATTCCACTAAAATGCTACTCTGAAGACTTAAAAAATATGCAAAACATCTTGAAAGGTTTTGAATTTGTAGTAACTTTGTCTCCGATTTCAGTTGGTCTGCAAGGAAAGACCGTCTGACAGCAGTGAAGAAATAAATATTAAAGAGAAACAAAGAGACAAGCATAAATACAGGACTACAGGAAACCTCTTCCAGCAAACTTCCACAACTTCCTCTGGAATCAGGAGACACAGGAAACACTATGTGCGCACACACACACCCCACACTGCACTTTTGAACTACGATAATGACAATATGTAGGAGTTCTGCCTGGGCCATAACACAACATTTACACAGTACAAACCAGTGTTGAAAATGTGAGCGGCCCCAGATATGATGATTTTTTTTGTCCTCCATGCCCCCATCCCTATTATACTCAGATTATGTGTGTCACCAAACTCTCAAACTCTCAGATTATGCTCATGAAACAGAATCCAATAATCCCAACTCGTGGAACCTGCAAGCAATCTCACTGAATATCTCCTGAACAAACTTCAGATTTTTTTTTAATTAAATAAACTAAAAAGAAGAGTGTATTGATTAATATCAAAAGAGTCCAGAACATCAGTAAAAATGTCAATTGGTTTATCTTCTGTGTTTATGATGAAAAAAAGATGGCTCTTTGGTCTTTCGTTGAGTTTCAGCTGCCATTGATATTCAGCCTTTATACTACAGTACTGCTGAATTCTCAATTCTGATTGGTCAGAAGGTGTGGATTCATTTTCTAACAGCAGCCCTGACAGTAGTTCCTGGTGTAAGACAAAATCAAAGGTTTACGTTAACGCTTTCCAATACGTTATCATTTATACAGTAACAACTTACATAAAGATGCTCCACCATAGTATTTGTGGAAGGAGTCTCCAGTTTCAGAGCTTTAACAGTCAGCAGTAAAGCTGTAACCAAGTCTTCCAACACAATAAAGTCTCCAGAACGAAGTTAACATGACAAGCTGCTTCTTTTTTTTTTTTGCACTACAGAATGTCATAAATATTGAGCATGGCAAAGAGTGGAAGAATAGATCAGTTAAGATTAGATTTTAAATACACAAGATCAGTCAGGACACCTTTTGTGCTCATCAGGACAGGCTTAAAATGGCCTGATTATCCTCTAGTGTGACCCAAATTCAGACATCCAGTAAAGGTGCCTTCATTATACAGCATGTTCTTCATATAAACAAAACAGATTCCTAACTTCCTGTATTTCATTCCGCTTTATTACTGACTCCAGCCTCCTTCCCGCATTCTCCCTCTGTCTCTAATAGGATGAGTTGCTCTCATTGGGGAAGCAGCCAGATTCTTCAGCCTCAATAACCACGAGACAAGATGACAAGTGCACGCGCACACACAAAAAGAAAAGTACACGGTTATGCACATACATACACATTCACTTGGGCAAACACACAAGATAGGAGTGCACACAAGAGCACTATCACTCTCTCTCACACACATACACACACCTCGAAGTGATAGTGTCTTAGGTGACCACACACCCCGTACTGATTAACGAACACGCCTGCATGCACACATGCCCCTGACCGATATAAAAATGTCCCGATATTGAAAGATGCACAAAAGCATATGCGCACACACACACACACACACACACACTAATAGACCCAAGGGAGACATGAACATAACTGTCTATTGAGTCCAATTAAAGAGTGATTCCTATTTCAATCACTGTCATTTCACTCTGTTCCCAGCACACACTGTCCCAATTCTTCTCTCCCTTTACTCTCTCTCCCTCCCCCCTCCTCCCACTCTTTCACCCACTCGCTCCCCCTTTCTCGCTTCCATCACCTCCACCTCCTCTCCTCTTTTACTGCGCCGTTCCTCTTCCCTTCATCTAATTGGACAGCACCGGTCAATAGACGTGGGCGCCTCAACTGAACCACCATCATGACTCAGTCACACACACTTTCAGCTCTAAAGGCATATGCTGGGTTGAAATAATGAGCTTCACATCATACACTCACTACCCTGCGTACACAGCTACAGTCAACAAAGACGGCAAACACATTTATGCAAATGTGCACACAGACCTACAGATACTCCTCCTATGAGATCATCATATTATATAAATGTATATTAAAAAAAAAAAATCTTCACGATACACAATATGCAACAAAATGAAAGAATACAGTGTTTATTGTCCAACAGGGTCATTAATATTGCACTATTTTAAGGTCTTTCAAAATGACAATATACACTATATTACCAAAAGTATTCGGTCACCTGCCTTGACTCACATATGAACTTAAGTGCCATCCCATTCCT
>CM075015.1:7342092-7369755 GCA_037576675.1 Pangasius sanitwongsei | reverse complement strand
TTTTCGTGTGTGTGTGTGTGTGTTTCTATATATATATATATATATATATATATATATATATATATATATATATACACACACACACTCTAAAATATTATATATATATATATATATAATATATATATATATATATATATATATAATGTGTGTGTATGTATGTGTGTGTGTGTATATATATATATATATATAAAATAGGCAAATTATTGCTTGGTGCTAAATGAATGGCCACATAATAAAATTACTGTTCTGGCTTCCTAGTTGTTTTAAAGCTCCTCATATTATTTGGCTTAAAGTACTTGGGGAAAATACCTGCAATGCTCCAATGGTTTAAATCAACATGAACAATATATGCCTGAATTCCACAGGAATAATGAAGCTGGCAGAGATGGAACTGAAATGTGATTTGCAGGAAACAGAAATTACTCATTGTCCAAAGACAGCATTTACATTTTTTTTTATTTATTTATTTATTTATTTAAATTTATTTTATTTTTAAACCTCCCAAAAGTGTCAGCTGCCAATTATGTGTTGCAGAGAATGAATCATGACAGCCCACATCCAACATGATTAGATGTTCATGATGAGTCAATCAATGGACCTGAGCTTGAAGAATGCCTAAACCAAAATATTTCATTTATTCACACAATGAAATGAACGTGTTTCTGTAAATAATCACATATTCTGATGTTAAAGATGGCATGGCAAAGCTCATGTCATCTCATGTGAATAAATCCCTGGTTCAAGAGCTCTTTTAGTTGGAATTGATAATGTAATATTTTTTTAGAGATTGAAGGATACTTTAAACCAATGGCTACTTTACACAAATGTTGCACTTATAAGCTATTAGAACAGCTTTTAAATGGTTATTTCTCATTTAAAAGTCATCATTTTTGGATTTCCTGTGGCTCTCAATCAATTTATTTGCATTAAATAATTTGTAATTTTACATCATTCATTCATATATATATATATATATATATATATATATATGTTGGTCATTAGCACAGTCCCTTAAAGGAATAGTTGCACAATAGTTTGCATACAAATGTAGTCTGTTAGCTGAAAGAAGTTTGCACACTCAAACCACATTATTTGGATGAATAATTCCATATGGAACTAAATCTAAATAAAGTGATTTCTGGTTTGAATTGCCACCACACCTTTTGTTCACTTTATAGAACAAAGCTGAGGTTACTTAACAGCTTGACATGGTTAGAGGCATGTGATAATTTGGTCATGCAGTTTGCATGATGCTAATTGGTAGCAGGTTAACCTCATAGCTCCAGTGCAAGACAATTTGTACACAAACATGTTTTGGCTGGTTGAGTCCATATGAGGTAAAAATTTGCAAATTAAATTTTCCTCGAGCCATCCATCTAATATAATTAGGGCAAGGCACACGCCAATGCATGTTGTGGTTGAACAACAAATTTAAATTTGAGTGTGTATGGGGAGGAATGTGTATTATTAGTATGGGGTGAGCAGAAATCAGCTTGTCAAGGAAATAATACATAAATGGTGGAAATAGGATTTGGGTGCCAGAATGGAGAATGGTATGTGTGTGTGTGTTTGTGTGAGGGAAAGAGAAAGAGAGAGAGAGAGAGAGAGAGGTCAGAAGGAAATGTCTGTTTATTCCCCCAATTCTCTAGGACGGATTGGGAAATCTCAGAAAGCCTACAAACCATTGTTCTTACTGTCAACGTGCAAGGCCTGGTATTCCCAAAGCATCTCTGAGTAACAATCCTGATCTACGATGCAATACTGATCTTCCCCTTTTTGTTTAGTGATCTAAGGAAGGTTATAGTATACACTATACACTGTGAGTGCACTCTCAGAAAAAAAATAAAAGGTAAACTATACCATTCCTTGTCACTGGTTGCACTAGATCATTTACCTAGAAAGATACATATAGTGTACCTTTAAAACTTAAAATTATTTTTATGTACAATTATGTACCTCAAATCCTTTTGAAAGGTGTAGTAGATCCACATTTCTAGATGAAAACTACATATTAAAGGTAAAAGATAAGGGTATCACCCCAGTGACATGGAAAAGTACGATTTACTACCTTTTTTTTTTCAGAGTATGTATGTATGAATATATGAAAGATATGAGTAATTGTGCTGTGCACATTCAGGAACACTGACACTCTCTGTGCAATAATATGAAAAGAAAATGCAGGCTGGTAAACACCGCACATTTTCTTATTTAAGACAAAACGGAAACATAAACAGCTGCGGAATGATAAATTCACGAGCTTAGTCATGCACGCATGCACGCGCACCCACACGCACTCAGAACAAGAGCAAAGGCCAGAGAAAGTGTGCAAAGACGCAACCGGCGAGGAGCACAGGAAGTGCAGAGAAACAGGAAGTAGAGAGTGGGCGTCGGAGGCCCTACATCATGATTACTTAGCATCCAAGGTCTCAGGAGTCAGAAAACATGATCACATGATCACATGACCACTAGAAGTTTCTTAATAGACAACATACTATGAAATATCTTTACATAGGCTATACCATGTCTGTTTTTCAATCCGTTCAAATAATACTGAGACAGTGCTTAGTTCATTATGATTAACCCATAATCCTATGTCGGCACGCGCAATTACGACACAACGTCATTTTTTAGTGTTAATGGGCTTTAACACGAGTCAGTGTTGGAAAACAGCACCACCTGATGGTGATTTAATAAATCAACACACTCTTGCCCTGATCCATCTGACAAGTCAGCATGAATAAACATTCCAAGGTATTTCAAAAAAATAAATAAAAGTAATATTAGGAAGAGTGACCCAGTGTGTGGCTGAGTTTTTTTTTGTTTTGTTTTTTTTTTAAAGATGTTCTTAATCATTAGACCACAACTCTGGTCCTGAAGTATCCCCTGTTCTGTACATGTTAGTGTTTTCCCTGTTATAACACATGTGATTCAACTAATCAGTTAATTAACAGCCCTTTTTAAGATGAAGTGGGTGTGTTATAGCAGGGGAAATGCTAAAATGTGCAGGACAGGGGGTACTCCAGCACAAGGGTTGGGAACCTGTGCATTAATAAGACTTCTGTTAATCAGTCAGAAGACCATAAGATATGGTACAGCAACACAGGATGTGAATTTTTCAGTAGACTATAGGTCTTGGAGATGGTAAAGCTGCCTGGTAATGCCTCATCACTATGCTGAAACTCAGCTACTGATACAATGGCTCATGTTTGGCTGCAAATCAGCTACGTCAAGATGTTGGATGTGTGTATTAGAGCTTTTACTCTGGATAGTGTAGCACAGTTTGGCTTGGCTAATTACCCATAATCCTCTACAATACACACAAAAAAGTGCAGACCACTGATTGATCAGTTCCACAGATGTCCTGATTAAAGTGAATTGGTCTGCATTTACAGGGATAGTTTAGCCCAAGATCTAAGTTCCACAGTATTCCATTAACCACAAATGTTGTCAGTCAGCCAAGTCTTGCATCTGAAGTTTTTTTTTTTTTTCTTGAGCTGGAGCTATCATTTTTTGGGTAAATTACCTCACAATACTGCAAGCCTGAAGCCTCCATTTTAGCATTGTGCAAACTGCAACTCTAAACCATCACACACTTGACTTAAATCATGCTGAGTTAGTTGTTCAGTATCTGAAATGAATTGGATTATGTGGTTTCTCACACTGTATAAAACTCTGTTTTAAAAAATCCATTTTGGACACTGGAGCTGTGAGGTGGCAATGCTACATGCTGAGTCACTGCACCACTTTATTTAATTTATGTATTTGTTTACTTTTTAAATACAGAGTTATTCTCTATATATTAATATGTATTTATGTGTAAAATTGTATTACTGAGCCAAGTCATACCTTTTAGGCACTTTTTCACTTTTTCATTGATGCTAACATAAGCTTCCATTACACATTAGCTGCATTAGCCTCAGCACTCCAGTGAAATTTTCCAGAAGCTTCTTCACATGAATCAATCTTGATTGATTGACTATCCTCTTAAAATGTTATTCTGGATCTGTAGCCTGTACTGGGAACTCTGGGCACCAGACGGGAATACACACTGGACGTCAGTCAATGCACACACACATTCACACACTCATACCAGCATGTTTTTGGAAGCTGAAAGGAAACTGGAGAAGCTGGAAGAAATCCATGAGGACACAGGGAGAATGTGTAAAACTCTACAGAGACAAGTAACCCAAGCTCAGGATCAAAGCAGAGACCCTGAAGTGTGAGGCTACCTGCTGCACCACCGGGCCTCCCTTAGAGGAACCTTTCCTGTAAGGAAAACCTTCAGTTGCAAGGTTTATCCTGGAGGACAAGTCAAGGAACACTTTAGGGTACTAGTTAGGACCCATTTTCAAAAATTGTACATTTGGGGTAAAGGGAAATTGTATGAATTAAATTTTTGTCTGCACTGCTCCTTTAAGAAGCCCATTCTCTAAGATAGAGTAGGATATTGATCATAGGCCCTTCTGTACCGTACATTAATATAATTGATTCATTTTACTAAGTGAAATTAGACAGATAAATCTAAAATGATTTTGGCAGTGCAATTGGGGTCGAACATTGGCTAATATAAGACTGCTGTAATGGAAAAAGTGGGAGATAAGATGTGGTGTCAGTTGTGGAATGGGATGTGGCTGGGCTTCTTAAAACTGAATCATTTTAATTAAACCGAGAGAGAGAGGGAGGGAGAGAGAGAGAGAGAGAGAGAGAGAGAGAGAGAGAGAGAGAGAGATTTGGCAATGAATAGAAAAACAGAAAAACAAACTGCATTGACACAATACTGGTTTTAACTTTGTCTAGTTGTCTAGCACAAAAATCCTTGCCAAAAAGACAAGGATGATAATTAATGCACATTTTAACATTGTAATGAGCTCTGTGTGCCTTTGAAGCTTATAATCATGTCTATAGGATGTAATGTTACTCTTCTGCACTACATGTTTGTGTATATCCAGTGAACTAAAGATCATTACCACTAAATATGTAGTATAGGGGGCACAGTGGCTTAGTGGTTTGCATGGTTTTCTTCGTACCTCTGGGTTGGGGGTTCGAATCCTGCCTCTGCCCTGTATGCCTGGAGTTTGCATGTTCTCTCTATGCTTCCTCCCCCAGTACAAAGACATGTGTTGTAGGCTGATTAGCATTTCCAAATTGTGTGTGTGCATGTGTGTGATTGAGCCCTGTGATGGGTTGGCACTCCATCCGGGGTGTCCTCTGCCTTGTGCCCTGAGTTCCCTGGGATAGACTCCAGGCTCCCCTGCAACCTTGGGTGGGATAAGTGGTATGGAAAATGGATGGATGTAGTATAATGATGACATTTCAATGAATTAAAATGTGGCTTCTGTCGTCCTCTGCTGGTAAAACTACAAAATGCATTTCTGCAGACCAGCATTTTCTAATCCAACTTCTGAATTTACCCTACACACATGGCACATTTTGCAAATGTCCTCTAAAAACTTTCTGACACACATTCATCATCTCATCAGATCATTAACAATCCCCTCATGAGGTGAAAATGGGTTTGTCTAAGCAGAAAAACACTAATATTGCAGTGCAGGGAGCAAAGACCGGGAAAACCACTGGTGTACATAAATTATGTGTTATTAGGCTACTAATCAAGTTTCTCTCTACACATAAATAAACTAAAACTATTCAGATAAACAGTAATGAAAAAGTATTATTTGCTTACATCTGCAATGGCAATATCAAAGCAGCAGGTGGTGATGTGAAACTGGAATTGGATGCTGGAGTAAATCAGATGATACGATGCTTATGCTGAATCATTTCCTATATAAAATCCAATGTGGTGTCTTCTCCTTTATTTCTAAATATGTTTCAGCTTATATTTATTGACACACCTGTAATTCAGTTTGACACAGGCTTATTAAGATAAAATAAGACATAGCTATATAGTAGTAAAGTCACTACTGGGGACTCATACAACCAGAATAACTGGTGAATTTCCTAAAAACAATTGTAAGTACATTTCCCTCTTAAAATCTATAACTACAGCTCAACAATCAATGTTATCAAAAAGGATCTCATCAAAATCCTCAAATGGCTTGACTATATTTGCTTTATTGGCTCTCTCTCTCTCTCTCTCTCTCTCTCTATATATATATATATATATATATATATATATATACATATACATATATATACAGTATATACAGGCTCTATATATATATATAATGAAACTGCTCTGTGGAATTAGTTTTGTATCACTCCAGTTTAGAGCCACTTTTTGATAATCAGATATTGCCTATCATAGGTGTAAATGTTTCCGTAGTCTTAGGACAAGATGAAGAAGTGAAAAAACAGTGTGTCAGGTTTCTTAGATGTTTCTTTATCATCATGAATTATGTAAACGATCAAATTGTGAATATCACGATATTAATGCTAAAAGAAATATTAAGATGATATCAAAAGTTTGCATCTTGTAAATACTGTCTAATAAGGGGTATGTTCACACATTTATGACTGATTCCAATCTGTTTTGTATGCTCTGAACAGCTTTTGGTTTCTTTTTCTCGTAAAATTAAAGCTGGAATCTGTGGCACTGGAACATGCTTAGTGAAATGAAAGAAAAAGATATTAAAAGATTGTAGAACAAATGAACATACTAAACACATAACAACCTTTAGAAATACTGGGACAGTGAAGTCAAGGTTGTTTTGCTGTAGGTTTGATTACAGACAGAAAAAAAATGGATGTCACATTTTGGGGCAAACGAAGTTCATTTAACATTAAATGCTATCAGCTCTTAACAGCTCATGCTATCAGCTCTTATCAGCTCACGAACTTCACATGTAAATTTTACTTAATGTAAATGTAGACTTTACAAATGCAGTGCACGTGACTTTTTTTTTTGCATGAATAATTTATTTTCACATGTTAATTTTTCACATGATCACTTATTATTCACATCCTGTCGCATGTATTCAGGACATAACATGATAGAATGCACGGTCACATTTTTCCAAATGTGATCACATATTACACTTACATAGTCACATATGATGACATGAAACGTATGTGATTTTTCTGTAAGGGAATTGTCAGTACATGACCTTTAGAAGTTGTACAACTTCAACTGATTTCCACAGCTGTTTCTTCTCATTTTCTGTTACACTGAACAAAAATCTAGAGCCTGAATTGTCTGTTCATTGTATAAAGATGAATTGTGCTAGTTGCATTGTAGACACTGTCTTGTGAATCAACAGATGAGACATTTGAGTGATGTCTGAAGTTATTGTTCTGTTTTTCATCTTCAGTCTCATTTTCAGTCAGATAAGTCAGTAAGTGAGGAATTGTATTCCACCATGTGTCACCAATGAGGTTGCATTCTTTGTATTGTCTGCTTGGTTTTCTTTTGTCACATATGAACAACCATTGTTAATGTCCTTCTGAAGAGTGTTATAGTGGACAAACCCTGAGGAACCAGAGGATCCTTGTCTAAGCTGGACATGAGAAAGGCCTGAAAATCTTGACAATCATGGTGGAAGGGATGGTCATAGATACTTCTAGAAAGAAACTTGTTCAGGGAAAAACTAGAACAATCTCTTGCATTGATTCACATGCCAGGAAGTCTGTCCCATGCGCCTTCCAACTTAATTTGGTTCAGTATCTGGGCTGGGCTGATAAGGGTGAGGCCTTCGTGTTTAAAGCCACTCCTAAATAGCTTTTTCTTTTGAATCACCCATTGTTTGCTTACAATAACAAACCATTGCTTTTGTATGAATTAGATCGAGTGGTATCAAATCAAAGGAATTTGCATCATAATAATATGCTGTTCCTGCAAGGCTATTTAACAATCTCTTTTTGTTTGAAGGGCTGAGAATTGGCCATACTTCTATAACGTGACTAGACAATTTATATAGGCCTACAGATCCACATTAAAAAAAATAAAATAAAAAAAAGGCATTTAATGTATAACAACCTGTATTAACTGCACTGTTTAGGACACGCCCATCCCGAAATCGTGCAAATGTTATGAATGAGAACAAAGCGAGGCACGCCCTAGAATCTGATTGGATGCCGGAGATTCGGAAGGCGTGGTTATGCAGAGCAGGTGACAGGCGTGAGCCACGCGCTCGGCTGAATGCTGAAGAGGATACAGGGAGCGTGGCGTCACTGTGGGAACCGAGAGGCTGATCTACTGTCAGAGGAGGTTTAAGGAGCCGTAGTTCTGTCTCTCTCCGTTTCTCAGAAGGCACGGCTCTCTTCCGAGCTCCTGAAGCGGACTCTGTGTACTTTTTTTTTTGCCTTGGATTTGTTCGCACCGCCACGCAGTCTGGCCGTCAGCAGCGCATGGTGTTCGGTTCTGCGGCTGTGCGCGCGCGGCTCTGACGGGGACGCTCTCACCGGTGCGCTGATGGAGGGACAGGGTCAGGGACAGGGACAGGGACAGGGACAGATCAGTCGCTGTAAGATCGTGGTGGTCGGGGACACTCAGTGCGGCAAAACGGCACTGCTGCACGTGTTCGCCAAAGACAGCTATCCTGAGGTAAGGAACCAGGGTTCTCTTTAAGATCAAATTGACCAGAGCAGATCAAGTTCTATTAGTCAAACACACGCTGACACACACACACACACACACACACACATTGTGTTTAAGGTGTTAAATGACTCCCAGCCTATTGGGGTAACCAAAGTTTCTCAGGTAACTCATGTCATGTCATATCAAGTGCACGTCATTATGGGTCACCAGGTTCAAGATTTCCAGGCAGAGATTAATTATGTTTGACTAAAATGATTTTTCTGTTGATAGTTGATATTGGTAGGCTTGTGTAGTTTCAGTACTGGTATAATCCGGCCATTAAAACTGGTCCTGGTCATTCTGTTTTAATAATAATATGCACTAATTAGACCTACTGTATTGTATATATTTAATTGTTATTGTATAAGTTCAGTAAACCTGCTTTTTGTTAAAAAAAAATAAAAAAAATCCAAATGGACTGATGGGACACTTATCAACTGTCCCCTATCTCATCTTTTTAAATACAGAGTCTTTTGTAACTCAGAAGTATCTCAATGTCAAATTAAGACAACGTATATGACTACAATAAGACAATAAAAGTGACATATATACAAATTAATAAACCAAAATTGATTAAAAAGCATTATAAATCTGATTTTTAAAAAATCAAGGAAGGATTGAAATATAGTTCTATGAGTTCACATGGTTAATCCTGTGACTGTAATAAATGAAGCACATTATGGAATGTCACTAAACCACATATTGCTGTCTCTGTTACATAAATACATAAGCTCGGAGTTATCTGAAAATTCATGTGTACGATACTCACACAGTGAGTCAAGGGTTTGGATTGTAAAATGGCTCCCAGGGCTTAAGGTAACCAATGTATCTATTTTAGAATTAACACTGTGTCAAGTGCACATCATTATGGGTTATGAGGTTCAAGATTTTCAAGAGAATAAATATCTCAGACTAAAATGACTTAGTAAACGTTAGTAGTGTCATTTTCGGTAGGGGTATAATGTCTGTTGAAACTGGCCACTTTTATTGCAATCCTGTGTAATGGTAGCACACTGTACAAATTACAAACAGGTAAAATGTATTGTAGGCCTAGAATTTTCATCCAAACTGCATTCTTATACTGTCTCAGTTTATTTACCTGTATAATGTCTTTTGTCTTTTAATGCATCACAGGGCAGCTTTACGTAATAATAAAAAAAAAGAATCATAATAAAGTTATAATAAAAACAGTAAATCATTACACAAGAGAATATGAGCACAATAAAAGGGAGTATAAAATATTTAAAAATGAATAAAAATGGTATTTTATTTGAAGTATTTTATTCCTCTAATACCGCAACAATTTTCCGATGCTTACATTTTTAATTTATTAATGAAAGGCACATTGCACTTTTAATGGTTTATAGTTACATTTAATGTTGTGGAACATCTGTGAGACAAGTTAGTTCCAGTTATCCCTTATGTTATAACAGCTGTAAGTAGAAAAAAAAAAAAAAAAAAAAAGCTTGCTATGTTACCAAGAAACTGAAACTCCTCTGTCCTCCATTGGTGGAAAACTTACTGACAGTTGCAACCCACTGACACTGGAGACTGCTTCTGTAAACGTTGTCAAACCATGTCAACAATGTTGTCAAATAAAAACGTTACTTATTAGCCTTCGATTATGTGGAGTGACTGCCACACCTCCACATGCCTGTGAACAAGTTGAGTTGTTTGGGTTGATCAACTAGACAAAAAAGATATACCTAGATTTGAAAATCATTACAGCATCTTTATTTCAAGTTTAAAGTGTAGATTTCTAGCCAGCGTTGTTCCTGCTGTAGATTTTTTTTTTACTCTTGGTATCACTAACAGTCCTGCATCCTGTGACCTTAATAAACAGGAAGAATTTTACAAGGTCACTCTTTCACTTAAACAGTAGGGTGCTAAACCACATGTTGCTGTCTGTTATGTAATGAATACATAACCACAAAGTTATTACTGAAGTGTGCAAAACGTAAAATGTTTAAGAGTATCTGTTGTTACTCAAGTGAAGTGCATGTCATTTTTGGTTAGACAGATTTTCTGGAACAGAAATAAAAAAACATCTTTGTAATAACATTTCAGTTCATTTTGGCCAATAGTTTCATTTAGCTTCAGGCCTACTATTAGTATAAGCTGTGTTCATTAAACTGGCCAGAAAGTAATATTTTAATGACAAAAAACTGATTTAAAATTGACCAAAACCCAAAATGTTCTGCTTTTTATCATCTGCCAAGGGCCTGGAGAGGGCATTTAATTATGGGACAGTTGCTGTCTGTCCACTGTCCCTGCCAAGTAAACAAAATAAATAAAAAAAATAATAATTTGAACATTTGCTTCAGGGTTTGTGGGGTAGTTTGAGGTTATGATGATTCTTCATCCTTCCAGGGTTACATGGCCACACACACACACAAACACACACTATTCACTTTATTATAGATGAAGGATTTTTCATAACAATGATTAAACAAAACCTGCAAATAGAAAGGAGTTATAGAAAAGTAGTTTGGTTTTAGGCCTGGCTGAGATTGTGCTGCTCATTTGTCTTTGCAGAGCTATGTACCCACAGTGTTTGAAAACTACACAGCGAGCTTTGAGATCGACAAACACCGGATTGAGCTGAACATGTGGGACACGTCAGGTGAGTGCAGTCTCTCTGACAGTTGATGAGCTCTAAAGCAAAGCTCCAAGCCATCAGAAAAGAGCAGTTTGAGCAGGTCTGAAGCTGTAAAGTCCAAAATCTGTGTGTGTGAATGTGTTCTGGCTCTGTGGATGGATGGATGGATGGATTAATGACTTGCTAGAGATGACAGGTTCTTGGTTGAGATAAAAAGCTTGTAAGAGAACAGTTTGTGTAATTAGTGTAATAAATCTAAACCTGTAGCCTGTGATACCTCATCAGTGTGTGAGTGTGTATATGTGTGTGTGAATAAACTGGCACTGGTAGTGAGCACAAGTTCAGTGACCTTTAACCATACACTAGTGATGACTGGGTCAAAAGTATTTGAGCAAAATGAAACACTTGGTCCCAACTGCTAAGAAATTGGAATCCAAGAAAAAAAAAGTATGACAGCTCGGTTAACAGTGGAATGATTTACATTTGGCTTTTGATTATTACATACATTTTCTGACCATAAGTTAGATGTGTATTGATTTATGATGGTGTAAAAATACTTAATTATTATTAAGCCTTGCATTTTTGCTTCATCCTAAAACAAAACGACACCTCAGGAATCATGATATAATGATTGTACTCTACTCATTAAGACAATTTTTTTTACTAAAAGAATTTTTTTTAACTAAAAGAGTTCAGATTTAAGAGAATTTACCAGAAACTGAATCCAACACTAGGGAAAACATGCGGAGAATGCACACCTTGAATGTTTCATGACCTCTGCTTTGAATACAAGGATTCAAATAGAGTTAAAACATTCGAGACCATCTTTTTTTCGACTAACAACTTGTTAATGCAGAAAGTGTGAACTGGTGAGGCACTAATAAACAAAGCTCTCATGTCCACTCTTAAAGCAGACCAGCCACGTAGACAGATTAGCTTGTGAGCAGTTGTGCGTGCATTAATCACATGCTCCACTTATAACATTTATATTGTTTAATGTTTACTTGAGCATGTGTCTTCTTCCACCTCTAACAGTGTGGACATGCTCTGGACTCAAGCATTTATAGTGTGCTCCCGAGATAACTGGCTAGTTTTGTAACACTTTTCTGTTTCCTGCAAGTTAAAAGGGCGTTGGCTAGTTAATACACCATGCATGTCATGCCACCTGTTGATTCCTTGACTTAGTAATTCAGATGGATTCAGTCAGAATGATGTCATTGGTCAAGTTTTTCCAGTTTTTTATACTTCAAAATGGTATTGACAGTAAAATACATGATTTTATTTTTCAAGATTCTGGCATGACAGAGCATTGAAAAAAAAGGGAAAAAAAATAGCCAGATGTGACTTTTGTATTTTTTTTTTGTATACATGAGCCGACTGAAGCATAAAATCATGTTTACCCACTTTCTGGGTTTTTTCCCCCCTGTTTTCTCTCCAATTTGGTCACTTGCAAATTCCACTCACCAACCAGTTTTCCCCATCATACAACAGCTACCAACCAGGGAGGCTGAAGGCTAACACATGCTTCCTGAGACACGTGAAGCCAGCCACAGGCCAGCATAACACACATGGAGGAAAGTGCTATCTACCCTCTTCCACATACATGAGCTCACAGATGCCCATGATTGGCTGGTGTCACTGTGATTGACAGGGGAGAGGGAGTATGTCATCCCTCCCACCCAGATATCACAGCCAATTTTGCCAACTTCAGTGATCTATCACTGAAAGGACAAACGCTTTTCTGTTGTGCCACTCCGAAGTTGTTTACCCACTTTCTAATAATGAATAGCTAACTTCTCAGTGGAAAGAAACCTTTCATGTAAATGCGAGAGTGTGAGAACCTGAGACTGAACACTACACAGAGTATATGAGCTGAACAGGTTAAGCGTGATCTTCCATACAGCACCTGTCTGGCTCTTAAATGTTAATTAAATGTTACTTAAATGTTTCTTCCTGCAGTTGAGTCTAATTAATTGCCGAGAGCTTTTTGAACATATTTTTTGAAAAAAAAAGTGTCATGGAAGCAGTTTTTCATCCCTTTATGCTTGGAAAGTGGTTAACTCTACCAAGAGCAGTAAACAGCTATAATGAGCTGAGTTGTCTTTTATTATTGCTCTTAAATAGACTTTTTCATTATGAAATGTAGCTTTATGAATTCATTCCGATCCCCAAAACCTGTAATTGCCAACATGGTGGTGTGTTAACGAGAACCACAGGAGAGTCTGTAAGGTGCACACTGTGAACACTTTACAATAGCTCTCTATGTGGAGTGTGTGTGTTTGTGTGGGTGTGTGTGGATGGGTTTGTCAGAAGCGATCTTGGCACGCAGGTTGTTAAATTGGAAGGCTGCTCACACACTTGTCCTGACATTTAGAGGTTTCTCAGTGACTGTGACATATAAAACTCTCATTTAAGGCCAGTGGGGTATTTCCTCACCCTGTAATAATGTTGTTCTGATTTTTCCCCCTTATGTTCTCTCTTTTTTTTGCCATGGGAAAACTGGGCTGTGGTTGTCTCCTGGGAGCAGTCTGTTAGAGGATAAATCTTTCTGCTTTAGGCCTTGGGAACGGACTTGGTAGTTTTCAAAACAAGTAGGTAGGCTTGGGTAGTGCCCAAGTTTTGCTTAGTCTAAAACAAATAGACTATGTGACAGTGTGAGGTAACTGGCCCTGAATTCTGTGTTCACTATGTGAGTCCTCCTCAACACGTGTCAGATTAAAGGTGGGGTCTCACAAGCCAGTGTTAGAAGCTGTAGAAATATAAAATACTGAAAAAATATTAGTAAAGACCTACTGAAATATTTGGGCCAAATTAGTTTACCAAATATACTACAAACAGCCACGACACAGTATAAATTCACATTCTGACAAATAGAAGGTTAAGAGTAAATTTGTGTGTTAATAAGAATTAGAAAACCCAGATTAGCTGATTTGGATGATTACAGTATGTTTAAGTCACATACAAGGACAAGTACATTTTGCTTACCATATATGCACTATTTAGTATTTGGAGTGTGTGTGTGTGTGTGTGTGCACGTGTGTGTCGGTCTGACTGTGCTGACCATCTGGAGAATCAGGCCAACAATTAACAAGCGATTATGTCGCATGCTAATGAGGTCCCCATGTGTCAGGTTTTAAGTTGCACATCATAACTATTTGAGAGCAAATGTTTTCCTGTTAAAGCAGCTGAGTAATGAAGCCAGTCTGTCTCACTTCCTGTCTTCCATTCTCTCTCACTGGAGTTTGTTTTTGTGTTCCAGATTACAGATTGGTTTCCCAAGCACCATCTGACCTTTTATTTTGAGGTCCTGCTCCCTCCCCACTTCCTCATGTCCTTGCTTTTCATATTTAGATATTTATTTTTCTATGACTATCTGGCTTTGTCCTAAAAGGAATACTCCAGTGTTTTTTTCCCACCTAATCTCTATTTACTGTATCTGTAGCGAATGTTTGATTGCCACAGACATTGCCATTCCCTGTATTAGGAAAAGAATGAAATACACATTCATTTAAAATTCACTTATAATGGAGGTCTAAGGGCAGTTATTGAATTCCACCTGGTTTTGTCAGTCATCATGGATTTGTCAGTCTGCTAAGCTCTATTTCTGTGAAATGCATCTTTTCGGAGATGGGACTACATTGTGGAGCATGGTAGGCATGCTGGTTAATAACTTATGTTGGTCTTTTGGTGCATGGATACCACAAAACCTTTGGCAAAGTGTAAGGAACTGGAATTACTTTTTACTGCACTGCGATGGAAAGTTGCATAAAACAGCTTTAGTAAGACTTTCTGTCAGGTCTGTCTTAAGACCTTTATTGTTGGAATACAAAGGTTGTAGTTTTGTCCTCATTATATAGTCTATCAACAAAAATCATCTGTCAACTGCAGCACAAAACTGTAGCTACTATAATATCATGGTATAATAACATAGTATTAGCAGACAATGTATGATAATAGCAACTACTCAGCCACTCTCATGCATTACTTCTATCTGATTACCATTTTTTTTCTATTTTCCTGTCAATATCAATTATTAATCATTAAAATGATTTAAGAATCCATGACGTGTTCAAAACAAATATGAGGTTAAATATATATACGCCCAAGTAGTGGGTGTTATATGCTGTCGTACAACTAGTTACTGTTCTAGTGATATGTTTTAATTCTTTCCAACTGAAAAGTTCATCCGTTGTCATCAGTTTGTTTGTGTGTGCAGTAGTTGGTTGGAGTGGCTTGCACTTCTTAATCAGACGGTTCATAATGGGAACGTTTTTACACCTTTCCTTTTTGCTGCACTATAGCGATAGTCCTTAATGTTTAAATGACACAGATACTCAGAGTAAATTCAGAGAAAATGTTCCACCAACATCAGATCAGTTAATTCTCCTTTTTGATATCACTTCAAAAACACGCAGTCTTAGTTCGGTGTGCCGTTCGGGCGCTATTGACCTGAAATTCCCAAATGTCTAAATAGGTATAGAAAGTAAAATTACGGCAGTAAAAGACACACAATGCAGCCAGCCTATTCAAATCAATCCTCTTTCTGTTATTAGGCAGCACTGCGTCACACTGAACAAAAGCCATGAAAAAGGCAGTCCAAACGAAAGCACTAAAATATAGTACAAATGGAGGTTCTTAGCTTTTTTTTAAAAAGTGGTGTCATCAGGATATATTTATAGCAAAGTCCTTGAAAAATCTACCTCAGTAAAATCCAGTTAAATCTTGAACTCCACTATCATATTTTCTGTTATCTGAAATGATGACAATCAGCTAGCTAGTATAAAAGCACACGTGACTGCACCTGCGTTCCGTCGAACAATATTGCGTAAACAATAAACGCAAGCCAAATACACCGCAAAAATGACATCAAAGCAAGTGAAAAGATCTTATAGTCAAATGTATTTAGTATTTCTTATTATAAAATTACAATAAAACAAATATAAGATTATTAAACCTATTTCTTGTCATTTCTGCTAATTTCAAGCTTTACATTGTCTTATTTTATTGGCAGATGATTTTGCTTCTTTTTTTTTAGAAATGCATAAAATTAGCAAAATTTTCAGCCAATAGGACAAGACTATTTCAAACTTGAAATAGGTAACACTATTTTGGTTGATTATAATCTTATAATAGAGAATACAAGATAATTTTTATCTTTTATTTTAATTTAAACAAAGCATTGATATTGAATGAGCCAGTGACAAATATTTAAATATAAATATTTTATTTATTCATAGATTTTGAATAATTTTCGGGGAATATATATATATATATATATATATATATATATATATATATATATATATATGTGTGTGTGTGTGTGTGTGTGTGAGAGTTCTGAGAGAATCTATATTGTCCATGGTAACTGCATAATTACAGATGCACTGATGCACAAATGAATGGCGTAATCGTTTAATATGACTGGCTAAAAACAGGATGTACCAGGAGCTTGTTCTGATTTTGTATCACGAGTGCACTCACACCTCATGTTAGACGTGCTGTATCTGTGATAATGATGAAGTGTGTGTATGCGGGGTATGCGCGCGTGTGTGTGTGTTTATGGTTTGGCTAACCAATCTGGCATTTTCATGCTTAAAGCTGAACCTACGACAATTAGTAATGACACCTCATAAGACTCAAACATGTACAAACATGCGTGCGCACACACACGCACACCTTACCCATTTTTTGTGTGTCTATGTACAGAAGAGATGTGAAGGCGTACTCATTGCAGCTAAGCTAATCAGAGTGACACATCCATGCTTATATTTGAGTCTATAATGGCTTCTTGTAGACACACACACACACACCCAGAAGAATAACAATTCATTAGCAGGACTGAAGCGTAGGCACTGAAAGTACAGTATTCACCAGAACTGCTTTAAGCCAACAACACAACTTTACAGTGTACTTATTTCCAGAGGTGGGTAGCAACATGCTACATTTTCTCGTTGACATTTACTTTTCTTTAAATTAGTGACTTGTTCTTGGACAAGTAGGTTTCATGGGGTTACTTTACATTCTTCCTTGAGACTTTCACTTCGCTACATTTAACCATGTTCCTCCCTCTGCAGTTCCTTCTTCTATTTGCTTTGATAGATGTTTTTCCACTGAAGATCCTTTAATTGTTTAGTTCTCAATCGCCTGTCATATCTTCACAGCTCAGTTTATTCAGGACAATGTCGTACCTTAGTCTATCAGTCAAACATTGCCAATCAGTTGCATTGAGGTTGACAGCTGCTGAAATGGAGGATTTTATGGAGGAATTCAGTTACTCAATGGAGATGAACTGTCCCTGACTGCATTTTTCCCCTCTAGACTGGGCAAAATAATATCTATATTACATGCTACTTGGTTTGAGCACTTTAAAACATTTATGCTTTCAATAACACGTCAAACTTGAGAAAATATTTCTGTGCATGTGATAATGCTAAGCGCTAACATTAACCAGGCAAGAAACTTAACCTAAATGTAAATTTTGTCAGCTTTGGATATAGATTTAGTCTTAGTCCAGATTTTTTGTCTTCTGATTGTTAGTTTTCGCCCAGGTTTATTTATTTATTTATTTTAAATAGCTTTCAGGTGTGCTAATTCTAGCTAGCATTATATTTGTTTAAACAGACACTACAAAATGTGTGAGGCTTTTCTGGAGGGATGAAACTTTTTTAAGCAGAAAAATATATAACTATATTTAACTTAATAGCACTATATTTAAGAAAATTTGCAATGGGCCTCATTTATCAAGCTGGATTCGATCGGATTTATTTGTAAATCCTTATTTATTTGTAAAGAAAAAGTGTTTACACAAGAAAGTCATGAAAATCCTGCAAATTCTGAAAAACGTTCGTATCCTACTCATGCTCCTGAGTGTGTGGGGAGAAAAACGCATAAGGAGACTAGCTAATGTAAACCTCAACTTCATCAACTTTAAATCATATAATTTGCATAAAATAAAGAAAGCGCTCTAACACAAACCTATAAATTAAGACAATTAAAACACTTATTATTATTATTATTATTAAATATTTTTTAATAATTGTAGAAGTGAGTGAAAATAACTTCCATTTCTGCCTTTTACCCTCATTGTTCTTTTTGTGCTCCCAGGTGTCTGTGACCTTGAGTGTTTATGGAGATTTGTGAGTGTCACTATCTGCAAATGAGCTGTCAGGAATGCATTTTGCACTTTAAGGGCGATCAACATATGCATGCGAGTATGAAGAAAATCAGCATTTCTGAAACTTTTGCAAATCCGACAGAAAACTTTAGTTTGGTTTTGCTCACGCAAACATTTACACACAACTTTAAAAGGAAACTTTAATGTTAGCATGACTATGCAGATCAGAGGAGACACGTATAAAGTCTAACTAGCAGTGTGTGCATGGCCATAACCGCAGCACGTATATTTCCATTTAATTTTTAATGTGGAAAAAAGGTCACTTGATAAATATTTTGATCTTAGTTTTCATCAGAAAAATAAGTGTGTTTTCTTGCTGTTTTATGTCGTATGTATATTAATATATACAAGAGTTTAAATGATAGTTGTTCTTGAATGGTTTTGATATCGCCACCACCAGTATCACTACTTGTTCAGTAAAGCAAATCTGATATCTTGAGCAGATACTAGAACAGATTTACTTCTGCTTGATTTATTGGTTTATTGTCTTTTGTACAGGAGTATGCAAGTGAAATTTTTGGCCACTCTTGCATTGTATCACATTCAGGCGCTGACGCACAAGTTCGGCTGTGTGCATGACAACAAACTCTCTGGGCAATTATAAAAACAGAGATAGAGAATATGAAACAGAATGAGTCACACAAACACAAATATGTAGACTGGGAAAAGGAGCAGCTGGGGTCGTCCATGGATATCGTGTATGCACCGTGGGGGGGGGCTTGTTGGAGTTGTTGCCAAGAGAACACAAAGATGTACAGTACATCTGTGTCCCCTTTTAACACACATGCACATAGCATGGACAGTTTTGGGTCTCACAGCTGGGTAAGTGAGCCATCAAGCTGATATTAAACATACGCAAGAGGTTGTCGCTTTCTTCCCTGACTATCTTCTTCTCTTCCTCCTCTAATAATCTCATTGAGTCACTCTGCCATCCTCAAGACCTTTTCCACAGGGGCTTACTCAACGTGGACGTGCCAGTGCACTTAAGACACTCTCTCTCTCTCTCCCTCTCTCTCTCTCTCCTCGCTGAAGAACAGACAGAACACTCAAGATGTCTAGTTTTTTCACTTTATTTCTGAGCCTTCATGGTTCATGGTGATCAGTGTATACCCTGTACCCCACCATTTCATTTCTCTAAAAAAGCACATCAGTCAGCTGTCACAGTGTAGAGTTACAATTTTTATCCAACACAGTGATCCCAGCACGAGCCTTTTACGCACAAGGGGTGGTGCTAAGCAACACCCTGTTTAGACTGCAGCTAATGCTGCATTTGATCTCGGAATTGGGAAGCCTGAACCCCTATCATTTTTCACATCAGTGCGTTCAAGCTAGTGGAAAAAAAAAAAAAATACATGGACATCTACATGAAAGCGTGTGTCTTGTTACCAACAAGTTATCCAGCTAACATTAGTGATCATGAGTTTATGATGTATTTACTGTATTTACTGTTATGATGTATTTACTTTTCTTTGGTTTGTCATAGTCAGACTTCAGAAAGTATCAGTCCAACATAGCATAATTTCCAGGCTGGAAAAACATAAACCGAAGCCTTAAACGAAGAAACTAGAGAGGTCTAGTGCATAGCAATACTAATACATACATTTTTTACTAAGGTATTTTTGAAAATGAAAGATTACGTTTGATTGAGAACCATTCATAATTACAAACTGCACTTTTATGCTTAATGTTCCACTGTGCAATGACTGGTTGTTTTCAACATGATTGGATCATTATGTATAACAAGTAAGAGAAATCATTTGAAACACAATATTGTAGAAAGCCAGTGTTAACTTTATTATAATTGGGTGTAATGAAGACAATTAAGTGTGTTAAGAATGGCTGGTACTTATAGATCTGGAACAAAAGGTGATTTTATTTCCTTTCACATTCCTCCCTTTCTTGTTTAACTTAATTCCACACCTTCGCACGCACACTTAAGACTTATTTTATTTGCATTAACTTATATAATACTGTATCTGCCTAAACCTAAATAATTTGATCCCCGTGTCTATACACACAAAGGTCTGCCATCAGGAAAAACTTCTGTGTGGCTATTCCTGTACATATTGATAACGTAGAGAAATACATATACACTCGCTGGCCACTTTATTAGAAACAACTGTACAGTGACGTTGATCATGGCATGGTTGTTGATGCCCGACAGGCTGGTTTGAGTATCTCAGAAACTGACCTTCTAGGATTTTCATACACAGCCGTCTATAATGCTTACACAGAATGCTGCGAAAAACAAAACACATACACTGAACGGCAGTTTTGCAAGAAGAAACACCTTGTTGATGAAAGAGGTCGGAGTAGAATGACCAGAGTGGTTTGAGCTGACAGGAAGTCGACAGTAACTCAAATAACCACTCTTTACATCTGTGGTGAGTAGAAAAGCATCTCAGAAGACACAGCACATCGAGCCTTGGTGTGGATGGGCTACAACAGCAGAAGACCAAACTAGGTTCCACTCCTGTCAGCCAAGAACAGGAATCTGCACAGACTCGCCAAAACTTGGCAGCTGAAGACTGGGAAAAGACCAGGCAATGTTTTTCCAATCTTTAACTGTCCAGCTTCAGTAAGTCTGTGCCCACTTTAGCCTCAGATTCTTGCTCATTTAATGTTCTCTTGAACGTTAACTGTATCTGCATGATTTTATGCATTGTGCAGATTGGTGTGCCAGATAAAGTGGCCAGTGAATGTATTTTATAGATCTGGGTCACTGGGACATTCATTGTTAAGTGAATGAAACTGGAAGCAATGATGTAAAAAGATACGCTCTGGGAAAAAAAGACTTTTTTTAAATGCATGTGGAATCTCAAGAATTTGAGTGTCATCATAGCCACAGGATAAATCTAATTACAGCGTGGTGTAACACCTTGGTGTAGGTGAGACAGGGGCGAGAGGAGATCGCGAGTCATCGATGAAGGGTTTTTCATGTGTGTGTGCGCGTGTGTGCGTGTGCTATATTGTTAATTGTGATTGATTCAGATGTAAAAACAGATGTGCTTAATTAAGCTAGCTGCAATGTATATATGCTCATACTACTCTCTATGTAGTTTGTGGAAAAAAACAGGAAAACCACAATGTGTTTTGGAGGGAAAAAGCAAAAATTTAATCATTTCTTTAAAATGCCACTTCTCACCTCTTTCTTCCCACCTCTTGTCCTGCTGCTGCAGTGCTAATCACCATCATCACCTTCTCTCCTTTACTTTATCCCTCGCTCAATCCATCTTCATCCGTCTGTCTCGAGGTGGAATTAAAATGACCCCTCACTCAGGGCACTTACTGCAGAGCCACCGTCCTGTATTTCATCCGCCTTGCTCTAATGGCTGCACCACACACACACACACAATTCCTTTTTACGTGTGTATATCTGTGATACTTGTTTGCGAATCTGAACCTTGTTCTCATGTTCAGCACACAGGCACGTGTTAACAGCAGGTGGTGTCTGTTTACATGCAGCGGGTACTTGTGTTGCAGCACCTGTTTCCCTCTTATTCTCCAGACTGACTTTTGATGATCTTGGTCCTGATTTGGGACCTTTTTACCTTTGCGCGTGGACTTTTCACAATCTTACAGTCTTGTGCTTTTCTTGCCAAAAGGAGCTGGTGCTAATTTTGACCCGGTTCTTGGACAGCAACATTAGATCAGATCTGGCATCAACATATAATTGTTGGTCTGAAATCAAGAACCAGTGATCTGCCATGACAAAAACAAGCTATGCACATGACTGCCATTAAAATAAGATATGAAAATTAATATTCAAGTTCATACCACAGCTCTGTTGAATTCTCAAATCTGATGCAAAGGAGCTGATTAATATTCTGTAGCAGCAGCTTTGACAATAATGTCAGGTGTAATTCAAATCACAGGTTTATATTAATTGTTCTTCTTTCGGCTGCTGCCGTTAGTGGTCGCCACAGCGGATCATTGGTCCGCATATTTGATTTGGCACAGTTTTTATGCCGGGTGCCCTTCCTGATGCAACCCTACCCAGTTTTATCTGGGCTTGGGACTGGCACTTGAAGAGCACTGTCTTGTGCAACCCCAGTGGTTGGGGTTGGTTCCCTGGCCGGGGAAGACCAGGTTTATATTAATTAATTAATATTAATTTGCTGGGATATATGAGTTGCACGCTCACTCACTTTCAGTAACCACTTTATCCTGGTCAGGGTAACAGTGGATCCAGAACATATCCCAGAAACACTGGGCGTGAGGTGGGAATACACCCTGGCTGGGGCGTGGTAACACATCATACCACCTCAGTGTCTCTTATTTTCCTATAACAGCCCAAAGTGTTTTATTAAAAATATTGTTCCCTAAAGAAACGCTACTGTATATTCACATTACAACAATGAATCAGTGGTCTGAGTGGCAATTTCAACAAACTGAATGTGACTTAATTCTCATCAAGGTACACTTGAGCAACTCCACACTCAGAATGCTGCATTTGACTAAAACTCGTAAGTTGAGTAAGAAAAGAAAACACAGCCTCAACTTGGAATTCCTACTCGTAAACTTTGGACAGTCTCCTCAACCTCAAATTCACTAAACTACATGATGTCAAAAGTACATAGCCGCTCACAGCAGCTGCAGTAAAGAAAGTAGCATTTCTTACCTTTAAAGGAGTTATGCAGTATATAGGGGGGGCAGTGGGTTAGTGGTTAGCACTGCTGCCTCACACCATCAGGGTTGGGGGTTAAAATCTCACCTCCGCCTGTTCTCTCTGTGCTTCGTGGGTTTTCTTCCCCAGTCCAAAGGCACTGTAGGTTAATTGGCATTTCAAAATTGTCCGTAGTGTGTCTGCGTGATTGTGCCCTGTGATAGGTTGGCACCCCGTCCAGGGTGTCCCCCACCTTGTGCCCCAAGGGTAGGCTCCAGGCTACCCCATGACCCTGTGTAGGATAAGTGGTACATAAGATGGATGCCGTATATACAAATATTAGCTTTAGCTCAATCAACATACAGACATATTAGCTTGTTAACTCTATAACACTGATTATACAGTTTGCTGTTTTGAGGAGGTAAATATACATCACTTGTAACAGTAAGCTGGCTAGCCAGTCTTACAAAAGATGGACATGGAGGCATCCTCGGTTTTCCCGACTGTGTAGTTCAAACGCACAGAGATCAAAAATCAGAGGTAAGTCAAATGCAGCAATAAAACACTTATGAAGGAAAATATATCTCTCTTCTTTAAATTACTTGTTATTTCTGATGATATCCCTGTGACAGGGATAGGCATTAAAGGATTTGACTTCGGATGATGAAATTTGTTTTGCAAGTTTTAATTTCAAAATAGTATCTCCCACGTCTCATTGCATAATAGTTTGGCTCTCAAACTAGCGGAAACATGGGCCACTTGTTAAAATGATCTGCTGGTTCCTTGAGCCAGTCAGTCTGGGTCACTGTCTCGTCTTGGGCTCCTCCACCCAACCTCGTTCTGTTCTCAGACTGGATTTGGACTTGACCATTTTTGGCAGGGATCCTGACCCAGACGCTAAGCCTTCAATTTGGATCAGATGCTGTAAACTACTTGTGGTCATGGATCCCAGTAAAATCATAGCCACACTGTTGATAATTCCATCACACTTGTAAGGTGTTATAATCATCATCATTCATCTCATTACTACACTTAAATCTTACTGTTCAGTTCAATCTGATGTGATGGAGCCTACACAAGGCAATTTTAAATGAAAGCACACGCAGAAGCCATTTGTAGGATTATTCAAAAACTCTCAAGCCTTTACCTCAAAGGGCCCTTCTAAACTCATTTGTGAAGGGAACAACTGGTGATATTCTTTATGCTGTTATTGAAATGGCCACAGCAGCTGGCGAGTTCACCTATAAAAATGGATGAAGTTCAAGTACAAAACATGCATTATATATTATACAGTACATTGCATCAACAACTTTTAGCTTTCCTTTTTATTATTATTGTGACTTTTAAGCCCCTGGTAGGTGTTTTGTGTTTTTTTATCAGTATCTTGGGTAAGATATAGCTTGTTTTTGCTTGCATGTGTAAATGAAACTAGTAATGCCAGGGGGAAGATTTTGCTGTATAATCCATCTGTTCATTGCTTCAGTTTTTTTTTTGTTGTTGATTTTGCTTTATGTTTTGAATTGTCTTGTTGCAGGCTACATTTACATTTTATTTTTTTAATTCATTTTGCAGTTGCATCTATTATATTTTGTGGGTAAATTGTAAAATAAAAGAACATTTCTTTTGACTTTGCTGCATCCGTCTGTTTACGGCTTTAAAATGATAGTTTCTCTGACCCCATACAGAAAGGAACCATTCAGCTTTTCTCCCACGTCTCTTTGTTTATTCTAATGCATAGGGAATTACAAAGGAATAAAGTGTCTACTTCATTACTGTCAGAATGTAAGAGTTTCAGCATCTTCTACTTTACTTGAATGACCATTTCTGGCAGCTTTAAGGGAAACTTTCTCTTGTAGTAAACTGCACTTCCTCAAAATTGAGATGCAGACAGAATCCTAAGACCTTTATAACCTCCAGATGTTTACTTGTATTATTATTTAAGAATATTTCTGTTTGTGTGTTTGTGTGTGTCGACAGGCTCTTCATACTATGATAATGTGCGGCCGCTGGCGTACCCAGACTCAGATGCGGTGCTCATTTGTTTCGACATCAGCAGGCCTGAGACTCTGGACAGCGTTCCAAAGAAGGTCTGAAACTTCTCCAGGCCTCCTATTTCTCTTTCTCTCTCTCTCTCCTGTCCTTTCCTTAAACATAATACTAGTACAGGAGCATAAAGAAATCGCACATGTACACACATTAACTAACATTTCCTGCATTCCTGAACATTAACAAATGTTAAACTTGGTATTTGTTAAAGTGTAAATAAGTTTGCAAAGTAACAAAATTAACACATATCAGCTAACGTTTGTTTAAATGTTAGTTACAGACACCAGCACTGAATCCATGACTAAAAATAAGTTCACATAAACAAGCACAGATTAAATTACAGCACATTCCTTAATTCTGGTCTTCACGTGTAAATGTTGGAATGTGCTTCAGCCTCAGTTCTGAATTTTGCCAGTTAACAGCTAAAAACATGTTTATTGGTCATTGTCAGCTTATTGACTATTTGGGCTTTTTGGCATATTATTGGTAAAAATAAAAAATAAATAAATAAAGTGTTAGTTATTTTGTTAAGGTTACTTATGTTGTAATAATGCTGAATCTTATGGCTTGTTCATGTTCCTATGTAACATGTAAGTGATGTCTGTTAAGAAAGTTAATGTAAAGCGTACCATCAGGTAACGAACCTTTATGTAAGGCGTACCGTTATTTTAAAACTACATTCATACTAAATTCAATATTATCCTGCATTACTGTATCAATATTACCCTGTATTACATCTACAAGGTCATCATAGTTATATGGGTGTTGACTACAGTCTACTAACTAAACATCTGAATAAATAGGAGTTAAGAATTATCTGGTTTCATCATGATTAAAATTTTGCTGCAAGTTCAAAAGGCTATTAAAATGAACTTGGCATGAAAAGACAAATTTATTTCACACATTCCAGCACTTGATCTTCCACTGCTGAAAACCATAAAAAGTCTTCGGTTTGTGTGCGTCTCTCTATTTGTATAAAGGATTAACGGAAATTGCTATTTTCTTTTCAAAAGGTCAACAATTATGTGGTGTGCACAGGGTGTGTGAATGGCCCTGCAGGGTTTAAGATCGTGAGCAGTTTAAGCTGTGTGGTCTGCCGTATTCATGTTTTAAAAGCAGCCGAGTAAGGGACATTCCCACACTTTGGTAGCCTAATCATTGTTTTGGCATGCCTGGCACTTAAGGCCGTTTCTATTGTGCAATCTAAGTGGAGCTTCGCCCTGTATTGTGCCTCAGCCCACGTGTTTACATCAGAAATGTGAGAGAGACAGAACATTCCTGTCTCTGAGCTCAGTCTCAAAGTCAGAGTAGTGCAGTGATCAGAAAATAGTTTAGAGCGTTTGCGATGATCCCAAACACCCATTTGGTTTTTTTGAGGTGCCAATCTGAGAACTCCAGCCTGTCACCTCTGACCCCTCCCCATGTGGGCGGGGCTGAAAGGCATGAAATGTGGAGCGATGCTGTATTCTGACTGCACAGTGAGTGATGGTGCCAAGGGCTAAAAGATCACTGAGATGAGTTGATGGATGGCTGAACACATTGAGCCAGAGGGGAACAGTGGCATAACTGGCATAGCTGAGCTGGCTGACTATAGAGCCGAGGACAGCAGTGTTGTTTAGATGTCTGGAGGAAACAACAACCTGGATGAAAAGCTGCTAAAATTAGAGGACAACAGGACACTGAACATAGAGTTTAGATGACTGTGTCTCTTTATAGGAGGGTAGACTTCACTCAGTCCTTCACCTACTGAATATATAACATAATAGAACAAAATATAGAACAAAGTGCAAAAGTTTGTATACCCCAGGCTAGAATGAATCAAAGAATGTTATCTTCCACAACATGACATTTAGTAGTAATAGTAGTATAGGTTTATTAATAATAATTTTCTTTGTTTTTTGTGGTTATTTATAATAATAATAATAATAATAATAATAATAATAATGCTTTTTATATCTATATAACTTATTTATGTATTTATACATTTATTGTATTAATTTATAATTATAAGTATATATGCAATTACCTTGAACAATTCTTTACAAAACACATTTTCCTATACTGTTACTTAATGATCATTTATAATGGAAAGTTTCAGTGTGGTTATAAATAATAAATGTCTTAGGATGAAATATGCATAAGAGAAAGAATCATCAAAGCTGTTATTATCGAGTTTTATCCAACTCTACAGTAAAATTACAATGACTTACACTTTCCATTATACATGAGTTTTGAGCTTCCTGTTCTATTCTCAGTACAGGAAAATGCACCACTTCTTGTCTGTGTAATCGCACATGCTACAGACAGAAATGGATTACAGATTAGATTGAAAAACACTGGAGTATTTGTTTAATATGTTGTTCCAACTTCAGTCAAATATTTGTGTTAAAACCATCACAGTTTAAATATTAATAAACTTGTATACATTTTACATCACGTTACATACACTATATTGCCAAATGTTTTGGGACACCCCTCCAAATCATTGAATTCAGGTGTTCTAATCACTTCCATGGCCACAGGTGTGTAAAATCAAGCAACTAGGCATGCAGACTGCTTCTACAAACATTTGTGAAAGAATGGGTCGCTCTCAGGAGCTCAGTGAATTCAAGTGTGGTGCCGTGATAGGTTGCCACCTGTGCAATAAGTCCATTCGTGAAATTTCCTCACTACTAAATATTCCATGGTCAACTGTTAGTGGTATT
>CM075015.1:7307996-7331098 GCA_037576675.1 Pangasius sanitwongsei | reverse complement strand
AGCTGACCAGAAGTCAAAATAAGTTAAGTTATCCAGGTTATACTAATAGATGCGTGAATCATAGCAGTGCAACAATGGTATGCAGAAATGGTATGCAGAAATGAAAGGATAAATGTGGGTCATTACTGATTAGATATCTTGGCTAATTGAACCATAAACAAATACTCCAACACAGGGCTGTAGTCAAGACTGCCACTATCAAATCCAAGACAAGACCATACAAGCCCAGGACTAGACCAACTCAAGACCAAGGTCAAGGTCAAGGCAAGCACAAGTCCAAATGAAAGCAAGACTGAAAACATCCAATCCTTTTTCGAGGCCAAATCTTTACTTTAACTTGTTGGCTTTATTTGTGTATTACGCTAATGATTATGCTATGTTTTCTAGAAGAAGGAATTACTTTTTGTCAAACTTTGTGCATGGAGAAAGCAAAGACAACACAAACATCCTTTTTACAAACTCTCAAAACAAAGACTAATGCCCAAAAGAACTCCAAGCGTAAATGCCAAGACAATACAAGTCAATACAGAAAATACTCAGGTCCTGAGATTCAGGTCCTACAGCCCTACTCCAGCAATTCTGCAAGCTGTATTCTAACTATTGCATCTGTAGCATATGTGTGATTTCACATCTACAGTAATTTTGACAAGTGTCCAATAGGTTCAGCATGTTTCCTGTTTATTACAGTAAAAGAGTGAGACAATAATGGGGAAAATTGTGAAAATGCAGTTATAATAGAGGTCTAAGGGCAGGTGTTAAACTCCCTCAATAAACTGAGAGCTTGGAATTATACGTTTCTATCAGACTTAATCTGACTAAGTTAATGTTATAATTTTTTATTATTTGCATGCCACTGTAAGAAGTTTTACACCTAAATAAATTGGTTTACACTTTCCTGAAGATTTTGTTTTCCATGCATCATTAGGAGGAAACTGAGGCACATCTGTTTACATGTCTATGTCTGCAATACATAATCACAAATTCTACTTTGTTCTATTTAGTGCTTACAACTTCATTTAACTGAACAATATATTAAAGCATTCTATAAAATTCAGTGTTTTTCTGAGGTGTTTACTGACGGAATTCAACAACTGCCCTTAGACATCCATTATAAGTGACTTTTGATGAAAAGGTTTTAATTCTTTTCCCAGTAAAGTGAAATGTGTCAAAATTGTTTCTCATGATAATCGCACATAGACTAGAGAGGCGGTATAGGTAGAAAAACACCAGGGTATAGCTTTCAGGCATACAAACTGTGACTGCAGTGACTTCAGTGGAATAAAAAAAAAAAAAAAACGTGCTTGTCGCTTCTGAGTCTCATCTCAGAACAGAGCATGTTTAGCATCTGTAGTTAACAAGTGTAGCACTCACACTCCAGCTAGTGTTGAAAGCAATCATCAGTTCATTTTCAGACTGCAGTGTGATAAGAGGCAGCACTGTGAAGCACAGTAGCATCTGTTACTAAGGCTGACACATAAAACACACATACACAAATGTTTGGCTGCTGTACATAAGAGTATAAGACCAGGTGCTGTGTGAGCGGGTGTCTGGCAGCACATCCTTCTCCTTGTCCCTGTCCGTCACAGCTCGTAGCCAATCAGCTGTCATGTGCCTGGTGATTGACACAGCAGGACTGCAGACACTGTCACAGATCAGCCAAAAACCTGCTGCTTTACAATATGGCTTTCTGCCCTTTGAAAACAAACAGAAATGCTCAGTCACAATATAGAACCCCATATCTTGATTTCAGTATTAATTTCCTTGTCAGTGAATGTAGGCAAACTCACTCTCTCTCTCTCTCTCTCTCTCTCACACACACAGCTGCCAGTCAGCCAGCAAATCTCAGAAGGCAACAAGGCACCAGGGAAATCAGTCAAAATTCACACCTATATTAAACACACATGCTGCCTCTTGCACAAGTGCACACAGACGGTAGTGTTGGCTCTAAATTCCCCGAGATGAGATGAGACAGATACACTAATGTCTATTGTACAGTATGCATCTGGTCTGGATTTCAGAATGGCAACTGCAACATTGCATCGGTGGACAGCAGCTGTTCAGACAACACACACACACACACACACAAAATTAGAGTGCTGTATCTCCTCAAATGTCCCTAAATGATCTTCTGATATGATGCATTAACATTAAATAATTAACACATTAAAATATAAAAGATGGCAAAACACACACAGTCTTTAGCAGTTTAGGGTTTGTGTTGTTAGATTTTGGTTTTATCCCAGTGTTGCAGGATGTTTAATAGCCAGGACGTGAAAAGTGCAACCTCACAGTTGTTAATTGCTAGAATTCTTCCTTCTGGCTTAGACTTTTCTTCACCATCTGAAACAAGTCAACATCTAACATTCAATCTCCCAGCCTGTCTTCTTCACACCAAAAAGCTTTGTTCTGTACCCAATATAACCTCTTGCCACCTGACCAATCAAGCAGAGACAGAGCAGAAGTTAGCTGAACACTCTGTTGTCTGTCTGTCTCCTGTTCTTGGCTGACAGGTGTGGAACCTGATGTAGTTTTCTGCTGTTGTAGCCCATCTGCTTCAAGATTGGATGTGTTGTGCATTTTAAGATGCTTTTCGGCTCACCATGTTTGCGTGGTGGTTGTTTGAGTTACTGTAGCCTTCCAGTCAGTTCGAATCAGTCTGGCCATTCTCCTCTGACCTCTCTCATCATCAAGGTGTTTCTGTCAACAGAACTGATGCTTACTGGATTTTGTTTTTCTCACTATTCTGTGCAAACTCTAGAGACTGTTGTGCGTGGAACTCCCAGGAAACTAACAGTTTCTGAAATATTCAAACCAGCACTTCTGGCCCCAACAACCATGCCACAGTCAAAGTCACTTAGATTCACACATTTTTTCCCCATTCTGAAGTTTGATGTGAACATTAACTGAAGCTCTTGATGCCACATGATTGGCTGATTGGATAGAGTTAATCAATATGCGACCCAAAAGAATTAAGGCACAAGATAATGCTGTTGGAAGTGTGTCAGATATATACTTGATATTTTCATTACTGTTAGCACAGGAATGACCTCACAAAGCACAGTGTAATTATAAAAAGTTGTCAGTTTGAATAAACACATTAGTAGGTGAGGTTAGACAGATACGGTACTGTTGCTATATCCAACCAAATCAGATTTCATTTCCCTGAACGAGTGCTACAAGATTCAAATTCTCTCATAGAATTAACATTGATATTTTAGTGGAAATAACCAACGGGAGCACAACCCAGCAATAAATGCTGATTATGTATTCTTGTGTCATAAGTCCTTGTCTATATAATCACATAAATTGTTCAAGGTTATTATTTAATTGCCTTTGTTAGGCTTTCCATATATTCTGTTTATTGTATGATGTTTACTGCATAATAATGTGTTTGATTTAGGCGCCATAATTAGGTCATTTGTTCTTATTTGTAAAACACCAAATAATCAGTTGTGCTTTTCTGAATATACAATGTCACAAAGCAGCTTTACAGAAATCTAAATGTGGATTTATATTTAGATCCTTAACGAGCAACAGTGTCAAGGAAAAACTCCGTAAAACACCATGAGGAAGATTCCTTGGAGGAGCCAGACTCAAAAGGGAACCCATCTTCTGTGGGGTGACACCAGATAGTGAGATTATAAATCATTACTTTGTATACCCACAACCGCACACTATAAAGTCAAACAGTACTACGTATGTTGAAAGGATTTTCAGTGTGAGCATCACAGTCTCTATGATTACAGAAGCAGATGCAGTGAGATCCGCTGAAGAAAGGTTGAGCATAAATCTTTAGGGTATCTTTGTGGGATCCACAGCAGCAGAGAGCGAGTCACAAGGTGTAAGAAATGGGACTGGATTTTTAAGACTTCATGATTGGCAATAATGTAAATGCAATTTTGGGCAAAAGAAGGCTTAAAAATACCACTGCGATTTCAAATCTCAACTCCTGCTGCTCCCTGAAAGTCAATGCAGGCATGTTAATGTTCTGACCACAAAAATAGCAACTGGAAGAAAGAGGGGAAAAATTGGCTTGTGCCCAATCAAATTTGCAATATTTTGGTGTTATTCTGTGTAACACAGCTAATGTCCAATGCTTGTGACATGGACCAACATTCACAGACACTCACTATAAAGCACTTTTGGGTTCATGGTGGGAGACATCCACGTCGTGCACTCCGTAAGACATAAACATGGATAGTTTTAATTGACTCATGTTGTTCAGGGTGGCCAAATGGATAGATATGTAGATCATTTTTGGGGGTAGTCGTGGCCTAATGGTTAGAGAGTTGGACTTGTAACCCTCCAGGTGTTTGTTCACGGTGTGTGTGTGTGTGTGTGTTCACTTGGATGGGTTAAATGCAGAGCACAAATTCCGAGTATGGGTCACCATAATTGGCCACAAGTCACTTCACTTCACTTAAGGTTCATTTCCATGTATAACTTATGCATTTTTCTTTTAAAATAATGTTATATTTGTGTATTCACTGACCTTGTTTATCCTTGGCAGGGGCATGGGCAGGGGCTGTGGTGAGTCAAAGGACCCGAGCACTGGTGGCTCATGGGATATGTAGTCTCCAGTTCAAGACTGTACATTGTATTATTTAATAATTATTCCCTTCTTGGTCTTCAAGGTCGAGTTATATACCTTAATGCTGTTCTTTCATTATTGTCGTCTTCAAACTCACACTTGCTTCTTAGCAAAGGACTTGCTTCTTCACATGCTACCTTTGTAGTTAAAGATGCAATGATATGGGATTTGAAATTTTGGTATGCTCGCCGATACTCTGCCTCATACACACAGAGTTAGTCAGCTTTTTTTTCCCTTAAGAGCAAGCATTGTTACAGCTCCTAATTCTGTCTTCCACAACAAAATAACCCCTTTTACATCATGTCCTCCACTGTGGTCCTCATGTATGTTCTCTCTCTCTCTCTCTGTCTCTCTCTCTCTCTCTGTAAAACACTTAGTGAGAGGTGGCTGCCTGGTCAGGCAATTTATGACAACAATGGAGCATCTATCATCACACGCAAGCTCACACTTGCAGCAAGATTGCTTTATACATGGCTGAAGTATCGCTCAATTCTATCTCAGTCAATTCCCACTCTTGCATTTTCAGTCTCTCTTTCCCTCACAGTTGCATCTCTCTATGATTACTGTGATCCAAAAAATTGACTGTCTTCTCCCTTCTCCCATAAACAGCAGAGCTGAAATGGAATTAGTGACAGACAGCAAGATTGCTTCCTTAAAGGAATACTCCAGTGTTTTTCAACTAAATCTCAATCTTCTGCATCTATAGCATAGGGGTGTTAACCACAGACAAATTTTTTTATACTAAGAAAAGAACTGAAGCTCATTTACTTGAAACTAACTTATAATGCAATACAAATGGCAGTTGTTGAGATTTGTCAGGAAATGTCAGTATTTTATTTTGTATTTTTTGTATGCTTTGCATTAACATTTACATTTAACTTTTTGGATATGAATTCTTCGGTCAAACCAAGCTCTAACTGTGTATAATTCATCCTTTCAGAGATGGAACTACTAGGAATTTCTCATTTTGCTAGCATCATAGCTCGAAGTAAACATAGAAGTGCTTCAGTTTCTGCCTGATGGTGCATGGATACCACAAAACCTTTAGGAAAATGCAAGTAACAGGAATGACTTCTTACTGTTTTACTACAGTGTATTAAAATTTGATAAAACTACATAGGAATAGCTTTGGGAATAATTTCTCTAATATTTCTCTCTTTTCCCAGGGGGTTTGGTGCACAGTGGCTAAGTGGTTTGCACCTCCAGGGTTGGGGGTTCGATTCCTGCCTCCGCCCTATATGCGCAGAGTTTGCATGTTTCCTCCAGGTACTCCGGTTCCCCCCCCCCCGTAGGCTGTAGGCTGATAGGCATCTCTAAATTGTCTGTAGTGTGTGAATGGATATATGAATTGGTGTGTGAGTTTGTGCCCTGCGATGGGTTGGCACCCTGTCCAGGGTGTCCCCAGCCTTGTACCCTGAGTCCCCTGGGATAGGCTCCAGGCTCCCTGCGACCCTGTGTAGGATAAGCAGTACAGAAAATGGATGGATGGATTTCTCTCTTCCTGAATGTAGCTGTACTATCTATTTTAAACAACAACAAGGGTGGACAAATCAAATTTATTAGTTAGTCCGCTGGGCAAGTAAAAGCTCCAGTGTACTGCGCAGCCTCATGCTTTAGTTGCCCGGAAACCCAAATGAATAGGCTACAAATTGGTAGCTAATGTAATCATTTATGGCAAGCTAGCTAGCTAGTTAAGTGCATTATACCAGACAAAGGGAAAAAAAAGAGCATATGATTGTGTACCACATTGTTTTTGGCCTCTTGACATTTCATCTACATGATATGGTGTTCTCACCTCACATCACAATATTATTAGAGTCCGGCTAACATGTAACCACGAGGTGACTGCGTATTTTGCTATCATTTAACATTTGCTCATTTGGCTGATGCTTTTCTCCAAAGCAATTTACAGTTGAGAAAGGAAACAAATGAGCAGTCAAGGGTTAAGTGTCTTGCTCAGTGAACCAACAGTGGCATCCTGGGTTTGAACTCATGACCTTCTGAAGCATATTATGTTTAAATGTAGCCTGCATTTGAAATGAAAACATTTGTTTTTGACAAAGGTCAATAAGGAGAGGTTTTGGTCAATAAGGAGCCCTGGGAAAGGCAGAAGGCCTAGATTTTCCATCTTATGTTGAGGCTTATCACATAATGATTTCTCCACATTGGTTTGCTGTTCACATTGGCTATGTTTACATGCACATCAAATTCTGTTCAAGGTCTGTATTCAGGTTGCAGCCATATTCCGAATACGATGTTTATATATGCGTACAGGCATCGGAATATTCCTGTATACATGGTTGTTGTAAGTATGCCTGAGTTGCCATTCCTAAATACCTAGCCTACAGATAAGCATCTGTTAGCACCCACAATTCCTTGCGGACTGAGCATGCGCATATATCTCCTTTCAGTGGATTTTCTGAATAAGGTGTTTACATGCAACAAATTTCCATTTAAAACAGACATATTCCAGGGGTGGGAATCGTAATTCGGGGAATCAGAATGTTGTCTTAATTTGAATCAGGCAATCGGATTGCGGCATTTACACGCATGACTCACTACTAATTAGAATATTGCCAAATTCCAATTAATATCGGAATATTGATGTGTATTGTAACAGCAGTAAGCTATAGCGAAGGAACCAGAAATTGAAAAACTGGTTCAAGTAACATTGTGATATTTGGACCAATCATAGACAGGGGAGGTCTCAGAACATCCTGTGTTCATGAGTTCTGTTTATGAGACAAACCAAAACCATATAAACGCAATCATATTTTTTGCTTCAGAAAGTATTTTTTGTTTTAAGTATATAGTGTATTAGGACCTTCAATCTCATTCTAAGATCTTTATTGTTAGAGTGTAACAGTTTTGCATTTTATAGTCGAATACGTTAAACATTTATTTAACAGAATTCCACAACTGCCCTTAGATTTCCATTGTATGTAAGTCTTGAGTTATTAGGTTTTCCATTATTTTATGATTACAGGCAAACATGTCCTATCTGTAGTAATCACACAAGTGATGAATAGAGATCAAATTAAGCAACGTTGGAGTATTCCTTTAAGACACTTGTCTGCTCTTTTACTCTGTGTGCGTGTCTGTCTTTTTAATTAGGCTGTTAATGAAGCTCCTGGAACACAGTCAGCAGCCACTCAACCCTGCAATACACACACTTATACACACACACAGACACACACATAACGCCTGCAGAGTGCCACTATAAAACAAACATGATCTAGTCTAATCTCACTGCTGTGTGTTCACAGGATCCATACAAAACCTGCCATCAAATGTCTACACATTCACAGATTATCAAGAAGCTCTCCTTGTCTCTGTTCATTTCTCTTTCTATCTGAAGTCAGACAGGGCTAACATGGCAATTTGGAACAAACATACCCGCAAAGAGCACGGCTGGGTGCAGATGCAAGAGAACACAGTGAAAGCTACAGCAGTACACTGCTGAAACAAGCACTTCTGTTTGATTTGCTTTGAGATTAGGGAATAACATGACACACAAATAAACACACACACTCACTTCATGGTAACACTCTGCAGTAAGGAATTGTTGCATGGCCAGGACACTATCTAGTTTGCCACATGCACATTAGAAATCCATTTTATGGATTTGGCATAATGCTGCAGCCATTATGTCAAGCACTGGAATTTAACTTCAAACCCTCGTCCATTACAATACAATGTGTAAGGAACAATAAGGGCAGTTAACTTGGTAAGTATATTCTGCCCCCTTGTGGTGAATGTCAGTCAGTGCCTCAGAGGTGCATTCATCAATTTCCTCATCCAGCACACAGATCAATTGCTTTAGAGGCAGCACAGAACACACTCAGAACTTTAATCAGTGTCTGTAGTATGCTGCACACTCAAAAAGAATATATTGGGGAAATTTGAGTAAAAATGACAAATATTTTTAGTTTTCACTGAGTAAGATTGCTGCGGTTATTTGTCAGCTAAATCTAGACTAAAACTAACAATAACTGAATGACTAAAATATGATTCAAACTATTACGTTTTCATCAAAAGACCAAATTCAAATAACCTAAATTCAAAATTACCTTTTGTTTTAAAACATCCAGCATCAGCTCATTTTACTAAGATCACTGGCTGTAGCTTTTAAAAGGGGCTTTCAACCCCGTTCGTCTACTGTAGCCTAATTTGCCTAATAGTGGTATATGATGTAATATAGTGCTAATTTGAAAACAAACAAACAAAAAAATGTGTATCAATGTTTCTGAAGGCTTTCAGTCATCCAGGTCATGCTGAACAGCTCATAATACAACATACAATGGGATCAGAAGTCTGAGACCACTAAAGAAAATGCCTGTTTTTATTTACAATTGACATTAACAGCAATAACTTGAGTGAAAAGTTAAAATTTCTATAGAATATTTACATGAATTTGAAAATTTCTTTGTATTTCATATGTCTCCATTTTGCACTCGAGCATGGCATGGACTCCACAAGTTTGTGTAAAACCTGACAATACGTTAGCTCAAAACCATGGGAGTGTCGTCTGAACGCATACTTCAGTGGAAGGGATCAATCTCAGGGAATATCTGGCCTTTTGTACAAAGGAGGTACAAATGTCACAGATTTGCTTAAATTTAAACAGTGACTAAAACCTCCCACAGAATCTTGAATATTGAATATTTGAACATTTCCATTTCTTTGTTTTAATTATTTCTTTAAAACTTTCTGTTTATTTCTAGTCATAAATGAAAAAAAAAAGACAATTTCAGTGGAGTCTTTGACTTTTGGACCATGCTGTATATCTAAGTAAACATTTATTATAATCTTATCCATGAGCCTTTAAACCTGTGACATCATGAGGATGGCATGATATTGGAGTCTGGAGGCGAGGATTACTGCTGAGGTAAACACGTTCGGTTTCTGGTGGCCAGTGATAAGTGGTGTTGCAGAGAAGGGACACTCTTTTAAGCCAGTATAGTTCACACTTTTTTACTTCAAGGGCCACTGGTTTGCAAAGGGACTGAAAGAAGCCATCTGGGACTGTGAAATTCAGACTGCCATCTCTGAACAGATGAGAGATGTCTGCATCACATATCACCTACTTCCCCTGTCGTCACAGGGGTGAGTCACGCGCAGTGTGCTCGTGAAAGTCTGGTCAAATGTCATTCTTTAAAATAAGTTTTCCAGTTTCTTTTTCCAATACATGACAGTGATGTTGTTTCATAGCATGAGGCACAAAGATCACAGCTTTTTTGATACTGAGAAGGCGCCTATGATCCCACTAGATAGGAATTCACATTTAAAAGTAAAACTAGTGACTCAGCATGACTAGCTGTACACCCCAGAGCATGAATATCAGCACAACTGATCACAGGAACATCAATCTGTAGACTGCCACATAGCCAACATGTACTTTATTCATTTCATATGAAACAAACAAAAAATGATTCAAAACAAGTAGACAACAGGTGCATATTGGAGAATCAGAAAACTGTTCTGACAAACAATCAAGTCAATTCATCTACTCCTTCTGACAAAAAGAAAGAAAGAAAAAAAAAACTCAACATTTTGATTTCCTCAACTCAAACCCAACACTAGTGAGCCACTGATGTCAGCTAATGGTTCATCCCAATTCAGAATCACATTAAACTAAAGTCATTTTTTAGCCTCTACTGCAAGGTCATAACAGTACATGACAGGGTCAGTAACTGTGTCACAACCTCAGCTCTTCTGTGGTCATGTACAATGCCATTTTGTCATTTGTGTCATGTGTGACATCACTGCCAATGAATGCACATATGGTTATGAGCCATCAGAATCGCTATGTGCTTATTTGTGTCACATATTTTTTAATTGCTTAAATCCCAGTACTACCAACTAATTGTGGTCAATCTGATTAAAGCAAATGGATCACAACAGGGCCAGCCAAATCCTAAGGGAACTAAGTGGCTGTTATGGGCCCCACAGCCAGCAGGGGGCCTCATCACAGGCTGGGAAAAATAAGCTACCAACAACAGAATGTTAATGCAATTAAGTAAAAAATGTTGTTGATAAGGAACAAAACATGATGGTGTGATGTGGATTGATGGTGGGATTATTTTCTTATAATATCATGTGTTTCACTCCTCTTATACCACAGCAATTTGCGATTAATAACATTTTTAAATTGATTAATGAATGTTGTGTTGTTCTTTTTAACTGAATATAGTTATATGTATTTGAACATCCCAAGGATGTTATTTCCTGTTATCACTTACATTATAGCAGCTTTAAAGAGCTGTTCCCTCACCAGCCTCTATGTTTCTCTTCCTTGTTGTGTTGCTTGTTGTGTTACTGAGAAACCAGAAAGTGCAAACTCTTCTGTCCTGAAGACTTTCCCATGGTGGAAAACTTACTGTTACAAATCCCTGACACTTTCATTAATGTTTGCTCTGCTTTACAAGTGGCAGAAAAATGACAGAAACTGTTGTTTTTATTTGTTATATAACAGCATTTTTTTATAATCTGTGTATTAAGTCTTAGATTAAGTGGAGCATCGACCACACAAGTCCCTGTGAATAAGCTGTTACTATAGAAATGATAACGCATTATGAATGAATACAATGCTGTGATTTGAATTACAACCGGACTGCTGTCACAGCTGCTGTTTTAGAAAATGAATCAACACATTCTGACCAGGTTTAATTTACAGCACAGTGTAGGTATTGTTTATTTTGTCTTGGAGGCTTGGGTCAGTCAGCTAGTTGACTAGCCAGCTAACTTAGAGGCCACAGATTGCCAGCTTATAAGCATTTTGGCTCATGACAAAACATAAAAAAGAACAAATAAATGAGACTGTCAGGATTTAGCATTTCAGGTTGGATGTTTTGGTCATAAGCAGTCCTCTGTAAGCTAGTAACCTAGCTATAAAAGACTAGCAATGGTGGTTAGCTACAAACAAATTATAAAACCATATAAATGATGTACTAGTTTTTTTTTTTTTGTTTGTTTGTTTTTAGCAACTTTAACTAGTTTTTGCAAATAAAATATCATGTCCATATTCGATCATATAGTCTATGTTCCCTGGTCAAAAGTGGAGAAAATGTATGCATGGGAGTTCTGGAAAGGATTATTGCAAAATGCTGAAACATTTTATGGAATGGGAGGCTATAAAAAAAAAAAAAAAAAAAAAAAAAGCGCACTGAGACTCGCCTACGTGGCAGTTGCTCTGCTGAGGAAATGGCCTTTTATCAAATTCTGAAAGTGTAGTATGACTCAGGATGACTGCATCATGACCAAACCTCCAACAGTGAACAATACCATGGCAGGAGCTGTATATTTTCTTTATCTTTATGCACACTACTGGCCACTTATTGTGGATGCATACATAACATGAAATGCTCATAAAAGATCTATTTCTGTGAAACCACAGACTTCACTTACTGTAATGACACAGACTGTCCACTTGAGGCACTGCAGAGACTTTTCTGCCTGAACTTGCACATATCTTCTGAGTCCTGTTCACCTAAAGGCTCTTTTGCCCCTGCGTTCCCTTCAGGACAACTCCCTCTGTCTTTCTGTCTATTTCACTGTCTCTCTCTCTCTCTCTCTCTCATTCCTCAGAAGCTGAAATTGGTTCCAGACCTGATCCACTTGCTGACTCGACATTCCACAGTTGGCCGCAGCACCTTTTCAACCCCATGTCTTTGCCAAAAGGAGAGAGGAAAAAAAAAAAAGGGGGAAAAAATGCAACCCCACAGAATCTGAAACCCTTTAAGATTGTTAGGGAGACAAAAAAGAAACAGGAATGGCCTTAAAGATAAAGAATTGCTTGAATCTATGAATTTATGAATCAATATTTCATGACTAAAAAAAATATATATTTTTTTTTAAAAAGTCAGCAAGCTAGTAGCTGTAGTTGGTGCCACATTCCTCTGATCATTTTTGTAAACTTTCAAAAGACCTCATTTACTAAACAGCACTCAAAAAAAAAAAAAAGAAAAGAAAAGATACCATATTGAGCTGAGCACCAGCTAATCTCAGCAGCACAGTTGAGCTTTAACTAGCACCAGCTATGCTGAAAAGACCTTTAAATTACTCTCATTCTTTAAGCCACGCAGCTCATTTCTACCCCCAATGTTCTCTCCATGTCTCTGTCTCGCCTCTGCATTGTCAAACGCTCCACATGCTATCAATTCCTTTCATCTCTAATCACTATGATTATCACATCCAGACATCACCCAACATTCAGCTAGAGAGAGAACGAGAAATAGAGAAAGCAAAGAGGTGAGAGAAAAGCAATATGAAAGGGGGAAAAGGGGGGAAAAATCCATAGGCAGATGATTTGTGGACTCAAAAATGAATTCTCCTTTTAGCTGGAGCTAATCAAAAAGACGAATAAAGTAAAAATTTAACCACGTCCACAGTCTGCAAAAATACTGCTATGGTATAACACTTTTGTACAGATTGTGCGGTTGTGTGTGCATGTGCGTGTGTGTGTATCTTGAAATCTGAACTAGTGTGTTCTTTTTTGGGTAGTCTTTTTTGTAATGCTAAAAATATGTTGAGCCAGATGGTAACTACGGAACATATACATGGTTATAAACTGAATTTCCAAAAAGAGTTAATGTGAAGAATAAAAAGAACACTATGTGCATATCAGCCACTGTGAGCCGATTTTTAAACTGGTGGATTCTGATTGGTTGGTGTGCAGGTATGACGCAACAGTCCAAATAGGGGTGGAGTTCCACCTTCACGTTTGATTGACATCTGCTGCGCTCCACACAGCTTTCTAAATGTCACCACAAAAAAAAACCCTCAAAACAAAACAAAACAAAACATGAAGTCAGTTCAATTAGTCCTCGTGTGTGCAGGCCAGTTTTCTGAGTCATTCATAACGATCTATCATCCTTCATTATTCCCCTTGCTCATTTAGCTCCATGTCCGACACCAGGATATTTTTCTCTGCTTCTTCAGATGGGGTGAGGTTAGTGCGACTGTAACGAGCGCCCTCATAGGATCCGGCAGAACCAGAGCTCCTCCTGCGATACAGATAAACTCCGCCCACAATGAGGGCAATCAGGACCAGGACAGCCAGCAGAATAAGAACGAGAGCAGGAAGATGATCTACATCAGCTACAGAAACAGAGAGACAGAGAGAGATATGTCAAGCATGATCCTAAAAGTTCCGCATTGAATAAGATTGTCTTGATTTAGTGTAGGATTGTAAGACATAACACGGTGTAGGTGAGTAAACATAGCACTTTACCTGCTACAACAGAAGCCTCCAGCCCTATGAGAACAAAAGGAAAAGAAAATCAAAATCAAAACATGGTCAAAAAGCAGCCTTGTTCTAAGCTGAATTTCTTTTACCTGAGCAGGTGCTATAATTTAAGTGACAAGATTTCATCTGGTCTGCTTTCAGTGCCCCCCTCTAACCTTCGCAGCTTTGGTGATCGAGCCTTCTCTGGAACTCCCTCGCTCTTACTATCACACAATCCCATTCACTCTCCATATTTTAATCCTGTCTCAAAACCCATGTTTATTGTTTTATTCTCCCATTTTTAAAATTTTCTTTATTTTCCATCCATCCTCTGTACTACTTATCCTATACAGGGTCGCGGAGGAGCCTGGAGCCTATCCCAGGGAACTTGGGGCACAAGATGGGGAAACCTCCGAAGGGTTCCCCACCCCCAACCCTGGAAAACATGGAAACTTCGATGCTTACCACTAAGCCTCCGTGCCCCCATTTATTTTATTTCATTTTATTAACATTATTGTTAGCATTTTGGAGTAATTGAAAAGTGTGTTATAAATAAAATTTTTATTATTATTATTCATGATTTCAATAAGTTACAAATCAGGACTGTCTGTTTTTTTTTTAATTCTGAAAATGACTTTCACAAAATGGAGCTCCTCCTGTTCAACTCGAATTCACACAAATGTAACAACTAAACCTTGTGTGCCATATTATCATTGTTTATACCACAGCGCTGCTGAATTCTTGAATCTGATTGGTCAGAAGGTGCTGATGAATTTTCTATAGCAGCTAGGCTCTAGAGAGGCCGTAATTCAAATCACAGGTTTATATTATAAGGCACTCCTTCTAATACCTTATCATTTCTGTAGCTAATAATAATAAGGTAAAACTGTTGCTAAAAGTTTTAACGTAAGTGATAACAGGTAAACTTGTTTCGTGGATGTTCCACAACATTAAATGTAACCATTAACAGATCAAATGTATGACATTCTTCAACAAATAATTTTTATTCTTTAATAAAAAAAAAAAAAGTAATAGTTGCTGTGGTATAAGAGGAATAAAACACTTCTGGATGTGTTGTTATTGGAAAAGAATCTAACTCCACTTCATGTCTCGCCATATCACACCACCCTGTCTTTGATTATTTTCCTAACAGCACACCCTGTCGTGTTTTATTCCATACTTATTGAAATTATATTTCTGAACTTTGACTAGTAAAAAGATGTCAGCTCAGATCATGGCTATAACACACAACATGAACAGACTGTCTTTGTGTGAGATCCTATACCTCTCTCATTTGTATATTTGGCCATAGACCACTTAATCATTTGAGGATTTGTGTGGAGTGTGTGTTAGAAGGTAATTCCCTACCTCGTGGCCGTTTACAGATGACTCCATGTGTGCGGTTCTTGCAGGATCCAGGTTTCCAGAGTCCTGTGTTACTCTGCACCCAGAAGCAGCTGTTAGCAGACAGCATGCTCAGATTACCATCCTGCTGCTCCCAGTTAGTGTACTCCACCACCGAACTGTCTGGCCACTGCAGGCTGCCTCCTACTTACACAACAAGAGGAAGACAGGTTGAGTTATAAACATACATATGAAAAGAAAATCACTGAATGACTGAGTGGCTGTTAATTTATTCCAAACGCAAAATTTGAACCCAAGTAAAATTTTGTCTGAACCAATAGTCTTGGTTACTCTCAGGTAATGGTTCAGGTTAGTGCAGGTGGAATACATCACTTCTGATGGATGGATGGATGGATGCAGGTTACCTTTGGGATTGAAGGCCATGCCGAGCCAGGCGCCATGAGCCTGCTCCTGGTAGCTCTGAATGTGCTCCCATACAAAACCATTCTCACTCTCATCCACCACTGAGAGTAGCTCCGCTCCCACTGAGAGAAAGACACAGACGGAAGGACAAAGAGAAAAAGATGAAACAGCTTTACTGCTATTCCAAAGTACTGACACTAGAGACTCCTACCATAAATGTTAAATAGATTCTCCACACTTAAAGCTTCAAATATATCAATAATTATATGTTTTCCTTTGTTAAATAACCATTCATTGGTTTACCTGCTAACTCTATTGCTAGGTTACAATATATTCAAAATTCTGCTGCTGGAATTCTTACACATACAGAGCGCTCAGCTCACATTGCTCCAATTCTCTTTGAACTTCAATGGTTACTGGTTTCGTTTCGCATTAAATATAAAATAATCCTGCTTACACTTAAATCACTTCATTGTTCGGCACCTCGCTATCTTAGTGAATTGCTTTTCCCTTACAATGCGATCCACTCGCTCAGGTCTTCCGGGTCTTAATGTGTTGCTATGTATTTGCTCTCAATGACTGTACTATCTGAACTGTGTTTTTCATTTTTGTGTGTTTTTGTCCTTGACTGTTCATTGTTTATGTATTGTTGTATCTCTATTGTAAAGCGTCCTTCAGCTCTGGCAAGGCGCTATATAAATTAAATATATTATTATGATTTTTTTTTTTCCAGCTTACTCTTAGACTTAGATTACATGGAGCATCCACCAAACAAGTCACTGTGATTTAGTTGTTACCACAGAAATGGTAACATATTAGAACAAACGCATGAATATAATCCTGTTATTTATCTTGCAGCCACACTATTCTCAGATAGTACTGTTGCTATAGAAAATTAATCAACACCTTCTGACCAGTCAGATTTGAGAATTCAAGAGCACTATAGTTAACTAAGTGTTAAATAAGGGTTCCATCAAAGAGACAAATCTCTGTATTTGACTTATTATCTGGGTGCTCTCTGATCCTAATTGGGACTATAAATTAGGATCTCTTTACTAATGGTACTGTAGGTGCACTTGGAAGGTAAACTTGTTAATCCTATAGATTATAACTCAGATCATATGATATGTCACAACTCATATCAGTTGTAAGACAACTTTGCTGTGTGCTACCAGACGCTAATTAGGGTGTTTAAGAGTGGTTGTTATGTGTGTATATGTGTGTGCATTACCCTTCTTGCAAGTGTGCTCGGCCTCGTGCTGTAGCCGCAGCTGGTTCAGGTTAAATGCATAACAGTAGTTTCTGAAGGGAACCCAGGACCAGTCTCTGACTGTCTGAAGGCAGTGACCCCGATACATCCACCTGTGATCTACTGCTCGCTCTGACAGAGAACGAGGTGTCGCAAAATAAAAGATCACACCTTCAGTGTTCTTAGTGCTGAGGTCTAATTTTAAAGTATGATCATGTCATATCAGAGTTACAATAATTACAAAGTGATGGTTCAGAGCTGGTCGTCCCTTCTGATGAAATTAGTAGTTTCTATAGACATGCATATAATGCTTTAATGTCTTTTAGACAGAAAGTGTACTATACTATTTATTATATGTTCAGTGATAACAGATGATGGAGAATGTTCTCCTGACATAATATTCCTAATTACATTAACTTTGGAAGCTGCTGCTGTTGTTTAGTCATACAGTGTGATGTCATTAAGTCTTCAACTGGTAATTACGAGTTTGATGAAGATGTGAATGCTCTTTATATAATGCTTATTTTTATAAGCCAGGATCTTGTAGTTACCATAATTCTGACATGACATGAAGACATTATTACATTATTATCAGTATACTGTATATTTGCAATTTGAAAACCACAACACACACACCATACCTGTATTCATTTCACAGATGGTTGCATCCAATTTGGCATTACAGGGTGACATAGTCCATTGGCCACTGGTGGTCATGTGACCACACCCAGCCATCAGATTGGGCTGTCCATCACGCCAGTTGCTGAAAGTAACTTCCTCCTCTCCCAGCCATCTGTATCCACGGCCCTAGAGACACAAAGTGTCATTTACACATTTGGTTTGACATTTAAACATGTAGCATGGCATTTGCAAACCAAAGAGCACACACACATGAACATACACACAAACACACACACACACACTCACCCCGTCACTGTGTAGTGCGATCCAGGCAGGCTTGCGGAGGGCATTGAGTAGGAGTGTGAGGTATGCTTGCTGCTGTGGGTCTCGTACCGAGGCCAGACTGCCATTAACAGACTCACACACATGCAGAGCCCCCTCCCAGTCTAGCCGCGCCTGTAACACACGGTACTGTTTGCCCTTAAACTCCAGCTGCCCCTCAGCAACAGGGGGAAGAGGGTCCACACCAGGGGGAATAGCAGGGTCTGACACAAAACACATGAACACACACATTCTTTACATATTGAAGCCCTAAACATATGTAGCCCATTTATCATGATTATTAAAACAACACAACCACAGGATTTCATACCCTACATCTAATTTAAAAAAAAAACCACATGAACACATACAATCTGTACTTAGATGTATAAGAGTTACCTTTGTTTTTCATGCAGATGTAGCCATGTTTCTCTGACTCACATCCTCGAGATGCCCACATTCCCGTGGTTCTGTGAGGACTAATGTGTAGTAGCACCACACAATTAGTCTAGTAAGACACACACATGAAAACAGGTGGAGTTATCAAAAGAGAAAAATCGTAAGTATTTCATGTGTTGAAATGAGGAAAATTGGCCATATATAATGAAAAATAAAGGAATAAAAAATAATTAGGAAACTACAAATGACAAAAGGGTAGATAGCAATTTGGACTGTACATTCAAAAATAAGAACTGGCCCAAACAGGAAGCAACAGAACTTGGGGTTTCATTTTTCCAGCAACAGTTCAGCACAGAAGTGTTTGGCTTGACAAGACAAGGCAAAAATAATTAATTACATAATTAGAACCTCTAACAGTTGATGAAAGTGATAAAGAAGAAATCACGAGATTTCACAAGATCTCTATCAACACACTAGGATGTTGTGTGACACAGTAACCAATCAATAATAAACCGTGTTGCTCATCTGACCCCAAGTACTGTTAGTTCTTGATCAAATACTAAAACCATACATTGTGGCATCATTATTTCATAGATTTTAGTTTATAGGTACTATGTGCATGAGATTATACATTTTCTTTTCATACCGGATTTTTGTTTTGTCCACTGTTGCTCACTGGCTCCCCAGGGCCCCAGTTTGTATAGCTAAGTAAACCAGGCTCCGCCCACTTAAAGTGTCCCTGAGAATCTGAGGTAAGCCCCAACCACAGATGAAAACTTGAGTTGGGCAGCAGAGTCACCAGGAATGCTACAGAACAGAGGAAGATCTTAATGTCACATAGATTGCTAGCAGTAAATAATCTCTGTTACAGAAAGATCTGTTTTGGGGAATCCACAAGGGTATATTCTAAGTAACATTTGGATTCCATCAAAACCATGCTCATTAAAAAGAAGGCAACATGAACCTTCAAGAAATATAAGTAAACTCTACATCTTAAGCCTGCTTTGGACCACAAGAGGAAAGCCAAACATCTGACCTCTTAATATAAGAGTGTGATTTTGTATGTAGCACTCCTAATATTATACAGACATGATGAGATGTTGGATAAAGAGCAGTGCTACAGTCAACATCAACAGCCTGAACATGTTGTGATGGTGTTTTAAAATAATTAAAAATAAAAAATAAAAATTATATACTTATACATATGTAAGTAAATATATCTGTAGAATAGATTTGTGTGTGTGTGTGTGTGTGTGTGTTGGTACCTTGCTCAATGTGAGTGGGCACTGTGGCCAGGGTTGCCCCTTGAGTTTGGCACATCATGTGGGCAGCAGACCATGTGACACGCCTCGCCTCCTCTTTCCCATACACCTTATAACACTATCAGAAATAAATGGAGTCAGCTTACATACAGTATATATTTTCAGGTTCTACCATTTTTCACCCAATTTTGTCATTTGCCAATTCCCATTTTTTCCCCCATTCTCTCCTCCTACTGTACAATAGCTACCCGTCTGGGAGGGTGAAGACTAACCATGCTTTCTCCAAGACAGACATGATGCCAGCCATTACACTTTTTTTGGACTGCTGCTAAGGCAATGTCATAGGGTAGATGAACATGCTTGGAGGGGAGCACTAACTTCTCTATTGTTTACATGAACAGACAGACACCTGTGATTGGTTATCCTCCCCCTAAATGACTGAGGTCAATGGAAGGAGGCCATCACTCTCACAGACAAAGCCAAATGAGCTCGCCTGACCTCCTCGTTATTGTTTGGCTGTGTCAAGATTTGAACTTTTGATCGGCATTTTTTGTTTTTCCAAGGATGGTACTCCATGGCAATATAATCATAATAAGAGGTAAATTTGATTTAAAGATACTAATAATGCTTGATGCACACATAAGGAGTGAGGTGTAGTGTATTTATTTTGTTTTTACCTTGTGCAGGAATGGACTCCAGCCATCAGGACAGCCTGCTGGTATGAGTGGAGGAGCCGGAGTGGGAGGAGGTGTGCCTGTGACATTTACTCTCTTACACACATAGGGCATATCTAAATGACACTTTTTATCTGCCCATTCCCCTGCGAGAGACAAAGAGAAAGAAAGCGAGAATGAAAGAGAGAGATAGGGAGTAAGCTTTAACCATCATATACAGTATGTGGGTATACACACAGACCGAGAAAAACATTTTTAGAGAGAGAGGGAAAGAAAGAGGGAAAGAGGATGTGCATTGTCGAACCTTTAGATGCAGATATGTGGACACACTTGCGGTCTCTAGTGAGGGGATGAGGTTGGCCAACACCCCAGGACACATAGTTGAGCACAGAGTGATCAGACCAACGGAATCGTCCATCGTTCTCAAATGTGTGTAGTCCAATCCACCAGAGATCACTCTCAATCCTTGACATCTGGTGGAAGACAAGGATAGACATAAACACATGCAGAAACAGAAAGTTACACAGAGAAAGGATACTGATGAAATTTTTTATGTTAACTCTAGGCTATACTTAAGCACATTTTAAATTTTGGGGTATTATAAGATGTTTACACCTGTGAGTATACCTTCATGACTGTGGAATGTGTGTGTACCTTGCGCAGAGTGCTTGCTAGGAACTGTTTTTCACTGGCAGAATGTATGGAGGCGAGAGAGGCACCATACCAGGAACAGATCCTCTGGGCCTGCCCCCATGTGGAGCGATGCTCAAACAGCTTATACTGAGCTTCCTGGAAATCAACCCAGTCCAGACCAGAATCTACACACAGGCATGCGCAAACATACACACATATTTCATACATTTTACTATTTCTGATTTTTTTGCTTGATTTTCAGTGAAATGCAATAATATCCTACCATATCCTTACTTATAATGAGCTTGTGAAGAGTTTCCCTGTAATGCTCTCACACATGTCCTTTGTCATATCACAAGAAAACACACACACACACGAGGCGTAGTCTCTATATCTCTCAGTTCCAGTGAAGGAGGTGTGGCCTTTGTACCTGTCAGTCCCAGTGAAGGAGGTGTGGCCTTTGTACCTGTCAGTTCCAGTGAAGGAGGTGTGGCCTTTGTACCTGTCAATCCCAGTGAAAGAGGTGTGGCTTCTGTTCTTGTCACTTACAGTGAAGGAGGTGTGGCCTCTGTTCCTGTCACTTACAGTGAAGGAGGTGTGGCCTCTGGTCCTGTCACTTACAGTGAAGGAGGTGTGAACTTTGTACTTGTCAGTCCCAGTGAAGGAGGTGTGGCCTCTGCACCTGACAGTCCCAGTGAAGAAGACATAGCCTCTGTACCTGTCAGTCAAAATGAAGGAGGTGTGGTCTCTGTATCTGCTGATTCATCTGAGGGAGGTGTGGCCACTGTACTTGTCAGTCCCAGTGAAGAAGACATGGCATCTATACCTGTCAGTCCAAGTGAAGCAGGTGTGGCCTCTCTACCTTTGTCCCAATGAAGAGGTGTGGCCTTGACACCTGTCTCTGTCTGTCAGGCCAATTGAGAAGCATGGTCTTTGACTCCTCAAAACACTTCCACACATAAACCTGATCTATTTGCATAGTAACTTATTCTATTCAATATTATAACATAAAATGTGTACTGTATTGTCTTGGAAGGAGAAATACACATCTATAATCTATAATATAAAACACACATGCACACAAGCATACAGAAACATACACAGAATGAATAATTACAGACCTTCAGTTGGCTCAGGCTCTACCTCAGCTTTCCCTGAATCAAATAAAACATACATTTAGACACATTTAGAGTGTGTGTGTGTGTGTGAAAGAGAGTGATTAATAAAAACAGTACCTTTTGGTATTTTGCAGATCCAGTCTAGTTCAGAATTACAGTCAGCCTTTACCCAGTTCATATCTGCCACATTAGCTGCTCCACACAGTGCTGAGCTATACGGACCCCTACCAAAGTTCTGATACGACACCTGATGGACACATATGATAAAGAAAAAAGATGGATAGATATTTTTACTAACCCTAATACAAGGATTTGTGTTTGTGTTTGGGTATTACTTATGTGAATACTTATATAATGCTTATATGATATGTGGGTGATACAATGTGATGCATTGTAATATAAATGACAAAAAGAAATGGAGTGATAGGTGTCCCACTTACAGCTGATCCATCACTCCATGTCCAGCTGTCACTGATTCGGCGTGATATACCAATCCAGATCCAGTGTTGCTCATGATCCTCCTCCTCTCTGTGCATACAACCAAATGCTGACATAATTCACACTCTCACTGTTGCAACTGTGATCAGTTGACAAATTTGTACCAGTGTCTCATTTGTACTAGTGTACAATCCTGCACTAGACACACACGTGAACAAAATACTCACCCGAAGGTCTCGTGGAGGACCTGAAACACAAAGTTCTCCTCATCTGGGCTGCTAAAGCTGACTAGCTCAGCGCCGTGCTTCTGACAAAACATATGAGCCTGGATCCATGTGAGCTTTTTCTCTAGGTCACCAGCATGAAAGACCTGTACAGGTCAGTAGTGAGAATACACACACAAACACACACACATCAAGTTCAAGTGACAAACCTACAAAACCTACAAATGCTGTTAATATAAAGTTAGGTCCAGACGTATTTGGACAACGACAGAGTTTTTGTGATTTTGCCTTCATACACCACCACAATGGATTTGAAGTAAAACAATCAAGATGTGATCAAAGTGTAGACTTTCAGCTTTGGAGGTACTTTGCTTAAAATGGCTGTAATTCCTAAATGGTAAATGCCATATTTTATATACACTGATCAGCCATAACATTATGACCACTGACAGGTGAAGTGAATAATACTGATTTTCTCATTACAGTAGCACCTGTCAAGGGATGAGATATATTAGGCAGCAAGTGACCAGTCGGTTCTCGAAGTTGATGTGTTGGAAACAGGAAAAATGGGCAAGCGTA
>CM075015.1:7291520-7307896 GCA_037576675.1 Pangasius sanitwongsei | reverse complement strand
TATCAGGTATTGAGTTGGCATTTGGCAGCTGTTCGACTGGAGCTACCAATATGAAGTCCAAGGAGATCTCAATGCACATACACATATATATATATATATATATATATATATATATACAATATATATACACACACATCTACAAATCCACACCCACCTTGAAGCATTGATGCAAAGTGCTGGAGCTCTTCCACTCAGGGGGGCAGGACCCTGTGAGAGGGGGTGTGGGCTGGGGTTTAGGAGGGATTGGGTAAAATGAAGATCCCTTGTCCTGTCTGCAGATGTACTTGGAGCGTGCGCTCGCACACTCCTTCACCTCCCACAGGCCTGTAGCATGGCCCGTTGCCATGGCTACACATCCGCCTTTAAGAGGAGCTAAAGAGGTGAAAAAAATAATACAGGGACCATGAGAGAGATGGACGAGTCATTAGTATATGTAACAAGTCTGGTAAGAGAAAATCCCAGTCATCATCCATTCCAGTACTTGAGTCAACAAGGGCATATTAAAGGAATACACCAGTGTTTTTCAACCCTTACCTCTGCCGTGATCTGCATCATGGGTGCGCTATTATGCTCAAATATTCTGACACATTATGGTGTACAAAGATTGGAAAACCTATTTACTAAAAATTCACTTGTAACAGGAATCTAAGAGCAGTTGTTGAACACTAAATTTTTTAATGATTTATTCAAATATAGTTGTAAATTCTGTATAATTCCTCCCTGCAAGGCTAGAACTTTTTTGAGGGAAGAGTCTGTGGCTATGCACAATGAGTAAACACGGAAGTGCCTCAGTTTCCACCTGGATCCAACGTAACCGGGATTTAAAATTTCTTTTTACTGTATTGTTGCTCCAGTGTTGGATAAAACTAGACATGAACAGCTTTATTAGGAATTTTTCTCATGAGTGTAGTGCTTGTAGTTTTGAAATTTGTGTTATATTACATTATCTATTTACAGAATTTAACAACTGCCTTTAGACTTCCATTATACATGAGTTTCAAGTAAACACGTTGTTTTATCTTTTCTCAGTACAGTGAAACATTGTGAAATTCATATCAGTGATGATCAAACATAAGCTACAGATGCAACATACTGTATATATAAATTAGGTTGAGATATGCTAGAGTATTCCTTTAAATAAGTGATTGAAATAGTGTGAGTACTCAAGAATGCAAATATTCACATGGGAGGTCAATGCCTGAGCATAAAAATAATTAATAAATAAGGGTAATAAACACCACAAGCCAATCTAAATATCATATAACTAACTGGTAAGTCTGGCCAAATTGGCCTGTCATTTTGTGAAGCATGAAAAGAGACAGTGTGAAAGTGTGACTCATTTTTCTGGACAGAAATGGATCTGTGATGGCTGGACATGCAAAATGGTGTGGAAATGGAAAGGTTCTGTCTCCATGAGTGTATGTACCTCCTGTGTGTGTGTGTGTGTACCTGGCTGGTCTCTGTTCCAGTTGGTGTAGGTCAGTTGCTCTCCAGTGAGCCAGTGGAAAGGGCCGGTGCTGTTCTCATTATGCAGCCCCAGCCAGAAATGATCATCTGAACGGCCAAACACCAAGCTGTTCACAAACGCCTGCTCGAACCTACAGTCAAACATACACATATTATTTAGTGGTCTCTCTATACTGTCAATACACCAAATAGTGAGTCACTGTCGACTAGGGATGTAACCCTAAATGGATACAAAAACAGCTATGAATATGAGGATCATTATTTCTTTTTTGAGAGTTTTTCCGAAAATTCCACATGGCATCTGGTTGAGACTAAAGGTGTGTATCAGGACTTGGATCTTGTGGTATGCATGTGAGAAGAAGGCTTTTACTTTCATGCAGGTGTGAGAAAGTGGATATGATATATATAAAAATATGTCAAAGGTGTAAGAAAAGAAAGACCATGTTCATTAATATACAGCCTTCATTCATTTATCCTCAATAAGTGCCTTTTTTAAATTTTGGGAAACAGAACCAACTAAATTCATTAAAAAATAGTAACTGCATGAGTGGGATTAAAAAAACTATTTTAGTTCAGACCAATTATGAACTCGGGTGATGTAGCTGAGGTTGAGGAACCGCTAGAGCCAGAATTCACACACCATGCTGACAGTTCAGACATTTCCAGTTTTTTTTCCCTAGAGTTTCCCAACACACTCCTGGTTTAGGCCACATTCACTTTCGGGTTAAATCTGAATATACAGTTAGGTCCAGAAGTATTTGGACAATGACAGAGTTTTTGTGATTTTGCCTTTATACACCGCCACAATGCGGTGTATAAAGATACAGGTACAGATACAGATAATGAAATTGCATTATACCCATAGTGTGTACTCATTGCTTAGTTTATTTTGTTTAAAAAGCCATTGTTCATGGTTAAACTTTACCTGTTGTTGATGATGGCTAATGTGGCATTGTAGTTAGCACACACTCTTCTAGCACTGTTGAAAGTTACAGACTCCTCTCCAACCCAGAAACAGGCAGGACTGTGCCATTTCCATCCCTGTAGAAAAGATAAAAAAAGGGATGCAGGGTTGGGAATAGAGAGACAGGAGGCTTTAAAAGACAAATACCTCCAGCTGCCTGTCATGGACAGGATGTGTATTCATACCCCTGGATAACTTCTAATGCAGATGCTCTCACAGTGTATGATTTCAAAACTAATTCAAATAGGTAGGAACAACACAAAACTATTCTCTACACACAACTAACACCGGTTTTGAACTTGAGTCATATGACTTGGATTCAAGTCAGGCTTGAGTCACATATTTGATGCCTTTGACTTTAACACCCATGACTTGGACTTGTGACTGATGACTCAATGGCCCTCACGCGGGAATTGTGTCTTATTTCGGGGGTTGGGGGTTTGGGGTAGAGTTTGTAATGTTGCAGTGTCTTGCCACGTTTTTCTTGGATTTGGCCATGTCATGTCATGTGTAGTTTCATTACATTTTTAATTATGTGTTTTATGTCTAATGTAAATGTAATGTAAATTTATGCCTATGTCTGTCTTAGTTATCCACTTATTTCCATGAATTGGAAAGACAAGAAACAAGTTTTTATTATTTATGTATATAACATACTACAGTTACATGTCAAATGTTGAAATGGCAGTAAATTTAGTAAGGTATGATCCATGGCTGGGAGTCATAACACATAACACACTGTTTCATCATGCATGCAGATCAAACTGAATGATATGGTGGCCCAGAAGTAGCCTCTGACCACTGAACTACTGACAGGAGCTCTTTTAGTTAGAAGCTCTTATTGCAGTTCAGCAAAACCGCAGGGTCAACAGGAAGGAATTGAGGATAAAGACACACTCATACAAACGCCTAATAAAATTAAGCATTAAACTATTTTATGAGCTAAGAGTTTTTGACATGACAAGATTTAAATGAAGTACAGACAGAAGGGTGAGAGTAGACGGAATGGAAGAGGAAAGGATATGAGAGAGAAATGTGAGAGAGGAATGAGGTCAGAGAAAGAAATAGGTTTAGCAGATGTATGAAAATACTTCCAGCTTTGTGTGTGTGTGAGAGAAAGAGAGAGGGACAGAGAGAGAGAGATTGTGTGTGTGTAGTTTGTTTGACCTCCTCACCAATGCATGTGGTTGTGGGATAGAAGGATGGATGCAGAGTGTGTGTGTGTGTGCATGTGTGTGACTGACTACAATATTTACAATATGTCTTTGGCACATTTGTGCTGACTGACTACATCTGGAGTTTCAGCAGTATGACGCTGCAGAAGCTCTGAAAAGATCCTTTATTTCAGCAAAAGAGAGTGAGTGAGAGAGAGCGAGAGAGAGAGAGAGAGAGGCTACACTAATACAGCCACAGTATGAAAAGAACAAAAAAATGGAGCGATAAAGTGTCTGATGAAAGATAAAGAACTTCATGGTACCTGTCTGCACCCGTGGTCTTGGATCGGTCCATCTGTCTTCTGAGCTGCTTTTTTACAGATGGAGGGTAAAGAGGAATTGCAGGGGCTATCATTCCAGCGGCCTTCCTACACACACACACACAGACACAAAATAAAGGAGTTACACAAGCAGTTACATGTCAGAACCTCTGTTAACGGTTTATGTCACATTTTTGCACAATTTACAGTAAACACCTCTATGCCACGTAGCATTACCAAGCATCACCAAACACGCCTGTAGAGTTCTAACTGCACTTTAAAACCCCTACTACAGTTTATATAATATACCTTTTCATCATGGTTTTGGCCGAACTAAGAAATTTGGTGCCCCAGAAGTAGCCTTTGACCTTTGAACTACTGACTAATGCCTCTAAAAGAGTCATCTGTTTTGCAATTTGTCCCTCACAGTAATGCAGCCAGCTGCCTTCAATGTGCACTCACAGCCACTGATGCTCCACTCAGGAGCCTAAAACACAAGAACTTAAAGGAATACTTCAATATATTTCAACCTAATCTCTATCTAAAGCATCTGTAGTATACCCTCATGGAGCATTTTATTAGGAACACCTGTACACTTACTCATTCATGCAATTATCTAATCAGCCAATCTTGTAGCAGCAGTGCAATGCATAAAATCATGCAGATACGGGGCAGCTGCTTTGGGTAATGTTCACATCAACCATCAACAAGGGGAAAAATGTGATCTCAGTGATTCTGACCGTGGCATGATTGTTGGTGCCAGAAGAACTGCTGATCTCCTGGGATTTTCACACACAACCGTCTCTAGAGTTTACTCAGAATGGTGCAATAAAGAAAAAACATCCAGGGAGCAGCAGTTCTGCGGACAGAAACACCTTGCTGATGAGAGCGGTCAACGGAGAATGGCCAGACTGGTTCGAGCTGACAGAAAGGCTGCAGTAAAGCATCTCAGAATGCACAATACTTTGAACCTCGAGGCGGATGGGCTACAACAGCAAAATACCATGTCGGTTCCACTTCTGTCAGCCAAGAACATAAGTTCATGAACATGCCAATAAGTTCAATGTTCTTTACTGGCCTTCCCAGTCACTGGATCTGAATCAAATAGAACACCTTTGGGATGTTGTAGAATGGGAGATTGGCAGCATGAAAGAGCACCTGAACATCTTCAGGAACTACATGATGCAATCATGTCAACATGGACCAAAATCTCAAAGGAATGTTTCCAACATCTTGTGGAATCCAGGCCATGAAGAATTGAGGCTGTTTTGAGAGCAAAGGGAGGCCCTACCCAGTATTAGTATAGTGTTCCTGATAAAGTGTTTGGTAAGTATATGTGTGAGCAGCACAGCAGTGATGAAATTAAAATGAAAGTCACTAATATTAAATATTGGAAACAATGTGTCATAGATGCAAGCATAATATAATAGGACACTTGTTAAATCTGTCCAAAAAGTTTTGTTAAACGTATTTCTGTAGAAAGGTTCTGTGAATTCATCAGTGAAAGGGTTTTGTAAGAGAAAGATCTGACTTTTTTTGGAAGGTAAAATATGTGGTTATTTTCAGCCAGCATTGATCAAACACAAGGGCACAAATAATTCAAAGGATTTTACATCATCATGTGTTAGACTGACAAAATAAAACTCCATAAGAGCAACTTCGGTAAGATCATTTGTCTCTGAGACCTTTCTTGTTTGAATGTAACAGTTTTAGCATATTGTATTCGCACATTTTTCAGTCAATACTTATTGACTGATTTTAAAATCTGGCCATAGACTTCCATTATGAGTGAGTTTCAGGTCAATGGTTTTCTGTTCTTTTCTCAGTACAGGAAAACTTTTCAAAATTCCTCCTGGTAATTGCCCATGCACTGCAAGTGCAGTAAATAGAGATCAGGTTGAAAAACACTTTTATATACCTTTAGGACACACTTCGTCAGACAGGGTGGTAGTCTCATACATATTTTTGCATTAACCTCCTTCAGCACTTTTCTCTTAATCCCAAGTGGTCTACTTTTTGTAAAGCTTTATTATGCTGTAGCAAGACTCATTTATTAGGTGATCTGTTCATTTTTCACACAGATGAAGTCTATTGATAATAAGCAACAGCTTCTAGAGGTATTATCTCTATCTGGGCACCTTCAAGCGTTTGGTTGCAAAAGGTACCAGCACTTAAACTGTGAAATGTTCCATTTTCAGTTTCAATATAATTTCTTGGACTTTCTTGATGGTGTTCCAGGTATTGCAAAACAACAAGATTGAGAATTAGAGAGTTTTAACTATACCTTTTTCTTTTTATTGCTTATGGATTGGAGCAATAATGGTTGGGCCATATCGTTTACTAAGTACTGACTTAAAAATTGGCTATATTTTGATTCGGCCCTGAGTAGACGTTGTAATTCATGCTGGAGGAAGTCAGGCCACACCAAAGAAGTAAGCTTTCCATACACCACTAACACATAATAGATGGTTTCATCAGGTTTATTGGTCAAACTGAGAGATTTGGTGTCTCACTGGTGTCCCATGGTGTCCCTTTAGACCTCTGAACTACTGACAGGAAGTCCTGGGATGTGGTTTTTGGTTAAAACCTGATAATGCAAACAGCAGAGGCCCTTGTAAGAGCTTTAAGGTTATTGTATTTCCAACTGATATGTACAGTATATAATTGAGAACGCCAAAATGTTATGTTGTATGTGATTTAATCTGTTACATAGTAATATGTACATATTACTGGCCATAACGGAAGTTGGAGCAAACAAAGATGCTGTTTTCTGTATGCAGACCAACACAGTAACCAACAGACCAACATAATTTACACTGTTTACTCGAAACTAAAGAAGTTGAAAGTTTAAAAAGCTTAAGTGATCTAAGAGAAATTACAGTCTGATATTTTATTTATATGAGAATGTATTGCCTCTCATTATTTTTGTTTACCCCTGTCATGTACTTTGAATACATTTCTTGGATTTTTCCTAATAAACACTCTTCTCTCAAAGTCTCACACCTGTCCATTACATTATGCTAAGAGTATACAGCAAAATCAGCAATGTTACACTAACACTAGATCATGGCTGCTCAGTCCGGAACCTGGGAATGTCCAGCCCTACAAAGTTCACGTCCACCTCAAATCTAACACTCCTGATACAGAGAACTAAGACCTATAGTAGCACCAGAATAATATATTCAGGCATGTCAGAACTATATTAGAACTATAGTAGAAATCCAGGAATCTGGTTAGACTAGCAAAAATAGAGTGCATGTCTGAGAATATCAACTACTAATATAGCACTGGACCTAACATCTGGCTTTGTGGCTCACCTCAGACCGGCTCACTCTGGGCTCAGCCCAGATATTAAAATGTCCTTTATATATATATTTATGTATATGCCCTTTAAATCACATACTAAAATTAACTGAAAAAGTTGTAGGCTCTATAAAACAACATGTAAACCATCGAAAATTTGAAACTCAAGTCATATAAAAAGGTATGAAGGTTAAGGTTAGTTGGTTGGGTTTAGCATTCATACCTTTTCTTACGATGACACTTGAGTGAGATGACACAAATGAAACTGAGCAACATACAACCACACTGCACTTGCTAGTTCAAATTTCTATGAACTTTTCATGAGTTCATGATCAATTGCTCTATAAAGCACTTTTTAAACAATTTGGTAAATACTTCATATTATACTGACATTGGATAAACTTTAGAAACTGGGCTCTCTTATTATACTGGGCCATTTCACTATAAACATAGTCCTGTGTGATTGTAAAAGCTTTCTGTAATGTTTTATTTTATTTAGCTTTCACTTTGTTTCCTTGTCTTATGGTTTGGGTTTGTCTTCTATCTAATTATAACCTGCGTTCAAAGTGTTTTCCAAGATTTATACAAGTAAATTAAGAATATGAGTTAATATCACCACAACATCAACTATGACTTCAGGAAAAACATGCTTGAAAAAAGATGCAGTGTTGACACTAATGAAAAGTTTGCATCAAACAATTTTAGGGTTTTTGGTTCCTAAAATGTTCAAAGTTTTTTGTGTGTTCTGAGAATGTATTATGTAATGCTTAGAAACGTTCCTACACACTGTCGTTACATTGTAGAAATGTTAGAAATGTTGTAGAAATGTTGTAGAAATGTTAACACAAACAGTTCCATTATTCTTAGTCTTTCTGGGAACTTTGTGTAAGCAAAATGCTAAGAACATTGTGAGACAACAGTTTGATTGGTCAGAAGGTGTGGATTAATTTCCTATTAGCAAGACTCGAACAGTGGTTCAGCTGCAAGCTTTACATTAATGTGTTCAATCTCATATGTTAACTTTTCTACACATGGGACCTGTGTGGTGGATGCTCTGCATAAACAGATTAAAATTGTGTATAATTGTTGATATGGTGAAGTTCTTTGAAGGAGATGATTATTTAGCTTTGAATGACTCCTCAGTGACAGCGCTTTGTAAAATCACAGGTAAATCTGTAACTATCTTATTGGCACTCACAGGACCCCACATGATGACGCAGTCCTCCTGCGTGTTCAGGAAGTTGTTGGGCTCGAATGGGTGCCAGAATGTGAAGATAACAGGCGTACGATCTGTCCACTCAAAATTCATCTGCATGGCAGTATCGTGCAGTCCGATCCACAGCTCTTCTACATCTGAAAAACCAAGAAAAATAGACTTATAGACCTAAATAATTTGATAAATCATTGTTTGCATTAGTATGTGCGTATGGTTTTGCACCTCTTTTCATGTGCATATTAATAAACTCCAGCTCAGGGAGTGTGTGGATGCTGACTAAGTGGGCGTCCATCTTCTGGCAGGTTTTCTCAGCGTAATTCCAGTCCAGCTTGTCTGAGTTCAGCCTGTAGCAGCCAGCCTGGAAGTTCTGCCAGCCGATATCACACTGGTACCGTCCATCGTCTGTCCATGAGTCTAAAAACATACAAACATGGGTGAATATAGAGACAGGCATGCGTGCAGAGGAAAACCTGTCAGGAAAAAATGCATAGTCTATGCATAATAAATGCATGCAAAACACGTTCACCCTATCATCCAGAGACCGCGAGTTTGAATCCCCATGATACTACATCCGCATGATACCGGGAGCCCAAGAGAGCAAAATTGGCCATGTTCTCGTAGAGGAAGGGGTGCCATAGTCTCTCTTCCTTATCAATCACAGCGACACTAACCAATCCCGGTCGTCTGTGAGCTTATAGATGCGCACGTGAGCAGACAATGCTTTCCTCCGGGTGTGTTATGCAACTCACTGACGTTGCATGAGCAGCAGTTCACAAAGATGCAGTCGGCTGGCTTCACGTGCCTCAGAGGAAGCATGACTAAATTAGGGAGAAAATTTAAAGAAATCCATAGAAACACACACCTGTGGTGAAAGGGTCAAGGGTGGCATTGGGCCGTTTCTTGCAGATGTAAGGCAGAGCCATGGAGCACTCTCTGTTCTGCCAGCGCCCTGAGCTCTCGGTGCGGATCACACCACAGTTCTGATCGTCCTCGTGGTCTGGCTGATCTACAACATACACACAAGCATTATTCGATTCAGTTCTGCCTGACCCAGACAATTACCTGCAGTCTCTCAGATGGCAAACAAAAAGGCAGGGTTTCACACCGATCCTTTGAAGTCACAGTGAGTCAGCGTTCCCAGTAATTAGTAAATGAATCGTGCCATTGTTCCACTCTAGAGATGTGTATGAGCATGTGTGGCTTTGCGGGCGGGGTTCCTCTCACCTGCCTCCCAGTTGAGGTATTTGAGAGGAGCGGAGTCAGACCACTGCCAGCCTCCGTTGAGGTCCAGATCATTCAGACCCATCCACAGAGTGGAGCTGTAACCAGTGAGGAAACCTGCAGGAATATAACACACACACACACACACAGCACAAAATATATTTAGATATTTAGATGCAAACAGGTATTCCTTAACATATGACTTTCTTTGTAAACTTTTTTCATACTTTTTTTCATAAGGCATGTTTCCCCCAGTGTTCAGGAACTTTTTGAGGAACTAAAGATTTAAGGCAAGGCATTTCAAGTAAAATCTGTAAAGGTCCAGTTACACAAAATTCGTTGCATACAAAGGTCCAAACACGCATCTACCAGTGACACCAGTTACCATTTAATGCTTAAGCATTAGAGAGTGTAGTGAGTTTATGGCTATAAAGAAGATAATTCAAAGCTGTTATGTTTTGTTTCGTAGTGGTTCTCCACATTACCAATTTTGACTAGCACCATGGACTCTAAACAGATGAAACATATGTATTTGGAATTTGACATAGGGAGAATACATAAATGTGTACTTCTTTGTCCATACACTCAATCAGGAACAAAAATCAGCCCTGGTTTCTGCAGTAGAAATGAAAATGTTCCAGAGGTTCCTGAAAAGCTTTCTGAGGTTGAACCATGCCTCCATAATCATTATCATAACCCCCCTCCCTCTCTCTCTTTCTCTCCCTCACCGTTGATGTAGCTCTGCTCCTCCACCTTGGTGATGCTCAGTAGTTCTGCCCCCTGCTGTTGGCAGCTGGTGTGAGCCTCCTCCCATGACAGAGTGGCCTGGAAATTAAACTGGTAGCAGTTATCCATCAGAGAGTCTGTGTCCCAGAATGTCTCACAATCCGCACCTAGAGACAGAGAGACAGACAAAACAGGCATGTCCTCACTGGGCCAAAGTACTAAAATGCCAGCTGGTGACATTACAGGTACATCTGAGTCATATGAATGAAAACAGCCCAGGTGTTATACAGGAAGAATTATGCACAGTTTTATCTGTATTTGTTTTGGCTTAGGATTTTGTTTTTTGCAACCAGAAGCGATGGTTAGAATGACAGACATCTATTTTTTCACCAGGGCTTGCATAAGTTGCATCATCTTTAATGTTGTCTGTAAATGAATATCCTTGTGTTAATATGAGAAAAGAAAATCCAGTAACTACAGTGTACCACTGAGGAAAAAAAGGGCCTAGCCCAAAATGGCAAATATTAAGCTTTTAATGGTCTTAACAACAAATCATTACTCAGAAAATTAGCAAGAATTAAACAAATGCACTCCTGAGATCTCCTGTGCCACCATTTGCTCTTTTACTTTGCTGTAGAGAACTGTTTGGGGAAAAGCTAGAAACAGTGAAATTTACTTATATGGTCTTCTTGTACACAAAGGTAAAATCATTACATTAAAATAAAAGGTTTGGTGTAAAATTCAAACTAACACATGTCTGGGTGTACAAAACTTTCCAAAAATATCTTCTGGGATGTTTTTTTTTTTTTTTCATAAAAGATGAGTCATTATTTGGTTATCTGCCATACCTGATGCAGCCCATCAAGGGCAACAAATCACATTTAAACATTTAAAGAAATCAAAGGGAAAAGCTAAGCTACTAAGGGAAAGGGAAAAGCTACTAAGTTCCTTTATCTATTTGTTTAATTCTTGCTAATTTCCTGACCAATGATTTGTTGTTAGGACCATTAAAAACTTAATATTTTGCCATTTTGGGTTTGGCCCATTCTTTTTGCCCAGGAGTGTAACAGACGTAGTAAAAATTGCAGAGCAATACACAAAGTTTCTAGAGAAACAGATCACTTCAGACAAATGGCATTTAAATTGATTCCAGTTTGAGATGATTTGTTTGGAAACTGTCATTCCAATCTGGCCACCTCTGCAAAGGTCAAAGTCTTCTGTACTGATGACTTTCCCATGGCAGAAAACTTACTGACTGTGAAAATCACTGAGACTGGAGATTCCTTCCTTAAATGTTAAATACACATCTCCTTACAGAAGACTTTTCCGTATAAAAGATTATTTTTATTCTTTGTTAAACAGCACATTTTAAAAATCTGTTTATTATTAGCCATGGTTTATTTGAAGCATCTGCCAAAGGACTTCCTGTGAATGAGTTGTTACTATAGAAACAATAATGTATTAGAATGAGAACATTAATATAAACTTGTGATTTGTCTTCTTGCAGCTGGAACTACTGTCAGAGCTGATGTTGCAGAAGAGTAATCAATACCTTCTGAACAATCAGATCCGAGAATTCAACAGTACTGTGGCATAATGTAACATATTGCAAAATTAATATCCCAGCATAATCAGAGTGTACTCACTCTTAACAGGGCAGAATCCCCAGCGTTCATCTTTGCCATAGTCATGTGTCGTGGCACACCAGAGATGGCCGTCCTCTCTCCCCACGCTGGTGCAGCTGTGGAACCACTGGCCATCATATAGGAAAGGCAGGTAACATGGGTGTCCATGAGAGTTTCCCTGGATGGTGTAGATTTCTGTGAAGAGGGGAGAAATTAATAATTAATCTGCCAAAAAAAAAAAAAAAATCCCTGCATGCACTAGGACTACTGAATGTTTCTAGTTTTCCAGACTGTAATCTCTTGTGTCTCTTGGTGAATAGCCATTCAGGAGTGGCCAAATACACGTCAACTGTTTCCAGCAACTGGAAATTATTACTCACTTTCAGTGTAAACAACGCTGACAGAGTACACCAGTAAATAAATAATTACATTGTGAAAGAATTACAAACTGCTTTTTTGCCCTTACCAAGGACTCGTGTGTACATGTGCACAAGTCTGCTAAATAGTGCCATGTCACTTTAAAGTCCTAAAGACGTTGGTCCATGTTCTCTCTTCTTTTCTCAAGCTGTGTCCCAAATCACATATCACCTAATACTAGACTAGTACATTAAACATACTTTTAAATGGATTTGTACATGAAAGAATTTGTACATTGTACCATTTTATAATTAAAGATGTAGTCAGTGAGTTTGGCAAAGGCTAGCTAAAGCTAAAATTCTAACAAACTAAAGTTTAAAGATTTCTGCAGCATGATTGACAGGTAAGTAGAGATGCCTCTTTGTCCTGCTTGGTTGGATGTTGGTGGTCCAAATCATTTTATTTTCTTCTTGGCCTGTCATTGACTCCACAGTATTTGTTCTCAGATATTTTATTGACAACTGCAAGAATTTGAGAAGAATATGAGATATATCACAAATATTACAAAATGCATTTTGCCTTAAAACTCAGTGACCCCACTTTTAAGGAACAGTAAAAATATACTTACTGTAAACAACAGTGCTGAAATGTATTCAGTGCTACCTGACGTGAGCTTGCTAACTTAACCAATAATGTGTGCTGTGCAACATATGGAGACAGTGGCAGATGAACTCTCTCCCATCAGTGGCAGCCATGTTGCTTTTGCTGGTATATGGGACAAGACCCTCCTCTTTTGTGCTGCGGTGCATGATGGGACAGTTTAGTGCAAACTGCTCCATACTTAATAATTTAAAAAAAATACTGTATTTTGGTCCCAACATTTGGGACTTTTTACTGCACTACATTTGTGCTACATTTTCTCAGTTTTATCAAACTTGGGCAATACAAAGGAATTTTAAAAAATGAATTACTCTGATGTTGCCCACAAAGGTTTTTGTGGTTTCCATATGCAATCAAATACACAATTAGGCTTTGTATATACAGTACCGTGCAAAAGTCTTGCACATGCAAAGAAATGCTGTAGAGCAAAGATGCCTTTAAAAATAATGAAATTAAATGTTTCTACATTTAAAAAAAATACCACAAAGAGCAGTAAACAGTAATAAATGAAACAAAGTCAATATGTGGTGTGACGATCCTTCGCTTTAAAAAAAATATAGTAGTCTCAGGTACAATTAGTGCAGTTTTATAAAGAAATGAGCTGTAGGTTTTGCTGAGCATCTTGCAGAACCAGCCACAGTTCTTCTGGAAACTTTGACTGTCACACTTGCTTCTTATTTTTGCAGCAAAACCTAGCAGCTTGAATATAAAAAACATTATAAAAACATTTTTTTGTCTGAAAAGTGGTCTCTTCTTTATATATTAATGCTGCTTTCTTTACTGACATACAAACATTTTTCTGTTACATTTAATTTCGTGCTGGAAAACTAATGTTTGGAAATCAAAAAGGTTTTTGTACTGAATCAATAATGTAGAAGTCATAAAATACAAATCTATAACAAAGTTTGTACTAAAAAAAAAAAAATAGGGTGCCTAAGACTTTTGCACAGTACTGTACATGTTAAATTATACAAGTTGAAACACCTTTGACTGAAGAATTCATGGAATATTTTTTTTTTTAAGTATATATTATTTATTAATAACACTCAACAACTGCCTTTGGACTTTTGTTACAAATGAAGTTTGAGTGAAGAGGTTTTTCTCAGTACAGCTCAACATGTCAGAACTGTTGTCTGTTGTCTGTTGTCACTCATATGCTACAGATGTGTATCATGGATATTATGCTGAAAAATCACTGGAGTATTCCTTTCTAAAAAACAGGGGCAGACATTACAAAATTTCACAGTGCCTTCACACGCAGACAGAGGCACACACATGCCTGCAAAATCTACCAGTGACTAAGATCGGTGGCATCTCCTTCTCAGGTTTGAAAACACTCCAATTCATTCCAGCCGCCTCGCCACGAACCAGACGACAGGAATCGCAAGACAGAACGAAGCAAAGAATTTGGTCTTTCTGTGAGTTTCGTGCCAGTTGACAGAAATCCGAGACATTCAGGGAGAACAGTGCAATGAAACACAGCTGCCCTAAAATTTTGTACCGTCTGCAATTAAATCACATTGTCTTCCCAAGTTCAGTCTCTCATCTCAGCAACAGCTCTCAGGCACTTTTGTTATTTTTTCCATTTTATATGCTACACAGCTGTAATTTTGACCAAGTGCTGTGGTGAAAGATGTAATTCTGAAATAGTCATGGCTGTGATGAAATTGTACCAAATGAAATGCTAAAAGCACCAAAAGCACAGATCTACTAAAGATCTATTAAAATAACAGAAGTTGTTCCATATGTCCCTGTGTACCTAAAAGAGAATAAACTGAGAACATTGTACTATATCCTGATGACTCTACTTTCTCACATTCAAGAGAAATGTATACCTTAACAAGGGCTATGTGTACAGATTTCATTTAGTTTCATATAATCAAGAGAATTGTTATGAATTTAAAAGCATGAGTCTATGGATTCAATCACTCTAGGGTTGGGGCATGCTGATGTAATAAAGTAATAAATGACAGTTTGGCTTGATTATTTTCCAATAACTGTATATAGCAAAGTGTTTTATTCCTCTTATACACTATATAGGTGTGTTGGTCAGGTGTCCACAAACCTTTGGCCATATAGTGTACCACATCAGTTTGCTAACAAATTCAAAGCAGTTATTCGTTTATAATTACATTTAATGCTGTGGAAAGTCTGTGAAACAAGTTCCTGTTATCAAAAAAAAAAAAAAAAAAACCAAAGTTTTACCGCTGACTGTTACAAGGCTCTGACATGGAAGACTCCTTCCAAAAATGCTAACTAAATGGATCCTCACAGAAAACTTCACCATATCAAGTGTTATATACATTTTAATCTATTTATTTGGAGAAAATGATAACATGTTAGAATGAGCAAATTAATATATACCTGTGATTTGCCTTGCAGCTAAACAAGTGTCAAGCTGCTGTAATGTAATGTAATGAAATATAATATAATATAAGGGGGCACGGTGGCTTAGTGGTTAGCACAGTTGCCTCGCACCTCCAGCTTTGGGGGGGTTCGAATCCTGCCTCCGCCCTGTGTGCGTGGAGTTTGCATGTTCTCTCCATGCTTCGGGGGTTTACTCTGGGTACTCCAGTTTCCTCCTCCATTCCAAAGACATGCGTTATAGGCTGATTGGCATTTCTACATTGTCCGTAGTGTGTGAATGGGTGTGTGTGGGATTGTGCCCTGTGATGGGTTGGCACCCTGGGGTGTCCCCCGCCTTGTACCCTGAGCTCCCTGAGATGGATAATATAATATAATGGGACATAGCTCCAACTTGAGCTTAATTTAACAAGACTCCAGCGCACTAAACGACCTTAATGATAACTATGCATCTACTACTAAAATAGTATATGATTATCATTAAAGTTAAGATTTGTTATCTGGGTCAAACTGCGCACACTGACATTTAGACCTCAAAATTATCAAACAATTGTTGTGAGAGACGTGCATGCTTGTTTGCCAAATGCAAAATTGTGTTTCAGTTATCCGTGAACATCAACACATTTTTCCTGCATGATATCTAGTCTGCTCAGTAGAAATATTAAATCCTATCTGACTTAATTTGTTGTAAAAACAGTATTTCACCCTGAAATTCACCCTGATTTGCATAATTTGCAGATTATTACACTGTTTTCCTTGAAGCATTTAAAAATGAAGATACCATACAAATTGGACCAAGGATGTTCATCTAACCCCACTGGCTCACACATTGCTGCTGGGGACTAAATATATTTTAACTGGATCTTGGAATGGAATTATTTTTTAAATGTCTTTTAATTGACTTCTGGGGTTAAATGCATTAAAAAATTTTCCACTCTGTGAAAGTGATAAAAAATAAATGTAGTAAAGTTTAATATTTTATATATATATATATATATA
>CM075015.1:7243486-7271042 GCA_037576675.1 Pangasius sanitwongsei | reverse complement strand
GTCATCCATGATGAAATGTCTGCCAGACATGCTGATATCCGAGCAGAAACATGAGTGTCTGAGGGAGGGAAGGAGAGCTTGCACTGATGTCCAAACAAAGTTGCACTAACTTAGACTTGGTTGTTTCATGCATCATTTCTTGAGTTTTGGGGCTGTCTGTTGATAATGATTGCACATAAAAACAAACAAAAAAAAAAGTATAAATATGCAATTACTACCAATTTCTGTCCAATTGCACAAACCACTTCAGAAAGTCTGAGTTGCAATTTGGCCTCTTATATGAGTCTAAATCCAGTGCCTTCCACCGAGCATGACAAAACTGCACGCAAAACCACTATTTTTCATCCAGAAATCATCTTTTGCATAACTGGAAAGGAGGAACACAGGTTGCCAAGCACTGATTTGCATGTTAACGAGCTGCTTTGCATTTCACTACAAGTTTCACTACAGCTTGTGCGGGTAAAAGAATATTCAGGATACAATACTGGTACAACTCATGAAAAATCCAAGTGAGTTTAATACAATTAAAATACATCGTTATTATATACACCTTCCTCATTATGTGAGCTCTTTCTCTAAATTTAAAAAAAAATAAAATAAAGTTTCTTATTCTCTAAGAAAGTTGTGCTTTAGTTTGAGCATGCAGTGAAGCCCAATTAACACCTCCTGGACATGTTCATTGCACACATCCTGTTATAAGGTAATTAACATACAGACTTTATGGGACTGTCACCATTTGTTGAATCTCACAACAAAGGGAAAGCCAACTCGAGTTTACAGTGTAGAAACAGCAAGCTAGAAATGCTCGTTATTGTCAAAGCCAGTTTTAAGAGACCATGTTGGAGATCAGTCCAAATAAATGAATTTTGAAGAACACAGGAGAATAAACGATTGTGTTACAATCACTAGATTTATGCTCCACACAAGAGAGACACTGCAATAGTAACAAAATGCAAAGAGTAAAAAATGCATTTTTTACCTAATCTCCATTTTCCACTGATGTAAAACGAAAGGAAAAAAAAAACCCACAACAGCTCTATTATGCAGTGGGGGATATTTTTCTGGAATGGTTTAAAGGGGAGGGTCATTGCAATTCAATACACTTATTCTGACATCACAGCACTGCTGAATTCTCTAATCGGATTGGTCAGATATTATCTATCAGTTTTCCATAACAGCAGCTCTGACAGTAGTTCTGGCTATAATTCAAATGATTCCACCACAGCAGAGTCCTCAGGACAGAGGACATTGTGCTTCCCAGTTTCTTTTTAACACAACAAGCTGGGGTTTATTATCTATCTATCAACTTCAAAAACTATAAATGGAAAAATGTAAGTGTTGTTCCTTAATAAATTAAAATTGAAATCGGTGACAACTTGCTGTGGTAGAATAGGAATAATACTTTGGAAAATTCTGTTATTGGAAAATAATTAGCTTTGGGATGGTTCACACTCTACTTCACCCTGGTTAACATTTCGTTCCTTCTGTACAGAATGATTCCAGGTCTCTTCTCCCAGCCACAGGATGAATTGTTGATGTGTTGATCCTAAAAAAAGTAATCAAAATAAGTCAAGCTCACACTAGCCAGAAATTTTTAACCAACAGTATTTAATGATCATTGCCATTTCCGCCCTGTACCCGTCATTTACTATCCCCCCCTCCCTCCAAAAAGTCCTCTTCCCCACACAGTAGACAATCAGGACCAGGAATCAGCTATTTAAACAGACCTAAATAAATATGAGCGTGTGTGGGTGCGAGTGTATGCGCATGTGTATGTATGTGCATGAGAGAAACGTTAAAATCATGGAAAAAGAAAAAAATAAAATAAAATAAAAAATAAAAATTCTACCTTAAATCTCAGATTAAAAACAAAAAAAAAAAGTGTTAATTTTCCCAATTATAACAGAAAATAGAACATACTTGGGGCCTTCCGTTAGTAACACTAAACCATCTACAACAATCGCTTTTCTAAAAAAAAAAAATGTCTTCACATCAAAAACATTTTTAAAATAAATCATTAGAAAAAGAAATCTCAAGTTAAACAGCACCACCTGCTGGCAGAGCGCCGCTTTGGTCACAGAGAAGGAGGGGGGTGGAAGAAAGTGAGACTGACCGACACAAGTGGCGAGGGCGGGCGGGACAAATAAGACCAAAAAAAAAGGTTTTAAATAAAAAGCGCTGTAAGACTTCACCATTACAATTCCCAACCGGCAAAAAGAAAACTGTTTTCGTTTTAGCACTGGTTATTTGTTTGAATGATGGTGGTTTTGATATGGGTGATTGAAATGTGGGCTATTGATATTGATTTGCTCACTAGCAAAATTCCCTAGATGGAGGGTGTACAACAGGAAGTGGGCACTGGGAAGGAAAAGAAACTCATTTGCAATATCTTACACAGAAGACACTGTAGTAGGAGTGAGGGGGCTCTCCCACATCATTAGCTATTTGCCTTCAAAGAAACTGAAGATAACTTTCTTTATGAATATGCCTGTATGTGTGCATGTGCGAGTGTGTGTGTGTGTGTATGTGTATATAATGTGTGTGTTGTTGGGTGCAGGGCACATATCAGTCCATTTTATCTGTCCAAGCACTTGCACATCTGTCCTTCATTCAATCCACTATTACTTGTAGCATGACATGGCCTCAGGAATTTTCTCTCTCTTACAATAAGGATGCCTTTTTTTTTTTTTTTTTAAAAAAAAAAACCTCCCCTCCCCATACAAGATTTGCGATGCTGGGGAGAGGAAGAGGGGTACAGAGGGATGAACATTGCTCCAGCTTTCCATCCATCTCTCTTTCCCCTTCCTCCTGCTCTCTTTTTCTCTCTCTGTATACTTAGAGGCAGATCCTCCACCTTGGGCGCTGCAGAGCCAAGTACGGCAAATACAAAGCCCGGCTCTCTCTGATCCAATCAGACAGGTATGGATGGGCGGGGCTCTCAGTTTGAGGCGCTGCTATTGGATGAGCTGGAGGTGGAGGCGACGGCCGTGCTGGAGTTTCCCGTGGTGGCCACAGATTTGCGGATGTGAGGGAGCAGGAAGGGGTCACTGGCCAGCTGATGGACATCAATACGGTCCTCCTTGCGGTACACCAAACACCGACGAATGAAGGCCTGCAACCGTGGCCATGGATATAAAAACTTGGTTAATTAGATTAAACTAAACTGTCTGTACACAGAACTAAAATCATGGATCACTTATTAGTGATAGGAGTTTTAAAAAAAGGCACAGCAAAAAAGGAGAGAACGAGAGCTGTACCTTAGCTTCAGGTGAAACTCCAGGTTTGGGAGGGAACTGCACCTCTGTGGCTTTGAGTATAGTGTTCTCCTGTAGGATATCCTGCTGCGACTGATTATGACCAAACGGCTAGAATAGACAAGGGAACAAAAATGATTACTGGGATAAAATCTTCATCAAACTGAAACCATTTAAAAAAATTAAAAAAAAAAGATCATAGTGCCATCTGAATAATGTTAATAATCATATTATTAGCACATGTAAACGTCTGTATGGCTACGGCATTGCTTGATCTTTTTTCCCTTTATTTTTATCTAATTAATTTAAAAAAAAAAAAAAAAAGCAATCCAAAGAGTTATTATTCGTGATATGGACACGATTAACCAAAAAAAAACTACAAGAGGATGAAAAGGAAAAAAAGAAAAATCCAGAAAAACCAGACTATACTAATATATGGGTAAATTGTAGCGAGCTTTAGGGGCAAAAATGTTGCTGAAGCTGTTTTTGCAATTTTTTCCTGTCTTTTGAAATATCAAATCAAAACATAAATTAATCGAAAAAAATATTAGGGCTAAGGAAAAGGGGAGAAAAAAAAAAAAAAAAAAAAAAAAAAAAGGCTAGCACACAGACACCAAATTTTCACCAAAAAGCTATTTTTGTCAAAAAGAAAATAAATCTGTTGTCAATTTCCTTGTACTGTTCTGAGGAGTGAAAAGATCCCCTCAAATGTGAATGCGTGTTACCTTTTTCCCATAGAGGCACTGGTAGAAGATCACTCCAACTGACCACACATCCACTTTGTTGGAGATCTTGGGTGGCTCTTTCCCTACTACAAAGCATTCTGGGGGCAGGTACCTACAAAAGGGAGAGGGAATGAATGAATGAAAGAATGAATAAATGGGATCTTAACTAGAATTGTGTGTGTTAGAGCCAGAAATTCACCATTATAGCAATCTTACTTAATTATGCACTGAACATATTCTTGCGGTGACCCAAGCAAACACGCAAGCATACCAGTAAGTCCCAGCTCCTTGCGATGTAAGCTCCATGCCGTCTACGCCGTAGTTGTCATCGTCCATGATCTTGGACAAACCGAAGTCTGTGATTTTTATCTCCCCACATGCTGTGCCATTCACCAGCAGGATGTTACCTAGATGCAACCATGAGTCAGCCAGGTAGAAGCACAGTGATTATTTACAAGTCTGCCAAATCAATAAACTGTTTCTTTAGCTATGGCGGCAGCGGGCTCCATTTTAAGCGAGTCTGTTTCCCTGTAGGAAAACATTAAGAAGCCAGCGATGTGTGTTCTGCTGCCATCTACAGGTTGCAGTGCTTGTTGGTGGGCCTGGTATATCCATAAATCCATAAGGCATTCATATATAATAGACATGACTGCACAACCACACCTCATAGTTGTCTTTTTACAGTTTAATTCATACACACCTGGCTCTGTTAATTCAGTTCTACTGACTAAGTAATGACTGGAGCTACAGACTAGCTCTGTTGAGGAAATTACTGTCCAGGACTTTTCAAGGACATACACCATGACTTGGATACGTGACAGCTGTTGTACATGGAATGTTGTTTAAGAATGATTCACATCTGTCGACACCCACAACCACACTAGTCAACCACACTAACTACCCCTTATTAACCCCTTATCAAAATTATAACTTAAATTAATTACTTTGATAACAGAATAAAATAGCGAGCCTAGAATATTGACTGATCAAATGGTGTTGGTTAATATTCTATAACAGCAGCTCTAACAGTGCCACCCATAATTCAAGTCACAGGATTATATTAATGTATTTAAACTCCACATAATTTAAGACTTATATGATACAAATGAAAAAAAAAAGTTATTTAACATCGAAGAAACATCACTGATATGGTGAAGCTTTCTGTAAGATGTTTATTAGACTTGTATGGAAGACCCTAATGGAGTCTCTAATGTCAGCACTTTGTAACAGTAAGTTTTCAGACACACACACACACACACACACACACACACACACACACACACACACACACACACACACACACACACACACAAGGTTTGAAGAGGCACTTTGCACGTTCTTGTTTAGTTCTAACATGACAAGCTGGTTTATATGTCTAGTAAGAGAACAACTATTTATAACTACTATAAGATAAGTGACAACAGGAACTAACTTGTTTTGTGGACATGCCACATCATTAGATGCAGCTATAAATGGATAAAATGTATGACATGTACTTGTTATGCATGCAAAAAAATATGGCAAGCAAGACACTTCAGGAAGTGCTATTACAGCAAAACAACTTTGGGGTGGGAACAGGAACTCCGTTTTGTGTCAGGCTGCATCACACCACCTTATTATCACCCACTCACTCTGCCACATGTGCATATACGACATTCATCTGTCGGAACTATAAAAGACAGGTCTACGACTGGATGTTCAAACAAAGCACCAACAGTTAAAATAGAGCAGTATATTTTCTCTTACGTCCAGGATAATGTTCCAGGACCTCACTGATGATAATTATTTTAGCCTCATCAACAGGAACACCTGTTGTCACCTAGTTTAAGGTCTTAAACTGTAACTGTAGTGCCTCTTTTGTCTTACCTGGTTTAAGATCATAATGGATAATTGGTGGGCGGATCTCGTTCAGGTATTTCAGGGCATTGACAACCTGCATGATGATGGACCGGCCCTCTTTCTCAGACATTAGCTTGTGTTGCTTCAGATAGAAATCTAGATCATTGCCTTCACAATACTCCAGCACTGTGCAGAACCTACACATACACACACACACACACAATACTGTTTCTGTTCCAATGGATCCAACAGCTTTACAGGTGACGCTCACAGTAATGGAAATTTCATTTTACTGCATGCATTTATAATCAGCTCTTGCAGTCACAACCAGTTTGGTCTACGTGTAGGCAGTTAACGTGTCTCTTACGAGTCGGTGTCCAGAGAGAAATAGTCGTAGAGCTTGACTATTCTGGGATGATCCAGTTCCTTATGGATGCGATACTCTCGGCAGGCGTGTCTGGAACAGAAGCATGTAACAGCATTTACCTCGTGTCATACAGGATTAAAAACTCAAGCAGTGCATGTTTCTTCACTATATATGACCACATGACGTCACACGCCTGACAAGCCATTCATGAACACTGATATTTAACCTCTCCCAACTTTAAAGGAATAGTTAAGCAAAAAAAAAAAAAAAAAGTACACAATTTTCCACAAGTTCAATCAGCAAAAACATGTTTAATGTCAGCAGAGAGATGTTTTTGCTAATGCACCTGACAAGTAAGGAAAGCATACTGCCTGTACTCATAATTGTTTATGACAATATGATACAGCTATCAAGAGGATAAAGGCAAGTCGCATAGCTACAACCTGCAGCAGCCAACCTGAAGCAGGAATCGTTTTCATCTTCAGTTTGCTTCTCTAGAAGCGAAACAGCTTATTAAATTCAATCACATAAAGCGACTCTGTGGATGTATAGTCTTTTCCACTCTAGGTAATGTCTCTGATGTCTTGCGCCCTCAAAAAAAAAAAAGCAGCAGCAAGTAGCTTTGAGACACAATGTTCTCTCCTTGCATCATGCAAAGATGAGATCTTCATTTACACACCTCGATATGATAACTGCGAAGTAACCGTGAGTTGTGCTAGCTGCCTAGTTAGAGGACAGTTTTGCGTTTCAGTGTACTTTTTTTCCAATATTTCCACCTCATTGTTTTGCTGGTTATAAGAAGGCGGCATCATCCATGCAACATAATTAATAATTAATCAAAAACAGTTTGTACTGACGGCCAGTGCAGTGTTTCTCAATCCTGGTCCTGCATATACATGTTTGCTGTTTTTCCTCCTCTAACTCACCCAGGTTAACCTAGTGTAGTCTTGGTAATTAGCTGAATCAGGGGATCAGGATCTGAATCAGTTGCAAGCAGGGAAAACACCATACGTGGAGGCCAGGTGTACTCCTGGTCCAAGACTGAGAAACACTGCTCTAAAGCAAAAACGTCTGACACTCAACAAGTGTTAGCTGGTTGACTACATTTAGATTAAATGTCCCTTTGAAGAACATATGAGGCATGATATCTAGTTTTTACTTTTAAAGAAAAAAAATCTTCAATGATCATAAAATGTCCTACTTGTGGTAGTTTTCCTTCTTCTCGTCTCTCCAATTCTTATTGAGCTGATGAATTTTCACAGCCACGTACCGCTGTTCTGTCAAGTCAAAGGCCTGGAAGAGAGGGAGAAGGAAAAAAAAAAAAAAAGATTAAAAAGAGAAAGACTACTCTCCAGTATACAATCTAACGCAAACCAATAATCACACTTCAATGCAGAGACCCACTTTGTGCATTTATACAATATTTAAAATAAACTTAATTTTCTTTAGTGGTGAACAAATGATAAATGCATTAGCTAGCCTACGCGGCAAGTGGAAGCTCCAGTGTGCTGCCCAGCCCAAAGTGACTAGGCCAAAAGTGGTAGCTGATGTAACGTAATGACACGGTAGCTCTCCTACCTTGTAGACTTCACTAAAGCCACCTCGGCCCAGAAGATGCAGGAGCAGGTAGCGGTCATTCAGTGTGGGGTGATCTTTGAACCTGACAAATGCAAACAAAACAAATATGATGATGTTAAAGGAATGTTCTAGCATTTAACCCCCCCCCCCCCAAAACTTTACTCCACCTACTACATCTGTAGCAAATGAGTGATTAGCAGAGACAAGATTTCTGACATTCTTCCCTGTACTGAGAAAAGAACATAAAACCTGTTTACTCACAACTCACTTTGTTTAAGGGCAGTTGTTCAGAGAGTCAATAAACACTAAAAGTGAATTTTTGAACTCTTTAGTCAAATGTATTTCTAAATGAAGATCTGGTTAGCCGTTACTAATGAAGTTTTGACGGCGCCGCTCAGTACAAAACGTCAGGGAAACCGGAAGTAACTGGACTGACTTTATTGCTCCAGTGTTAAAAAGTTGGATTAAACTATCTAGCAGCGTTACTAAGACTTTATCGTTTGAGCGTAAAGGCTGTAGTTTTTGATTCACAGTAAATGGTCACATTTTTTAAATGTTTGACAGAATTCCGCACACAGCTCAGACATCTATTATAAGCATGTTTCTAGTAAACAGTGGAACATTATCAAACTGAAGACTGAAGCAGTAAAACAGCAGAGAGGAGGAGACCTACTGGGAGTTATCTTCATTGTGTATTCTCTTAAGCTCTCGGATGTGAAGATTACGCACTCGTTCCAGCCTCTCCAATTCAACTTGGATCTCAGCTTCCTCCTACGCAGCACAAACAGTTTTTGAGACTCAACACAGATCATCATAATAAATACACCAAACACAGAAAGCCAAGTCGGTTACAACGGATTAAGCATGATAAAACAGAGAAAGCAAACGTCTGGTTGACTTGTGCATGCTCTGTACCTTCTTTAAGTGACCAAGTCTCAATTTGAAAATTTCTTCTTGCTCGTGATATTCTGCTAGCGATAACCTATCGGCACAGAAAATAACAAATGTAAAACATTTGGAAAAATATATCAGTAATGCAGCTGGCAGGTAGAGCTTCGTCCCCTCTTGCTTTCTCTGTACTCACATCTCGTTCTCTGCTCCATTGCTCTTGTTCTTGCGTTTATTGGGTTCTAGGTTGGGCGGCGGAGTCTGGGCTGCACTGGGTGGCTTCTTCTTAGCCAGGAGCTTCCTCTGTCTCTCAATGTCCTCTCTCTGAGAGTTTACCCGCTCCTGCTGCCTACACATGAGAAAAACAGAAACTCAACTAAAAGTTATTTGTAAAAAAAAAAAAAAAAAAAAAAAAAAAAGGGAAAAAACTGCTATGATGACTGCAGCACCCTAGGAATAGTGTTTCTCTTGTCAGTGCTTTGAAATGTGTGCCACATGCCATGTCTTATCTGATGCTAGATAAGAGAAGTAGAAACCATGTCTTTAAAGTTAGAAGAAAGTGTTTCGGAAATTCAACATCAGTGGTGGTGCATTCTATGGCTTGTGAAAATAAATACAGCTGGTGCAAGACAAAAATGAATTTAATCAATCTCTCATAAGTTTAATCTCCAGTGTTCAGTCACGTCACGAAACTCTGCGAGCCAAATCCCAAATGGCGCCGTTCTGAATAAATAATGCACCATATATAATAAAGCAAATTACTTAATATCCAATATAGTGCACTCACTCACTGACGAAGAAGATATTTAATGATTCAGCCAAAAACACTTTTAATAGTCAGTTAACAGTAAGCAAAAGCTGATCTATAAAATCAAACTAAAGTATAATTTAGACTCTCCCAAAAAAATAAAATCCATTATAATGGCACAAAAATGTAACTGAATACAAAAATTCATTATACAGGGAGTTTATTAAAAAAAAAAAAAAAAAAAAAAGGGAGGAAAACAAAACTTCAAACAATCAATAAAATAAAAAATAAAAAAAGTTTATATGTTATAAACATATATTGATTTTTTAATACAGATTTTTTGTATTTTCTCAGTTATATTTTTTAATTATTAGATATTAATGACATTTGGGGATTCCATAGCACAAGGCAATGCTGGATATGTGGGTTATAGTTGTCTCTCGACTCTCGAATACTTTAAGATTATATCCTATATACTAATCTAATGATCCACATTTCATTCCTGTTCATGAATCAGTTTCTGAGTTAGGAAACTGAAAATATGGATCGCTACTTCTTACTGGTCTAGGTCTTACTTGATTAAATTCTGAAAGGCATATCCATCGGTCCACTGCTCTGTGAAGGATGCGCCGTGTCGCACTGTAGTGAAATGGCCCAGTCGGAGACGGTCCTGCATGCTCTTGTCCCTGCACGCCATCTTCTCCTGCTTCGACTGAACACACACAGGCACTCACTTAACACGCCTTCACATTATATCAACTTCACCCACACATAGGTGCCAGGTGTCCATACCTTCTCAATGAGCAGCTTCTTGCTCATAGTCACACACTTATTGAGGCGCTCCTTACAGCGCTCCAACATTCTCTGCTGCTCATCGATCTGTCTGCGCAGGTCACAGTTCACCTGCAACACAAACACACAGACACACTGCAAATTCACGTTCCTGCATGTGCCATGCCATGCAATTTTTATTTAATGTGAGAAAAATGTTGAGGATAAACAAGAATTGGTTGACTGTACAGATGTACACAATGATAAATGTACAGGAACGATTAAGGAAACCTAGCTCCAAAGATGTCTGAAAATGGCTGCTGTTCAAAAATATATGGTATATAGCCCAAAGGTACAGACCGGGTTTGAGTGAAAGACACAGGAACAGACATGCCACAGAAGGCTCAATTCGCTCTGGATTTACTTTCAAACGAGCCATGAGTGTTGGAAGGTTTTAGATATGCTTTTCTGAAACACGTACTGTCCGAGTAGGTCTACGGTAGCAAGGTATTAGTTCCTCAAGGCTGCATTTATAATGAAATACATGCATGTCTCCTCTGTGAAACTCTCACATCCAGATGGCTATGAATTACCACAAGACAACAGATTTCTGGGCTTTATATCGACCGTAATTGATATTATAATAGCTGATTTAATCAGCCTGCAAGATTGCGTCCTTTACTCTGATTAACTTATTTCCTTCTTAGGGACTCGGAGTAATGAAAATGTGTAGTTGCATGTAAAATCCCAGAAATGTCTGCTCAGGACAGCATTGAAGTTATTCAACCACCCTTGGGTTTGTCTGAGTTTTGGACTAAATGTAGGGAAAAAAAATATATTTTAGCATCTGTCAAGTCTGAAATTACCCTAGATTCCTATGCCACCCAAACGTGTGCTGCTTCTACAATGCTTACCCTGAGCAAATCATCGATGCGTCCCTCTTTTTTCTCGAGGTCTGAACTCTTACTGCTCTCCAACGCAGCCAGCTTCTCCAGAGTCATGTCCGACTGAGGGAGAACGAACAAAAACTTGCAAAAGTGCCTCCTAGCATGTATTGCATTATCACCTTTATTTATAACACGCATCATGAGGTGCGTGTGTGTGTGTGAATCTATGGTACCTGTGTTGCCCTGTGCTGCGTGTGTGTGAAAGCTGGTTTGAGGGTGCACGATGAGTGGGAGTGGTCAGTATTGGAATTGATAGAGGACGGACTTCCTTGCTGCACCTGTCAATCACAAAACATAAAACCTTCATACCCATCTTCATTCACCGAATTACATGACATTATGTACACCATCCCAAAGTACATAACATGCTGGGCCATCAAAGGCTTAATTCTGAGCAAATATTTGATCTGACAGCTGGGTGAATGGACGAGGAATGCAGCCAGAGAAGCAGAGAAACATGATGGAGTGGCAACAGGAGTGCAGAAGAAAAGAGAAATGAAGGAAGGAGAGAGTGAGAGCAGGAGACTCACTGCAGCAGGAGGGTTGGAGAGAGAGTGCTGCGGGGAGGAGCGCACCACAGGAGGAATACCACGCGCCGGACTAGTGCCAGTACCACTACCCCCCGCAAACTAGACACACAGGGAGAGAATGGTTAGCATAAAGGGTGAGAGATTAGTGTAAAATCTGTGTGGTTAACAGAAAACAGCCCTCATCTTATTGTAACGCGTTTTTATCCGCAATGCTCAAACCAAACGACTCCGTAGGTATTCACTTGAGGAGTGATGCCATATGTTGCTGTTTACAGGTTGCTGTTGTTCTCACTGGCAGCCATCTTTGTGCAGCTACATAGGATTGCTGGATCACTTGCAAATACAGCCTAGGTGCAGCCGTCTTACCGGTCTCATCCTGAGGTACTCTCTAACCTTGCGTAGCAGCTCTCAGGCTAATGCACATAGCAGTTCTCAGGCTAATGCTTGCTGTTCAAGCTGTCAAAACGTATTTCGTTCTCAAGGGCATTTGTCACAGACTGTTTAGGTCTATTTCTACACACTGTTTATTTCATGGACTTCACAAACACCTTTTTTCTAGCTAGTTCTCACACAAAAGCAGAAGTCAGCTTGGAGTCCATAAGAAGCAGACTACAGTGTGTCACTATGCTATTTGCTCATGATACTAAATGGAGTCCTAAAGCAGGAAGGTAGATGAGTTTGGGGTTTGATTAATACATCTTTACAACAGTGTCTGAAACAGAGATGAAGACAGTTTTATGTTTACTGGTTGCATGTAAAAAAAATCAAGCTATCCAATCTAGAGGACAGTATAAAAATGTTGGTAAAATCTTGTTTTTGTCATGTTTTATTTTTTAATCTTAATAAATAATCTCTTTTGCAGGTTAAAAGGCTGTGACACTCCAGGTTCAGAAGGTCTGTTTAATCTGGCAATATCGTATTGCTGGCATTTTGTTAGTAAACCTAATTATCATGAGCCATACTTTGTGCACCATTAAAACGTGAATGATGAAAAAGTGTAAAATTATATAAACATCCTCCAACCATACTATATTTGAAAATTCAGCACTGTTATATAAAGAACAAGATGTCATCAAATTTCCCAAAAGCCTTTATGTGGCTTTTAAGTCACATTTATAGCTCGGTGGCCTTGTGGGAATTAACCCACAAGTTAATTAAGGGGGTACGCATGTGCGCTTATGCCACCCTCAGCAAAAAGAAACAAACTAAAACTCACTTCAAAGCAGCAACAAGACAAACTCTCACACACACATACACACACACAAAACTACCTTTGTACCAAGATTAGCTATAACAACTAATAAGAAACGATGCACTTCCCTGTTGAAAATGCTTCCCAACATGAGTATGACTTTTACGCTTTTAAAAGCTTGCACAAATGACGACAGAACTAACGGCAGAATTGATTAAGATGTATGAACTGGACACTTCACTTAAATAATACTGATAATCCTGTTACGAATCATTACATATACACATTCAACCTCTTAGAACTCACCTCAAAATAATCACTGATTTTGTGTCCTCGGCCTCCTGCTTTGGCTGGAGGGTGGGGAGAAAAGATACAAAAAATTTAAAAATTTAAAATTTTCTAATTATCAAAACCTCGATTAGATGATCTATTACTGATTCCTCAATCTTGAAATATCGTTAGGTGATGCTATTCTGATTCTAACTACTACATAAATCCTGCCTAACATCTAGAGATATGGGGGGGGGTTGGATCAAGTAGACAGATCGATGACCTTGAAGGATCAAGTAGAAAAGCAAGTGAAAGTGTAACAGTCAAGAATTTCAAAAGCAGATACCTTGGCTGTCAAAGGGGTCTCCTTTCCTCTTACGTGTTCTCTGGTCATTCGGCTTCTTCTCAGGTGTCTGTGTGTGAGTGTGAGAGAGAGAGTGAAGACAAAACAGGAATTTATAACTTCACTTCATTCCACAATTCATCTCGTTCCAGATGTTTCCTTGACGCTGGGAAGTGTGTTTTCTCACAACCTGCAGACTAGACAACAACAGGCTCTCCAAGACTAAACCAATCAGTACAGTTCTACTGTGACTCTGTATGCACATACCATCAACAATACCCCACCATGGAGAAGATCCTCTCATCCTCTCCCACAGAAAAAAGGAAATACTTTTCACACCGGTGAAATGTGATTACTTCATTCGTGCTGTGTGCTGCAAGTATTTTAGCCTTATTAACACTTTCGGCATGCTTTACTGGTAATTACGAAAAGCTTGACGATTAAGGCATCAGCGGAGTAGGAATGAAGGAACCAGTGAACCAAGAAATTCTCCTCATTCTCCCCAAACCACGCCCTGACTACGGCTCCAGGCTGTGACTGGACTGTGTTTGCATTTCACTGAGGCATGACTGCAATATGCTGATTCAAGTAAAAATGCAATGCAACAGAAAATTACATTCATGTATAACAAGAAGACAGCAAGGAATTCTTTAAAAAGTAACCCCCTGCTTATTTTTTTCCCCATTAAAGAGACTAAGCGACGTAAGAGTAATGTGGTGATGGTTGCTTTTCACTATGGAACAGTTTCTTGCATATCACTAATAAAAAGCAATATTCTTTGTGCATTGCAGTTCATACTTAATAAGACCAAAAAAAAAAAAAAAAAAAAAAAAAAATGCAGCTTGTCACATTCCCGAGGACCCTCAAAGTCCCGTACACTCTCCTGTTACGAAGCGATCACACTGGTGACTCCTTCCAAACATTTTATATTAATGTTTCCAAGCTTCACCACACCAATGATTATATGTTGTATATTATATATTTTTAAATCCATTTATTATTGGGCTTAGATTATTGCGGAGTCCTTGTGAATTAGGAGTTTGACAATAACATTTTAGAATGAAGGTCTTAATATAAACTTGTGATTTGTCTTGCAGCCACCACTACCACTCGGAGCCGCTGTTAGAGAAAAATCAGCACTTTCTGACCAATCAGCGCTGTGGGAGAAGCTATATTAAGCGACCACAGGAAAAATATCCGTATGATCCTGGACCAACATTAGGAAGCTGAATTTAGGTAATGATTTATCACTTCTGGGCGCATTCAGCTAAAATACTTGCACAGATTGGTGTGTGTGTGTGTGTGTAACCAACCTCAAGCTCTTTGTCACTCAGAGAGCCTACGCTACACAGGCTATGATTGGATGACTCGTTGTGCCCAGAACCCTACGGAGAGAAGAGAAACAGCAAATGAATAAACGAGTACAGAGCTTCAAATGTTAAGACATGAGAGCTGCCATGAAATGAACATCCTGTTTACGAGTGCACGGCTCCGCTGCGACACCAAGACGGCCTTTGGATCAACCAAACGCTGCTATTCATTACCCCCTGACATTTTTCCATCCCATCAGGCCAGAGGACCGCAATGCCAACAGCCTTCAAGGTTGCACAGAGAGACAACGGGATGGGGGTGGGGTGCAGAGGAAGTCTTTTTTTTTTTTTTATATAATAACAACTCATATCTCTCTCAGACCACTTCAGCCTCAGTAGAAAAAAAAAATGCATTATTCACAATCACAATAAGACAGGACAATCTGCCCTGACACACCTGACGTACAGCGCGAAACAGACTCATGTTTCTAGTGAAATGTTTCCGCTGCCTCTGCACAATGTGTCACAGTTTAATCATCATTGTGAGATGTGGTTTTTGCCACATGCCAAATATCTTTAAAAAAATGTCACAATGACTACCGACTTAACGCTACACCTGGTGCCTCAAAATGAAGCAATCCCAAGTGAATCCCACAGATTTTGTTTTGGGCACTCTGACGACATGTCGCAATAAATTGTCGTGGACCGCTGTAATTTTACAACACTGACCGACTCCAGTGTTACCTACAGTAACAGGTAATTACTTAATCTTTAACGCTTTGTCAACTGTTCAAGTTTGGACGGCATGTACTCTGCACTCATACATATTAAAGAAGATTCAGGATAAATGAAATGGCGGTTGTCAGTCCAGCTCTAGAGCAGTACACTTCAGCAATAAATATCTAAAAGGGCAAACCATCAGTGTGTGCACAGATTTATGAGGCTACAGAACAAAATATGTACATTTCACCTAAAATTGCTCAAACACACTTACGACAAACAAGCAACACACATCAATGGGTTTTCGTCAGGAACGGTGTCTTATTTTGGATAACATGCTGGTGTGCACCTCTCCTACCTTTTCTATGTGTGTCGATTTCGAGTATCGTTCAATACCTGATTTTGACGTTCTCCGAGTAATCGAACGACTGTCGGCAAGCTTTTGCTTATAAGTAATACAAACTTAAGAAACGCGATGATTTCGGGCTCTGTGTTGGGTCAATCAACAACACACACACAATCATGACAGTCTTTTCAGACCGATTCGGTCTTGATGCTTAGCATCACTTCTGTGTGTGTCTGGTGATCGGAGATGTTCAAGAATCAGTAACAAATGTGTTCGTTTTAGAGTTCACTGCAGAATTAACATGCTGTTTGTAATTAGATACACCTGATGTATCCTATGGACACTGCACTAACCTGAAAGTCTTTGAAAGGGCAGTCGTGGCCTAATGGTTAGAGTCTCGGACTTATAACCCAAAGGTCATGGGTTCGAGTCTCAGGTCCGGCAGGGATTGTAGTGTGAGGTCTTCCACCCTCAATACCACGACTGAGGTGAGACCCTTGAGCAAGACGGTGTGTGTGTGTGTGTTCACTACTGTGTGTGCGCACTTGGAAGGGTTAAATGCAGAGCACAAATTCCAAGTATGGGTCACCGTACTTGGCTACACGTCACTTCGCTTTACAATTATCAGCATCTTCGATTATCTTTATGTTTTAGAAACGGTCAGACGAAACGTCAAGAGATCAAATCTCATAAAGTGACTGCATATAAAGAGATTAGGACGAGTGATCTGAGGTTGCTGTAGACGGAAGTGATTTGTATTCGCATAAAATGGAAAGGGGAAAGAAAGCAAAAGAGAGGATAATGATGGAAGGGGATCTGACAGATCATGGCAGACCTTGGCGACTCCGACCCCAGTGAATCGAGCCTCGAGCAGCTCCTGCCTCCGAGGATCCAAGCTGTGCAGTTCCTCCATCATGACTGCGAAAAGAGAGAGAGACAGTGTGAGAGAGAGAGAGAGACACAGACACAGAAAGAGGGGATGGTTTGCATCTCATTACGTAGCCATAGTGATGCTGGGAGGTTTGATACCACAGTAATGTCTGTGTGACATGTTGAGTCATGGGCCACTGATGCATGTATTTTCGAGACCTTTCCTAGACTTGATGAGTCTCTCTGATTGCTTTTTCACTAATCCACGGCCATGAAAACGTCCCACAAGCCTGCTGAGTCTTACAGCAATGTAAATCAGGAGTCACACGACTCTACATGACACGTACTCACAGAACAAACACGTTAAATCTGTGTTGTATGATCTACTAAAAAAAAAAAACAATTAGACCCCGAGACTCAGCACATCATTTCCCAAACTATAACACTGATCTACAAGGCCAGGTTACCTGAACCGGACCTGAATTACTTCATCAGGTCAGCAGCAGGTCCGGGGAGATGGATAGATTAAAAAAAAAAAAAAGATATCAGCCAAAGGCTAAGCAGCTATACATGGAGCTAGCTAACATACACAGGTTAATCAATCAAGCCACAAGGCTAGCAACCGAACTATGCAATCATTAAGGATGCAACAAAGTTACTTCTAGCTCATTTAACCGAAATGTGAAATACAAAACACATATTAAAGCATCACCCAACCTAATAAAAACACTTACCTTGTTTCTCTCCTTTAGATATTTTCGAAATAATCAAAACACACGTTATCTAGCTAAACACCATGCAAGCTAGTTAGCTAAAGCTAGCAGACAAACTGTTACTTCAGAGAAGCCTTCATGTAACGTGTTATGCATTTAAAAATAAACAATACCTTTGAGTGAAAATATATCTAAATATAAAAGAAATGTTGTGTTTACTTAAAATGAATTTTGTTAAACACTTAAGTAGCGTGTTAGCTGGAGCTAACCTGACCTGACCCATGGGGTTTGGCACCATCAAGACATTGTTTGCACTTTTCTGCTATTAAATCCAGCACAGTTAACGAGCTAATTAGATTCCTCACAAGTTTTGACAGTTAGCAAAGAATTATTAAGCAGCACAGAATCACAGTTTTACCTGAGCTGTCGTTGGTTTCGACTTGTGATGTATATTTTTTGGTTTAATTTGTGACTGCTCTCCCCCTCTTTGTCACTACAGACCTCGTCCTCAGTTAGCCAGACATTCCCGAACAAGGCCTCGAATCCCCGAGTCTCGCCAGCGCTCAGGATCCGGCGCTAGGCGCGTGGTGTTCGGCTCCGACTCCGAGCGTCAAGCGGAGGCTGCGGTACCTCCCGACACGAGGCCTCGATATGGTCAGCCTTTCCTTTCGGCCTGTTTAAAGACAGTCTATCAACTGATCAGGCTCTCTACACTCCTTTCTTCTTACAAAGCAATGGCATGCTGCCTACACACCGATTTCCACCGAGTGACGGTCAAAGCGCATCGAACATGGCTCCGCTCCGAGCGATTTAAATCTCGATCCTCTTCTCGGATGTTTGTTTCCGATGCCTACTGCGGGTCAGCAGCACCGAACCGGGCTCAACGCCTCAAATAATCAAAACTGCGCCTAAAATCAAGTTCCGTGTGCACATCTCCGCAGAACAAACACGACGTGGATGAGAAGTGAAGCTGTTCCAGGAGGAATCAGTTAAATCCGGATCGATTCGGTTCGGTTCTCATCTTTCGCAATGTAAACAATAATCGGTAAAATCTCATATTTTCTCGTGAGATTGTGCAAGATTTTCGGGCATTCGGCCACGCCCCATTTCTACATTCCATACGTTCCGTTAAATGTTTGTTTTTCTATAAAAGACACCTCAATTAATTGTCAATATTTAAATAAAAGGCTTAGATTGACCTTACACTCTCAGAAATAAAGGTACCAAACTGTACTTTTCCTTGTTGAGGAGGTATCATCAAGGGTACATCTATTGTACCTTTAGTATGCATCTTTCACCTGGAAATGTGAAAAGAGCCACTCATGCACCTTTAAAACTTCTCTAAAACAGGGATTTTCAATTGAAATTTGTGAGGGCAATTTACATAAAATTCCTTGTGTACACAAGTCATGGTGACAACACCTTTTACCTTTTAACATTTAGTGATTAATTCATTAGTAATTAATTCATCACTATAAATAAGACATCAACTTATTGACTTATAGATGAGAGACATCGGTTTTTAATAAGCCATGTTAAAATCTATGAATGTCTGTGAAACCATGATGCCACCAAACGCCAATTAACTAATCAACAGAGTGCTCAAAGTTGTAAAGCTGTAGTTGTTTCTCTCTTGCTCTTCACAAATGGGCTGGTTGAAGTGTGATGATATCAACTCTAACAAAGGCCTTGATGGGATTTGAGCCACCCCAGGATCTGTCTACTCAGAGGAACTGGGAAAAAATGGCACATAATGTGAAAGTTCAGATAGTTGTAGATAGCATGTTGTGTAGCATTTCATTTTAAAAATATTCCTTTTATCCAAGTGATGCACAATTCAGTCCAGATAGTTGTAGGAAGAGCAGACAAAGCCACAATTATACACTATAAAGCATCCTAGTTATATAATTTATCCTAAAATGCCAGAATTCTGGATGAAGATATTTAGAATTCTGTCTAAATGTGGGTATATCCTGCAGTAAGAGACAACAATCCAAAATGTAAAGTTTGAGTATTTCAGAAACTGCTTATCTTCTAGGATTTTCATGCACAAAAGTCTCAAGAGTTGACACAGAAGAAGGTGGAAAAAAAAAAAATCATGTGAGCGACAGAATCGCCTTGTTGATGAGGGGTCAGAAGTGGATGGCCAGAGTGGTTCAGTCTGATAGGATGTGTGGAGTAAAAAAACACAACTCTTTACAACCATGTTGAGCAGAAAAGCATAACAAAATGCACAACTTGTTGAGCTTGTAGGTGGATTGGCTACAACAGCAGAAGATCACATCGGGTTTTACTACTATCTGCCGAGAGGAATTTGAGGAACATGAGGCTACAGTGGGTGTAGACTCACTGGACCTGGAGAGCTGAAAAATAGAACAATGACCTGGCAATGTGTGTACATTTCCCATATTTGACCAAAAAAACAGCCTATCTGAACTCTTTACAATATATTAATAACATATATAACATAGTGTTATATATAACATACAGATGAAGTTGTAAGGAAAGGTTCGCCTGCTCTCTAACTCTCACTTTAATCTTTTCGTGCCAACTTACTGTAGGTGTAAGCATGAGACCATCTTTTATGCCAGTGTAGAGGCTCAACGTGTGTAAGAGCTTTTCTCACAAGTTATTTTTTTTAAATCACCTAATGACAAACATAAAAATGCTTTCTGATCTGTGTCCTACTGCACTGTAAAGACGAGTGACAAATTTAAGACAAAACTGATGCCTCCGTTATGTCGTCGGGAGCATTCTTCTGGCATGGTTTGGGGGCCACACTCCCTCACCCAAACATGTTCCATAAGTGTTACATCTGTGCTGCCAAGAACCATCAATACCTACATGATTTTGAATGTGTATGAGAAGATGGAGTACCAAAATAACAATCCAGAAAAAGTTTGATTTCATGCGGTCATGCAAATGTGTAGCTAATTTCAAAACAACAGGAGTTTAACTGGGACCTGATAATTATTTATGCAGTCTCCGAGCCTCCAGGAGAGTAGATGGAACACTCATGTGGTTCAGAAGTGCTCCAGCAGAGTTCGAGTGTGGGGAAAAGTTTCAGCAACAACCCAGGATCTCACACCAGCAACATTTGGGCTTTTAAATATGAACATTAACATGCAATAGTTTGTCCTATTCCATTTAAAAAAAAAAATCTCCATAGACACTTCAATTTTTCAAATTAGACTAAAATAAAGACAAAAGACAAAACTGGTATTTATGAAAACCATGCCATATTTTATTTTTACAATATAAATGTTTAAAAGCATTTAAAAGCGTGTTAAAAGCATGTTCACATGGGCAGTAAGGAATGATAACTTTTCTTCTACTGCCACTGAGAGTACCCGTTGCCTTCCAACCACAAAAGCTTGTCATATTCAGTGTTTATGGTTCTAATTTTCCAATCATCAGAGGTCCAGTTCTCCGCTCAGTGTCTGATCCAGTTCTGTGGATTTCCTTGCTTTCTTGTCTCAGTCCCGTGCTGCAGGTTGCAGAGGCTTCGTGTTTTTGCGGTATTTACACTGCACCCAGACTCTGTACATGGTCAGCTGTTTCCCTCTGTTCACCTGCAGCCTCCTGTCCACTAAATTCTGCACCTTCTCCAGCCCGGCTCCACAGAACAGATCATGTAGCTCTTCTGTAAAAACAGGGGGAAGGAAAAGAAACAGACAAAGGAGTAAAAGCGAGTAGGCAGTGCAAGTTACCATGTTTCACAGAATGCAGGTTTCAAACTGTCGTTTCAGGTAACACTATCAACTTACACATATCATTTTAAATGATGGCACCCTTACTTTCTAACATACTCAAGTAATATGGCAGCAATTAATTTGGAAAAAAAAAAAGGCAGCCACTGACAAAGACATTACAAACAAGATTGTGGAAGCTGTAATGGATGCGCCACCTATTAACATGATCAGGATAGCATCATTTTGCATTAGTCTCAGATCAGCTGTGTCCATATAAAACAACAGGGTCGAAAATAGCTCGTGCATAAGAAAAGTGTACCTACTGAGTTCATCTATCACAGCCAACAACAACAAAGTGGTTGCATTTCTCTACAGGCCATATTCAGAGTTCAGTTATGCATATAGTGAGGAGTTAATACAGAAATTGCGCGCATCGTTTAGACCTTAGGACCTAGGTAAGACCTACGAACTTAAGTGATACTCATGCAATTGTGTGGGAGTTTCCAATTTCAGAGCCACTGATGTAACCACAATATTTTACACAGAAAATTGTGTATGCATAAATATCATTTTATAAGCAAATAATGAGGATTGAGGCCATATTGTTATATTAAACCAAATTTGCAGTCATTCATGTGATATTTGCCTATATGCAGTGGGGTCCAAAAGTCAGAGACCACTAACGAAAATGCTTCTGTTTTGCATTCTTCTCTAATTTAATGCAACAATTTTCATTAAACAACTTGCGTGAAAAGTAGAAGCTTTCAAATATTTACATGAATTTCAGAGTTTGAGTATTTGGTATGTCTCCTTTTAGCTTTGATGCACTCGAGCTGGCGTGGACTTCACAAGTTTGTGCAAAACCTTATGATTCATTTTAAATCCATCCGAGTGACGTCTGAACAAATGCTTCAATAGAAGAGATTAGGCATGAGGAAAATCTGACCTTTTGCACGAAGCAGTTAACATGCTCAATATCACAAACTTGCTTACCTTTAAATAGGATATTTAATAATAAAAATGCACTTGCAGGTACAGGGCTGTTTTGTTTCAGGTTAAGCTGGACTACACAGCCACACTCACAATCATTGTACAGTACTAGGAATACGTCTGCAGTGTTGTCTGGGCAGCTGGACCAATGTACAGCTTAGCAATGTGTGTGTGTGTGTGTGTGTGTTTGTTTTGTGTGTAAGGCTCTTTACCTTGAGTGAAAAAATAGACTCGCGTTCCGTCTCCTCTGACATAGAAATTTTCGGATAAACACCTTCCTAAAATATGAAAACACACAACTTAAACCTTGAACTACATCCTGACGAAAAAAAACCCAGCGCAGAATGACACATGCATTAGAGGTATTTTAAAGCTCCGACCCTTTTTAAAACGAAGCTGGGCCATGTCGTAGCGTCCATAATCCCGCAGTAACAGAACTCCTCCAGGTTTGAGCAAACTGGCCAGCTTGCTGATAGAGCTTTGCATCCTGACAGAGAGAAGGGGGGAGGGGAGGTGGGTCAATTAATTAAAAGGTGACATTAATAATCTTATAATTAATTAAAAATAATATATATTTTTTTTTTTATTCATAATCATTAATAGTAAGATTATGATACTATTAGCATCTTACATGAAATTGGACTTTATGATTAAATGGAAAGTTTAATACTTTTTCTTAACGCTTCATTAAATTAAGCAAACTCATACAAGAACAACAGTTTAACTATAATTTATTTTAGTTTTACTTTAACCTAATATCTTAAAAAGTGGTTCTTAGAGAATGAGTTTTTGACAGAGGAAACTTGAGTAGCTTCTTAAGCTGTTTGGATGAAAAATCTGAATTAATGTTGATTTTAGGCAATCGTTTTCATTAAGGGTGCTTCTGGAGTTGATTACATGCACACTCGAGGCTAGGGACAGATGACATGCACTAAAACTAATCTCCCCTACACATCAGCTCACTCACTTTTCGGGGTGCAGAGCGGAGAGGACGAATATGAGAACGATGACATCGAGGCTCTGCTCTGGCATTGGATAAGCAGCTGTGACATCACTCAGGTCGTGGACGAAGGCGTGACTTCGAGATGGGTTGTACTCCGGATTAGACTGCAAAGTTAATGAATCAGTCCGTCATTCGCTTGATAAAAATAGATACAAAAACCCACCAACCGCAAATAACTATTAGAACTATCAAAGATGGATGCTAATATTTTGAAATGTTTCTGGGAGTCACATTCAGACAAGCCACATTTAAATTAACAGGATACATGTTATTTTAGTCTTTTCACAACCCTGACACACTGCACTACCACTAGTTCAGCAATAAAACGGATAAATTTCCCTGTCCATCTACCTCCACTATGCAAACCGGCTTTGTGTCTCTAATTGCATACTTAGGCACCATTCTGGACCGTTATTGAGTTCTAACACTCTAAACTAACCTGTTTGCCTGTTGCAGTTAGTGTTTCAATATTACAAACCTCTCACGTTGCCTGCAAATCTTCCAAAAGCTCTGTTTTGCATGTCACTCTTCTGGATTTTCTAGATTAGTAAATACTTTTGAATGTGAGGTTCGAGTTTTCGATTCAGAATGCCGCTCATGACAACAATCACGAGAACAGCAGAAAGTTTTAAGAGAGACAGAAAGCATAAAATCGCTAAACATTGTATAGTCCAACTTGGAAACCTGACAGACTGGGATGTGCTGTCCACTGGGTGCTGGTTTTAAATGTTCCACATATACATAAGATACATCATGCATCCCGTCAAATATAAACCAGGCTTCTGTGCTTCATGTCAGGACGCATCACACCACCCCGATATGGACTGTTTTTCTATAACATGTTACAGTAGTCATATATTATAAACCAGGATTTAAAAAAACCCTGGGTGGTGAAAGGAACAGTTTGGCCCAAACTGAAATGTAAATTATGTTAGGCTTTAAACTTCCCTTACTTGTTACCTACATTAGCAAACTTCACATAGCAAACTTGGCTGATTGGTTCATGTACAATGCGTTTATTTGTTGTTTTTTATTTATTTATTAACATATATATATATATATATATATGTTAAGAATGTTTTTTGCTTTTAAAATAAAAAATTTACAAAAAGCCTTTGTACTTCCACTTTGTTTGTTTGAAAATGAACGCAGTTTAGTGATTGTCTCTCTTACCTTGACGAGGTCAATAGCTGTGCTGGAGAAATCGCAGCAGTACACAAAAAGGCTTGGATCACTGGATTTCCAAAAAAAAAAAAAAAAAAAAAGACAATGAGTTCAATGTATCATGTTTCAAAAAAAAAAAGAAACATGACAATGTGTATATTTGTGAATATAACTATTATGAAATAAAATATCTATTAAAGGTTGCATCTGTAGCGCATGTGTGGTTACTGCAGACAAGAAGAAAATAAAACAGAAAATGATTGGGGGCAGTTGTCTGCCACCTCAACAACTGCCCTTAAACTTAAGTGAATTTCAGGTAAGTAGTATTTCTTTTTTCAGGTTTTCCCAGTACAGAAATCATATTTGAAATTGTGGTAAATCACACGCACACTACACAAGTGATGGTTAGAGGATAGACTACAAGCACCAGAATGTCCCTTTAATAGTGTGTTGTGTTATTCTAATGTCTTACTTGTTTGTCTTCAGAATTGGGAAGACTGTATTGCCAACTCCACAGCCTACCTAAGGCAAAACACATGTACATTTAATTACAGAAAGACTAGCAGATCATCTCACACACGCACCCTGATACGGCTGCACACATTTATCAACCGTATGCACACATGCATATCACACATATATCAGCTGACTGACCTCCAGTATGCGGTAAGAGGCTGAGGCTCCAGGAAACACCGCTGCTTCTTCTGTGACAGGCGCATGCGTCTCTTCGCCATTCAGTTCCAGCTTTTCTGTAATGTGGATGAGCTCCTCATCTGACGTTGTTCCTTCCCCTGGACTCTGGGAATGCTGAGGGCCGAGCTCAGGGAACTCAGTGAAGAGCCAGTGGCGGTCCTTAAAGAAGCGGTTCTCGTGGATGGCATAGAAGTCGTTCCAGTACTCATTAGCTCTATTCTCAAAATCATCTGTTTAAACAAAGGGAATAACTCTCATGAAAGGTGTATAAACCAACACACACACATAATGGTACAAATATTGTGCAGACAAACAAACAATGAAACAATAAAACTGGTTCTACATTATTATGGCATTATTTCGCTGTCAAAAGTGATTATATGTAAAAATCACAAATCTGTATCTATAGTTACATTAAATGTTGTGCAATGTCTGCAAAATAAGTTAGTTTCTACTATCACTTACATTATAACAGCTATAACCACAAAGCCGTCCTTCCTGAAAACCTTCCCATGTCTGAGCTTTAGAGAAATAGCTTTACCTCTGAGCGTTACAAAGCAACAATCTCCTTCCAAAAATAAAAAAATACGTCCTCACAGAAAACCTCACCATATCAACAATTGCGCATTTTTAAATCTGTTTACTGTTCATTAGAGTATTAATATAAACCTGTTTGAGAAAATTAATCAACACCTTCTGACCAGTCCGAATCAAGCACTCAGCAGTGTGGTGGTGTTTACACAATCACTAGCCATCATCCCAAAATCACATGATTTCAATTCTGAACATTTCTGGCTGAAATATATGGAGTTATTTTTCCTGTCAAAAGCCATATATGTAAATGTGTTCAAAATTAATTGGAAATTAATAGCTCCAGAGTTAAAAAAAAATAAAAAATAAAATAGCTGGTCAAGATGAATTATTATTATTATTATTTTTAAATTGTATACTTTGTTAGAGTGTTCATTTATATCATGATAGCAGTATTACAAAGACCAATATCGTAAAAAAAAAAAAAAAAAAGTTCTGAACATTTCCATATAATTTCTATATTAGATTATAATAAAATACTTGATGTGGTTACACAAAAAAAAAGAAATATATAAAAAATACAAGAAACATAGCAGTGCCTGTACTTTTACTCTCATCATTAAATATATATAAGTTTAAGGTAACTTTAACACCCAACATATTGTTCATAACAAGAGAATTTAATATGTGTCACTGTGATTAGTGATTAAAAGTGAGATGCACACGTGTGCGCACACACACACACACACACACACACACACACACACACACACACACCTTGTTTCCCTGCTGGAAGAGGCTCGCTGTTCTCCTGCACTTTTCTGCGGGCTGCATTTTCCTGCTCTTCGGACCACTGCACATTATCCCTACACATCAGTACACCACAGAAAACACACAGCCCTCATTAACCAGCTCTGTTAAACCCCAGTCCACTGTCCTAATGTGAGTTTTTGAAACAGAAATTCAAATAAATGACTACCGAAGCGAAATATAAATGACTATATTTGGTGGAAGTATTTATGAAATATAATAATGTAATAGAAAATACATTGTGTTGCCAGACTATTAGGTCCAAATACCATACAGGCCACAGTGAAATGCTGGAACGAGTGTATCAAGCATCACATCGCTGTTAGGATTTTAAATCACTCACAGCACTTTACTGGACAAACCTCATTCGGTGGTCCACATAGGTGTACAGTCCTCTTTCCATGCACAGTGTTATAGGAAAATAATCAACAACGGGGTAGTGTGTTACCACTCCGAAGATTGTTTTCCAATAACAACATGCCCCAAAGTGTTTTCTTCCTCTTATACTACAACAGTTTACTAATGCCAATGTTTTTTCATATTTATTTAACAACACAGCATACTTTTAAACCCATTTATAGTTATGCTTAATTTTGCAGAATGTCTTGAAAACAAGCAAGTTCCTGTCACAGTATTGTTTCACTTACAATTGCTAATTCCTTCACTTCTTTCTGTTGAAGTTAAAAAAAGCTTGAAATAAAAAAGTAACATGAGCTTGTTATGATACTGAAAAGAAAGAAAGAAAGAAAGAAAATGGAAATAATGGAACATTTTTTTCAGCGTTACCTCTGTCTGTTATAAAGTACTGGCACTGGAGACTAAATAAACGTCTCCTTCACTTAAAACCTCACCATATCAGCGATTACAACACTTGCAAGTCCCTGTGTAAGTTGTTATACTTACAATAATAATAATAATAATAATAATAAAGTTATTGAAATGGGCACCCTGTGATTTGAACTATGGCTGGAAACTACCGTCAGGGCTGCTGTTATAGAAAATTAATCAACTTTTTTTGACCAATCATACAATGAGAACAAAAAACAAACAAAAACAAAAAAATCAGCAGCTATAAATATAAATATATAAATAACTGCATATAAATAACTGTATTTCAGATAGAATGGGTAAATGATGATGTAGCAATCACGTGTTCCATTCGCTGCGTCCTAAACAGTTTACTACAGCATTAACAGCGTACTACGGCTCTAAACAGCGTACTACAGCATTAGCAGCGTACTACAGCATTAACAGCGTACTAC
>CM075015.1:7219523-7242470 GCA_037576675.1 Pangasius sanitwongsei | reverse complement strand
ACTACAGCACTGAACAGTTTATTACGGCTCTAAACAGCGTACTACAGCACTGAACAGTTTATTACGGCTCTAAACAGTGTACTACGGCACTGAACAGTTTATTACGGCTCTAAACAGTGTACTACGGCTCTAAACAGCTTACTACAGCATTAACAGCGTACTATGGCACTGAACAGCGTACTACGGCACTAATCAGTGTGTAAAAAAGTAGCACGCTGCTTATACTAACTATGGGAACTTGCTTACTCTTTAGTGCTGTAGGGTAGTGCGCATTTTTGAATGTAGATATCTGAACGAGGAATTGATACATAATTGAGCGCATAATCTAATTTTAAAGTTTAAAAAAAACAAAAAAAAACCAAAGTGTCGGAAATGATTAAGTTTAAAACACACCCAAGCACCAGGCATATTTATAAAGGTTAATAACAAGGAAACGTGTGTAAAATGAGAGCTACAGCACTGTAAGTGTGCTCACGGCAGCCAGTGACATTCCTCACACACGGTCTTTCACGTACCAGGCGTTGTGCTGAAACACTTCCCGCGGGTCTGTGAGAAAGCGGGTACCGAACTGAGGCCGCCTGAGCGCGTGCGCCGGTTCTGCTGTCGGTCCATTCGCAGAGTCGGTCATGTTCTCATCTGCTAGCACACCGGCAGTGTTTCCCCCACCCGTATTCCGACTCACCCCGCCTCCTGCGCTAGGATTGACTGGGAGTTCTAGTGAAGTCACCGAGACTCCGCCCCCTCCGCGCGCACCCGGTCAGAGAGGGCAATGAAGCTGAAGAAGGGATGTGAAAACAGCAAGGCTTCTCAGAGGTTTTTACCTTTCAGACAATCAAACAAACAAAAACAACAGCAACCATTTCCTTATGATCACAGCAGAAATTTATTTATTTATTTATTTTCGTATTATTTGTCAGTCATTATTCCTGGTCATTTATTTTTATTAATTATTATTTATTATTTAGTAACTTTATGATTCTATTACATTTGCACATGAGCCAGATATGTACCATTTTATTTTATTACCATTTTATCAATCAGTGATATACAGTTAAACAGCATTTTCCCATCTTTATTAAAATTAGTTAGATTTAAATTTACATTGTTTATACTTTTTTTTCTTTAAAGTCAACAACTTCCTGTCAATGTAAGTGGTCAGTTATTAAGGTTTTGAACTGTATTAACGAAATAATATAACTACAGCAACTATAATAGTAGTTGATAACCATCATCATATCATAAAATAAAATAAAATAACAACAGTAATAATAATAATAATAATAATAATAATAATAATAATAATTGACAGAGTGCTGTAGTCCCCACTTTTCTTTTCTTTTCTTTTCTTTTCTTTCTTTCTTTCTTTCTTGGCATGTGTAAACAAAATATAAGTGCTCATACACATTTGCTTTATCTGTTAAGAGTTTTAACACCTTTAAAAGTTCTAGTATTTTTTTCATCTTTTGGAAGCAATTAAACAATTTTAATATAAAATTTTTACATTATTCCTAAAAGATGCAAATATTCAATTCAATTCAATTTTATTTGTATAGCGCTTTTAACAATGGACATATGGTCACAAGCTGCTGAATTATAATGCATGCAAGGAATATTTAGCTTCAGGGAACATAAACTTACGCTAATCTGATTCTAATAGTCTAATCATATAATAGATGAAATTTTTTATTGTAAGCTGTAAATCACATTCACATTTAAGATATGAGAAATATCTGTTCATAGTGTCTTTGTATATATGCAAAACTAAAATACAAACAAACAAACAAACAAACAAGTGAAACAAATTTTCAGTCTGGAGTGCACAGAAAGTGCCAGCCTTGACTTCAGTAAGAATTTAAATATATCTGTGAACACATTTAGTAGCATATCTTACCTTATTTTACTTTGTTATTTTACTTCTGTGGTAATGTGGGGAGAATTTTCAGGAAAATAAATGTTTACATATCAAAACAATTAAAACACATACAGCAGGATGTTTGAGATCATGGCACAAAATCCTCACACTGGATTAAAAAAGGATTTTATAACGTTTAGGCTGAAATTGATCAGCTTATTTGAGAAATTACTCAATTACAGTTTATTGGCCATATAAATTTTAAAGGGAGTGTCTCCGTTCGCTCGTTGTGTGAATTATGAGCCAATCACAGCTCAGGAGGCGGGACTAGTCGGAAAACGGGTAGGAAAAATCAATGCCGCGGCATACTTATATCAGAGAGCGCCGCCATGATATTTTACATGAACCGGATGTGTTCCCCCCCCGCCCCGTTTCTGAACATTTAAATGAACAACATTGCCATCATTCGGCTGCTACGAAAATAATATTAGCTCAACAAATATTTGTATTGTTTCTGGCATGATAAAATAAAGCAGTAATTATTACAGCTCCAAAACTAACATCCGAGAGTGTTAAAATGCATAATTTTTGAATTTTAGTTTTTTAAAAATGTGCATTAAAAGCCTTCTAATAAAAACACTGAAAGCTCAAAATGTACTGCAAGGAAAAAATCTATGTAGAAAAAACTGTAGGTGGATAAATGATCTAATTTACACAGATTGCTAAATATGTTTAAATTAGTGTTAAGTAGTTTTCTGGTTTCCCATCTTTCCCATTAAAGCAGCACTGAACTTCATACCATTAAATTCTGTGCATGACAGTAAAAATGTGAAAATCAGGTAAAAGTGACAATTTTTCAAACTAGTGGGCACAATAAATACAGATTGAAATTTTTATTATATATATTTTTTATTAAAACGATTTAGCATAGGCACTGATTCGTGTCACTGATGGCAGAAAAACACACAGTGGAAGCTTTTTTTCTGAGATATTCTGCTGCTCTCCATGGCATGAAAAATAAGTCAATAAAAGAACATGAGGAATTGATTGGATTTGGCTCTCTGCCTGACATTTTCATGAATGACTGAATCCGCCAAACTCCAAACTCCGTCAGCATCTGAGCCGCTGCTTCCATGGCAACTAAAGTTCCAAAGTAATGCACTGAAACTCTAGAACATGATGTAGTATCTATGGCAACCAAAGTTCCAGTGGGTGATGTGACATGTCCACATGAACGCCGTCCTCCGAGGTTTACACCCCACTCACACAATCCCAACACTAAACTACATTAGATATTCTAATTGGTCGCCGTAACAACTCATCAACTTTTTCAGCAGTCATTATTTCAAAATCTAAAAGCCAGGCTAATTAACTTTAATATGGCTTTAATGTCATGACAATATGAAGCCTACTGCCTAATGGAGGCTCTAGTGATGTGCTGAAGGGTCATGTGATCTGGCATGTGGCCCTGGCAGGATGGCAACATGTCCCTAATATAGGCTGTGTAAATGCCAGAGGCGTCTACTTCAACTGGATTCAGTTTCCATAAACTGAATAAACACTTACATCTACATTGTACGATTTTAATCTTGTATACAAACCCAAAGAAATTGACAGCATTCTTTTTTTATATACATCAAAGGTCAGCATTATCCCTCATTACACAACAGTTAGTTCCAATCCATTAATTTGATTGGTCGAGAGGCATTCCAAGAGTGCCTATATTTCGTATAACCGCACTGGGACGGTTCACTGTGCGTATCACTCCACTCGTCTGTGTTCGCCACATAAATTTCCACTTTATAGTTCGAAATGGTTACTACAGTAGAGTTAGTGACATCATCAGCAGACATGGCAATCGATATTTTTCAGGACTATAACTTCTGACTTGAGATATGAAAGCTCGTCAGATGACGATGAAAAGGAAGAAGGGACGCCAGTTTCACTGGAAGCAGCTTTAATGGGAATGTACAAATCAATGTGAGCTTGCTGGTCAGCTAGTCGACGTTCTATAAAGTGGGTGTAGCTTCTTAGGGATCTATTTAGCAAAGAAAAAACGTTTGGCCATATTGTGTCTGAAATGTCACTTCCTTGATATCAGTTTCTTGTTCATAAAGCTGTTGTATAAAAGCAATATCACACTCAATCATGCGGTTATACTGAATATCGGCATGGCTCTGATTACCTACAGCACTCGGCCTGCGGGTTTGTGCTTGTGGCCGAATCACAGCTGTACCAGTATTCAGTATTACTGCACTCTTGCTTGTGCGATATTGCTTAAATATAATTAAGCTAGTAAAAGATTATCACTCAATTCTTAAAAAAAAACCCTTTAATTTAATTTAATTTAGCATGTAATCATGCTGTTATTTTTAACTTCGTTTTAATGCATGCTTTATTTTATTTTGGTTTTTTTTGTATTACACTAACACCACCCCTAACCCTAGTTGTCATAACTTATCATACAGATTGAGTTTTGAGGATTGTTATACATTTTTTTTGTAAGAATGCGACCATGTTGTATTATCATATATATTAGTAAAGTGGTACCTAACCATCTAGCTACCACATCACCAGTAGCGTATGCATTGCATACCTCAGATAGAGCTGCCTCGTAAACAATGTTTATTGATAGTGAATTTTTTGGGGGGGGATGAACAGGTAAAACCTTAGAATGATATGAGCTACATACAGGTTGAGGATTTGCTCATTACATGAGTACAACCGTGATAAGATCTTGGAAAAATAAGGTTCTATTCGCAGTTCTCTGATGTTTTATAGTGTCAAGGAGGACTGCTGTGAGTCGCCCTGCCAATTCTGTAATAGTAACTCACAGTCAGCGGTGTGTCAGAGCGGAGCTTTTGGGTTTGGAAAATTTGTATGGATGCATTATATGGCAGCTCAGATACGTCTAGCATCATCATGCCCCAACTTTAGGCATGAAAATAGTCAGACTACATGGCGAGAAGCAGAACCAGCAACCAGTCAGGAATGAGACGCAGTGAGAGAACAACTGATGTGCTGTTTATGATCTTGAAGAGTGATCACACCTTGATCAGGCTGCTTGATCAGGCAGACACAGTAAAAGCTAACTGGCTGATGGGAGTCACGTTTGTTGGGAGGTTGTGCTCTTTTGCACATTCATGTGCACAAATAAGTTATTTTACTTCTGTAATACTGAGCAATCATGAGTCACTAATACTTGTATTGCATTCCAAACTGCATACTCCTGTACTAAATAGTATGTCACCACTCCATTGTGTCATTACTATTTAGGCATACCACTTAGTGTGTATTGTGCAGTTTGGGACACAGCTTAGAGTTGTATCTGAATGTGTGCACTCACAGTCGTGAGATTTATGCGCTCAGAGGAGGAAGAGCGCAGCACAACCCACGTTTAGAAATGTTCTCCCACATGTAGCTTGCAATAGCATTTTCCTATCCCAGAGGGAGGAACGTAAAACTCTTATGACCTTCAAGCAATATTTTGATGTTAAACTTCCCACACATACTATGTAGATAAAACGTTTATAAAAGATTTTATCAAATTTTTTGCCAAAAAAAGTCTGAAACTAATAATGCCAAGGTCTCATTTTTCTGAAGATAATCAGGGATATCTGAAAAAACATCAGGCACACTTAATGATGTCTAAGCCCTTCGATGATGCATTTCAGCTTTCATGCATGCTTTCAGACAGCCACGAACTGCACGACGTTTAGCTGTCCTCCCCGACTGTTCTGCTTCAGTAGCTCTATTACAGATTTATATATGTAAATGTGTTCATTGTAGTGACAACACAACCACAAAAAAAAAAAAATTCAAAACAGGCCATTTTTTGCTACGTAATCTTCATATACACTATGGATAGTATGGAGGGAGAAATTATATGCTTTAACTTCAACAATGCTTACATTTTAAAACAAATTATTTTATTAAAAAAAACAACAAAAAAAAAAACAATGAAAATAATTTCACACAAAATGGACTCTCCAAGTTTTAGTATCTCGTCCTAATGTCCCTGTTTTCATTTGAAATACTATACAAATACAAGATTTATTTATTTATTTATTTATTTATTTACATTTCCTTGTAATTACAGTTCTGCCTGACAGTCACAGGTTTGACATGTCTGCTTCCTCATCAATGCCAGAATGCTGACGTCATTGATTGGTGATAAGTGTGAAGTCGTTCACAGAGAGATTTTGTGACCATCACTGAGACAAGTGACTGCTCTTGATGAAGGTGTTGGGTCTTTAGGAGTTGCCACGGTAGGTCACATTTGTAAAAGTAGTTGTAGCTCCTTTATACAACGGGTTATTAGCCTAAAAGAAAAGAGACACGTTTCTTAATGAAAACATTTGAAATACATTGCAACAGAAAGCTGAAAATAAGTTTAACATAACCAGAATTAGTTATTTGTCCATGAGATGTCACTAGATGTGTGCGCAAGGGGCACAGTTTGTGCATTCAAATGCATCCAGCCAGGTTGCACAGTTGTGGAATAAATCCAAACTTTGCAATGTCTTACAACAATTTGACTAATACTGTTTCCATTTACACTGCAGAGCTGTTGAATTCTCAAATTAGAAGATGTTGATAATTTTGTTTAAAAAGCAGCTCTGACAGTAGTTCCAGCTGTAACATAAATGCTAGGTTTATATTAATGCACTCGTATTAATACGTTATTGTTTCTATAGTAACAGTTCATTCACAGGGACTTGTATGATGGATGCTCCATGTAATCTAAGCTTAATAATAAATGTATTTTTGGTAAGTTTTCTGCCATGGGAAAATCTTCAGGACTGAGGACTCGTTTACGTGACAGGCTAATGTTTTAAGAGAGAGGAAAAAAACTAGAGGCTGCAGAGGTTATGACAATCTTATAGCTGCTATAAAATACTGTAAATCATAATAAAACCAACACCTCTTACATGTCCCGCAACATTAAATGTAACTATAACTGGTTAAAAAGCATGACGTTGTTCATTAAGAAATGAAAAATTGTAATCTCTGGTCTATGTGCTGGGTCATATCACGCATTATTTTTCTATAACAGCACATCCTGTTGAGTTTTATTCCTTAATTAATATGTAAGCACACACTGTTCTCATAAATTGATCAGACCTTGAGTGATTATGAATGAATATACAGAATGTATTTCCATTCACAACTAATCACAGTCGTAGGGTTAGCTAATTGAATATTGTTTTCATTAAGGCCGATGTATTACATCATGAACAGTAAGCTCTAATAAAATCTTTGAGACTGCAAATAAAGACCATTTCATTAGGATACGCAGGCAAAAATAATGATTGCTAGACAAGGCCTGAGGAAAAAAAAAAACGTTCCCACAAAGGGTCTTTGAATAGTGAAGAGTTCTTAGCTACTTAAAACGGGGTTCTACTTGGAATCCTCTCTGCCCAACAAAGGGGTTTCTCTGGAGAGACAAACCAAAACCCCTTCATACATCTTTTATAATTTCATATATCGGCTTTAGCCGTTTAATATTGTAGCTTTGTTGTGTCTTGTTGAAGAAGGCACTAATTTGCACACCGTAAGATGTTTAGTGTCTTTATTTTGCTACAGTAAGTGTTCACTGTTAGTCTAGGAATGTGTTATGTGCTATACCAGCACGTTGTTTTATAATAGCAGGGTTTACCATCTAGCAGAATGGTTAACCACCAAGCCTGTTGTTTGTGCTGTAAGTGTGTGCTTGCAAATGAAAAGTTTTTGCATATCTAAGTTCAGCTGGCTCCTCACAAACACCACAATATTAAAAAGGCCATGTTATCTTTATTTAAAATAATAATAATAATAATAATAATAATAATAATAATAATAATAAAGTACAACTCTTGTTCCTAATTTGTCTGAATAGTAGTGAGATTCAGTAAAAAAATAATTGCTTTTATCATTTTAACCACTATACTGCAGCCCTAGTAGTGTTACACAGGCTATACAGAAATTAAACCGAATATCCTGCCAAAATAAATTACATTGCACATTACATAATAGCCACTGTCATACCCCTATGCTTAAGGAGACAGAGAGAGCAGCTTTCTTACAGCAGGAGACGAGACGTGACATGAAGCCACACTTACTCACTAATATAATGGTAGTTGTTGAGAAACTACCAATTACCCCCCGTCCAGATACACGAGACAGCCAAAGAATGTGGGTTTGTAGGTGTGTATGTCTTTTGCTTGTGCATGTGTGCGTGCTTGGTTGTCATTCCATCTCACCGCTTCCCACTTGGCCTTGGCTCTCTCTTCCTCAAACTTGGCAAATTCTCGGCGGTCATGAATAGTGACCAGCAGCTTCCACACCAGCAGAGCAGCCAAGCCCAGCAAGAAAATGGAGCCAATGACAGAAGCCACCACTACCAGGATATCAGGACCTTTAGGACACTCTACATACATGCAAACACACAGATCGTTAGAGTGAGAAAGACATTTTATAAGGTTATTGATAATGCTGTGGTACTCGAGACCAGTCTGGAGACCACAAATCAATGGTCTAAAACGAAAACCTGGCCTACGAAGACATGAAATATTTTTTCAACACTGTCTGAGACCATAACATCATTCCGATGAACAAATACATTGTTGCCGTTACACCACAAAATTTAAAAGTCTATCTCTGCATGTGGCATTATATATAGCGCCTGTAAATTTCAAGTGACTACATTTCAAAATACTTCATCCTCTTTTGTTCAAGATAGCACAAGTACTTGTAAATCACTGCTGTATTTGATCTCAGAAAGTTGAATTCTACATTTTAATGCATAGCAGTATTAATGCATGCAAAGATGCAAATTCTATGTTTTAATGCGTTTTATTTACCTGCTGTGTGCTTAAATCAATGGAAATGTGCTTTGATTTGCAAATCGTTACATGTGCTGTACTGCTTCCTGTTACATTTCTTTAAAAAAAAAGATCTTTTGTATAACTAGCAAACACTGTGTCATTTCATTTACGTCACACAAACTCCCTAACTATCCTAACCATGTGTGCTTTACGTAGCAATGATACAAAATAAGATTACACTGCAGCACTTACTAGCTTAACAGATCTTATGTATATACTGTGTACTTATTTGTACAGAATGATAATACCAAAGTAGATGGGTTATTTCAATTAATTCAATAGAAATTTCATGTCAGATTAGGAAGATACTACAACCAGCAAATTAACACATCTGAGCAGCTGGTTTCAGTCTTGAATTGGACTCAGCTATGTGTGGTGTTAGTCTGGTCTTGGACTCTTGGTCTTGCCCCCTCCCACCCCCCATGCTGGTCTTGAATTGGACTGCATTGGCTATGGTCTTGGTCTTGACTCAGTCTCGCCTAAGGTGGTCTTGAAGCCAACACTTAGAATATAGAATACAGATCATAGATCCACTAATGCATTAATTGTCAGCCAATGGTTATTCTGCAATTAACATTTTTAGTTGTATATAAGTTAGTTGTAGTTAATGTCTGGCTCGTAGGAAGCTCTAATGTTCTTTAGGGAGTGTCTGTTTTGTCGTGCAGCTAGTGCCTGCTTATCTCAAACGTGCACCAACGAGCTGCATGGATAATGACTCAATATGAAAAACAACCTGTGCCAACTCAAAATCTCTGTATCTGCCTGTGTCTGCGTGTCTCACCGGGTTCTTTAACGAGGTACAGGATGGATTTTCCGCTGATGTCTTCATAGTATTGGAAGTGATGAATGCAGTCATCTTCATCTTTGTAGCTGCAGTTCACCGCACCCTTCTCATGGAAGGCTGGAGGGAGAGAGAGAGATGGGCTGATTATGCAATGTGCAGTGTGTTTAGTGGCTTAAGTTTTAGGCTATGTGCAGTATTTAAAGGATTTGCTGCTATTCATAAAGAAAACAAATGATGAGAGGTGAATAAGTAAGAAGCAGAAAATTACCCTGGGTTAATATAATATACTTTGAGCAACACATCCATGATTATATATGCTCCCAATTAAATTATATTTTAAAATCCCGGGGAATATGTGAAATATATGTGATCTATGTAACATCCAGCAAAGTCCAAACGAACAATAAACAAGACAGAAATATGGAAAACTGAAATCAATGTTATATTATGTATCTTCCATATTTCATTGTTTGTCACAGCAGTTTGTGGAGTTCTCTTGAATTTCTTGAAGCACTCATGTCTCCATCTTCTCTAAATCTATCTCACCCAACTTTGAGATATGCTTGAGCTCAAATTCTGACTAATAGTGTACAGAATTAAATTTACATGACTGAGTGTCTCAAATTGAGAATGACTTCCTGTCCATCTAAACCACTTCCTTAATGGTTGTCAACCCAAATCATTATTTTTGGCTCTGATCTTGAACATCTACTTACCATGTAAGAAATGGTAAGTAAATGGAGCATGATGTGTGTGTTATATGTATGTGTATACCTAGCTCATCCACCAGCTGGATGTCATCTCTGCAGATTGCACTGTTGCAGCTTTTCTTCTCAAACAGCGGTCCTCTCTTATAGTGCTTACACTCCACACAGTCCCTTCACACACATATGAATAAGTATCACAGTTATCAGAGTTATCACTACTATCAGACAACCACACACACTTACATACAGAGACACACATGAGGACTCACTTTTTTAAGGTGCAGGAGTCAGGGCAGGTGGGACATTTCTCACAGGTGGCACCGTATGCTCCAGGCAGGGCACATGCACACACACCACACACACACTCACCACGGCCACTACACAGCAGCTCAATGCTGGCCATGCAGGTGTCCGTCCTTGTGGAGCAATTACAGCTCTCACCTGACCAGCCAGGATGGCACTGACAGAACCCGCATACACAATCGCCATGACCTGCACACATATACATACAAACACAGTGCATTAGATTTGTGGTATTCTCATCATCATCCCAAATGTTTCATTTGACTGGTTTGAATGTTTCATTTGAAATTCTAAAGACACACTGTGGAACACATACTCAGCTATTATTTCTCATAAAATAATTAATAAATTATTAATGATATAAATAAATAAATAATTTCTCACTCTAACTAAAATAATCTCAAAAATCCCATCATAAGTAATAATAAGATAAATAATGATATACATTATTATAATAAATTACAATAATTCATTATTATAGTTAAAAAAAACTAAAGGAATATTTTTGTCACCTAAAATGCTACACAAATTTAATTAAAAAGAATTAAATCTAGAAACAATGCCTCAAAAACAAACTGAAATTAAAAAAAGGCCTTAAACCCACAGGAGTTGTCTGTGTTGTTGAGATTTACATTCTCTGCTCCTATAACTACATAATTTCACTATTTATTCATTGTTTTTCCAGAAGGTTCTGAATAATATGCTTTAGGATAAATAACTGGTTATGGGCATGAGCTAACAAACATAAATGCTAAATAAAATATATCTAAAAATAAAGCCTAATAAAAACAAACAAAAATAAAATTAAACCGAACTGAATCTCAAATGAAAACTGAAAATAATATTTAAAGCAAAATCTAATTTAAACTCTAAACTATAATACAACTGCTGGGTCACTTCCAACTTTTGCCACTTCCTCTGTCTGAACCAGCCCTTTTAGCATTATGTGTCACTCATTTACTAATGTTTACTTTGGCTTTTAGTCATTTAAAGGATGCCTTGTCAAGAAATGGTCAAGGGCAAAGTGAAAAATATATATTGAATTAGGTTTCACTTCTCCTTTTAAACCCCTGCAAGGATGTTGGTTTTTGTGAAACCTCATCAATGCTAGCAGTCTAAGCTAGTTTGTTTTCTAGTTCAATTCTGTTTTCCTGTGTTATGACCAACCGTTTGTCAGCTCTCTGCCTGCATTTCACATTCCTGTCCTCTTTACTTCATCTGTGCTTGTTTCATCCTGTTTGGGCCTGACCCTCTGTGCTTCATGAATGCAGTATTGCCATCAAGTTGCCAAATATTGTGTCCTTTTATAAGTACAAAACTCATTTGTAAACTGAACTTGCTCTTATCATTAAAACCATTTTGATTTTCTTACAACTATTGCTGAAGCGTTCAGTTTGCCTTCCCTGTCATGGCCCTGTTCATGTCAATTTAAAAATTCTAGGGTGTTTCCTTTAAAGGTTTTCAAAAGGGAAAGCAAGACTAACTGAATTTTGAAATGACGAACTTTCTGCAGGAAGCAAACCTTTTAACAGCCTCCGTCATAACGGAAATAGTGGGCACAGTGTGTAACAGAAGACTGATCTATTATGCAGTGGACTACTTTTTACATAGAACACACGCACATATTGCACATATGAACTGGGTGGGGTCTGGGTGATGAGGATCAGGCCAAAAAATGGAGCTGGACAATATGGACAATATGCAACATGTGATTTCAATATAATTAATAACACAATAACAAGCCTTAATGTGAAATGGTTAGGGAATGGTCTGTTTCATTTTGAATTTTGCGAGAAGGGAATGCAGTGATTCATCAAAGTTTCTCATAGTACAGTAAAATCATTGAGCTTATTATTATATTGTGGCCTTTGGAAATATTAGTACTGCTAAAGCCAGTATTGTGATAAAGATACACAGACAATATTGAACAAGGCAACATTACTAAAATGTCTTCTTGCCTTAGTGAGTTAATTCAAAGGTATAATATTTCTCTGACAAATAAATGGTTTTGGCGGACAAGTCTCCACAGGTATTGAATACCATTTTCTTTAAAATACACTGACTAGGATTGAGCAATGTAGCACAAATATCATGTCACAGACATGGGGGACATCCTGACCAGGATAAAGGTTACTGAAGATGAATGAATGAAATGAATATTTGAAGATGTTTTAATGGTACATAATATGCATCACAATATTCAGTTCTGCTAACAAAGTGCCAGTGAAGCAGGCCCTGCTGAAAAAACAGATGGTTTCTGGTAAATACTGCCCCACCAGTGCCTAATTGTTCTCGTTCTTACTTCAGCTCCAAATCCAGGGTGTATACTGTGCATCACTGATTACATTGCTCCATCTTTATTGCAGAAATTCATTAGGTCCATCGACTCATCATCAAACCATGGCTTATTACAAGATTACCATCAGAGACCGACAGCTTCCTGTGGGACACTTTTAAACCATATCATATCATAAATCATATCACCCATCCCTATCACAACCACCAATAGCCCCTACTCAAAGCTTACAAAAAGTATTTGTATTTAAACAAATCCATGATGAAGGCCGTCGAATGAGACGTGACACATCTTCAGAGACACAAAGACCAGGCCCTGATCCACAGCTGAGTCTTCACACGTAAACATAACCACAAATGAACCCAAACACATATGCAGGCAGACATATGCATATTAATCTAAGCTCTACACAAAGAACCACACTGCTTAGTCAACATTATAGTGAATCCACTCTGAATAGTACAGCCTTACACAAGATCTGCCCCACAGCTGAGGCTTGCACAGACATGCCAAAAGGATGAGGTGGATTTCATGATAAATCACAAATGGTAGGTACAGTGGTGCCTACTGCAGAGCTTGTTAGCCACTTATTATCTTACATTATTACCATGTATGGTGATGTATTTTTACTTTAGGGAAGTGTAGTTATGACTGCCTTCATTAATCCATCATGGCACTGATGTGTGAATGTGAGTGTATATGAGTGCACTTGTTCCTCACCAGAGCAAATTTGCCCTTTGGAGCGGATGCAGCTGAAGTCGTCACACTCGCAGTATTTGCCCCAAACCTTCCCAAAGTCTCTTGAGTGACAGCTACACTGGCCACACACGCAGTCTCCTCGTCCATTGCAGACAGCTGCACCAGGGGAGGGTTTACAGCTGTCTGTGTCAGTGGGCTTGTAGTCGGCCTCAGTGCACTCACACTGTGGCCCCAGGCGTCCCGGGTCACACAGACACACACCGCACTCCAGTGTGCCATTGCCATTATGACAGGCAGGGCTAGCAGGCTCAGCAGAGTCTTGGCATGAACAGTTGCATGCGAAATCGACGGTCACCTGCAGTGTATCTTTAAAGCCCAGAGGCTTGATGATGAATGAATGACTTTTCTCTTTAGGACAGCTACGGAGCTTTGCCTCTACACTGAATGACACCTAAATGAGATAGACAGAGATGTTTTCATTTTGATACAATTTTGTTACCATATGTCCCAGCCTGGGAATAAAGGTATGATTATTCCACATTTTTAGCCACATCTAAAATATAGGGAGCTTTCTTAATTAACAGGCAGCACGATTGTGGATTTTGGTGGGCCACATCATTTGTTTCTAGCGGCAGAGATGCCACTATGATTGAAGCATCTCCTCTTAATAGTTATTTAATTGACAGCTGCTGGAATGCCTGAAGAAGAACTAACTATTACAAAAAGTACAACTAAAAAACACTAATCTCACATTTACTTGTATTGCATATATATAGAGACGTATTAAATGACACAGCCCAAGGGACAGGGAGTGACCACACAAGGTATTTACAACATAATAGGTATGTTCAGCTTGTATCAGCAGGTTTGCAAGAGAGAAGTACATGAATCCAGAAGAAAAGAATTCCAGATATGTATTGCTCTAAGGCTCTGAGTCTAAGGCTGTTTTCACCCTTGAGTTTTGAACAGACCCGAAGATGTTTACACTGAGTTCAGTAAATTTGGTCAAGTTTATAAGCTGTTTTCAGAACTGTGTACTTGCTCACTTTTGTGGTCCACATTTGAAATATTTGCATTGGACAAAAATCTTCTCAAATAAAAAAGGCATGTCCTTCTGAGGATGCCACACACACCCCTGGACAGTACAGTTTGAATGTTGGTAAGATCAAAAAGAATGTTAATAACATTGATATATAGAACTGCACAAGTAATACACAGTTTGGAAGAAATACCTACAGTATGTGTGAAAACAAAGCTGTGATGATGATGCACCCACTAAATGAGTCCACAATCAGGTTTTGGTGTGAACTCAAGTATTCAGACTAAGTGTAAAGACGCCCTATGAGTACATGATAGGCTGTGGTCTTAGCAGCTGGGATGGACAAGTTTATTCCCTCATTGGTTCAATACAGAGCTATGCATGACTATGACTAACATACAAAAGCTAAAAAGAAACCTAAGCACAGTTAATCTTAACCTGAAGTATTAATGCCAGTAATGGTGGTTGTATTTGTTTCCCTACTTGGTGCAAATCCCATGTAACCTAAGCCTGGATGATCACCTGGATTTTTATGAGATACTCACCGTGTCTCCAATTTTAAGTCCTGAGCAGGATCTAACACCGGGTACTAACTCTCCGTTGAGGCATGTGGCATTAAACGACAAGCTCAGCTCATCCGGAACACCCAACACCTCCAACTCTGCCTTTGACCTGATATTCTACAGGGGTAAAAGGGCCATAGAGTCAACGTCATATTGTTCAGTGTGCTCTAAAGTTACTGTATCTTTAACATTTTTCAAGCTTATACCAAAACACGGTTGAGTTGTGAATTCAGATTGATCAGAAGTTGTTTAATAATTTTCTATAACAGCACAGCTCTGACAGTAGTTCCAGCTATAATTCAAATCACATGTTATATTAATGTGCTTGTTATACAAAGTATCATTTCTATAGTAACAACTAATTTTACAGGGACTTGTATGTAATCTAAGGCTAATAATAAACTGATTAAAAATGTGTTATTTAACAAAGAAAAACATATGGTTAATATAGTGATGTTATCTATAAGGAGAAATAAAATAACTGGATCATGCATTTATAGAAAAATAATTAGCTTTGGGGTGGTTAAAGTAACTTCACGTCACGTTGGGCAGCATCACACCACCCCATCGTTGATTATTTTCCTATAATAGCACGCTCCAAAGTGTTTTATTCCTTATATATCAGAATTGTAGCTTTCACACCGCTGCCCAATTGGAGAGAAGACATGGATGTCATGTAATAATGGTGATTTCAAGTTGGGAATTGTGTAGCATGTAGCTTACCGCATACGCATCCAGGATGAGTTGGATGACATTTTTTGAGTCATAAGACAGTTTCCCAACAGTGGTACCAGGAATCAGCTTACTGTAATTCTGAGAGATGGGGGAAAAAATCAGTGAGTGGATACAGAAGTGCACCAATGTGCAATGTGACAAGACAGTAGGCAGCAATGGTCACTTTAATGCAAGCACGTAACTGTGTGTGTATGTGTGTAAGAATAAGAAGAGAAAAAAATCTGTAGGTGAAGGTATGTTTCTTTCTTTATGTACTCACAAGGTACAGAGGTATCACATTCTCAGTTACAGCAAAGATGAGGTTAATATTATTCTCAGTCAGTTTTTCAGTGAGCATTCCAATGGAGGGATAATCCTACAATACAATACAGTACACATACATCTCATACACAGCCAACCAATACACTGCGATATGTCCAGTTTTCAAAATAACAATAATAATACATGAATAATCATGCACTAATAATCATGAATAAGATTATTTGCCGGTGTCTGAGAATGATGGAGAATGACGCAAAATGGGTTGAGATGAAATTATTGGTGTTTATTATTGGTGTGTCTTTCTACATTCAATAAGGAGGATCAATATAAATTATGAAAGTTAGCTCTTCATTAGTTCGTGATTTGTGCATGCCTTAACTCATCATTAGTTCATATTTAAGTAAGTATTAATTCAGGTATTAGTGCATGATTATTCATGTACTGTTATTGAAAAGTGTTACCAAATAACCCTTTTATCCAGGTTGCATCCCAAGTCAGTTTCAGTAGACTCTATTTCAAAATAATTTTGTCATCCTACATCAGACAGAAAATAATAATAAACACAAACACAGCTAGTCAGACTGACCAGTATAGCAGTCTTGGCATAGATGCTGTCATTATTAACATAACATTGTCCGTCATTGGGTTGGACAAGGCCTGCGATTCTGCCATCCAGTGCGATGTGGCTTGTAGCGTCTGTAGTAAACACCAGCAGATGGGATGCATCAGGCCGCCACCCAATTTTATCCTAATACACAAATAGAAAGATGAGATAGATAGATAGATAGATAGATAGAGAGAGAGAGAGAGAGAGAGAGAGAGAGAGAATTTTCATGCCTGTTCAAGGAATGTCAGTGTCTGCCCATGCTGGGTCACATTTTCCACACTTTTCAACCTAATCATTATCTGCTGCTTCTGTAATGTATGTGTGATTACCACAGATTAAGAATTTCAACATTGAATTTCAAGAATTTCAAAAGAACAGGAAACCAGCTGATTTCAAAAGAACAAGAAACCAGTTGATTTAAACCCTATATATAATGGAAGTTTAAGGCAGATGTTAAATTCTGTCAATAAATGTTTGAAATATATATAGACTATATAACATCAGTACAAAACTACACCCATTACACTCTAACTATAAAAGTGTGAGCATGAGACTGACATGAAATAAAGTCCAAACTAAAGCTGGTGTAAAGTTTGTTCTTCTGATTGGCTTACACTTTTTTTTATACCAGTTTAAGGATTCATTAAAAAATATTTGACTAAATGACTCAGAAAGCGTTCTATAGAAATATATAGTTTTACATAAATGTTCATTACTGAAATTCGACTACTGTCCTTAGACTTCCATTATAAGTAAATTTTGAGTAAATTTTTAAAAATTCTTTTCCAGGGAAACAAAATTCTTGTATGTGGTAATTGCACATGCGTTAGAAATGCCATGGATACAAATCAGGTTGAAAATACTGCATATTAGTTATTTATATTACATATTGTTTTACAGTATGCATGCCATTATAAGTGATAAATGGGAAAAGGTCTTTCTAAAGTAATAAATATAAAAATGAATTAATTAAGGAATAAAACACAAAGGGGCATGCTGTTATTATATTAAATTTTATGCTATTATATTATGCTATGTTTTATGCAATTATGCGGCCCTCTTAAACCACAGCAATTTGTCAGTGATTTAAATTTTTAATTAATGAATGACACTTACTTTTTGTAACATTTAATGTTGTAGAATGTCTGTATGACAATTTAGTTGATGCTACTACTTAAATTATAGCACCTATAAACATGGGTTCCCTAATCAGCCTCTTTTTTCTCTCTCTTTTGAAGTTAAGAAGAGAAAAAAAATATAGCTTGTCATGTTACTTAAAATGGAAAGTGCAAAGGTCTCTGTTCTGAAAACTTTCCTGTGGCGGAAAACTTACTGACCATTACGAAGCTCAGAGATGTTAAACAAATGTCTCCTAACATCTCTGTAAATGTTTTTTAAAAATACTTTTGCTATTGGGCTTAGATTACGTGAGTTGCTGCCATATAAATCCTTTTGAAAAAGCTGAAACTATAGAAATGATAACGTATAAGAACAAGCGCATTAATATAATCCTGCGATTTGAATTACAGCCAGCACAACTGTCAGAGCTGCTGTTATAGAAAATGAATCAACATTAAAGTTTTATTAAATTAAATCAAGAGCGTGTGTCACCTTGCAGACCACAGCCTGCATGATGGCATCAAATCCTCCTTCTGGCGAGTCTCTATTCCGTGATACTTGCTGTTTTTTCACTTCCTCTGTGAAACGATTCACCTGCTCTGTCAGTGACAGGACGTTCTTATAACCGAATTGCGGTGAGCAGGTGGTGGCAATGCTGCAACACCCACAATGCAAAAGAGGTCAAGCACAAAAAAAGAGACAAACATAACAATTGTACCAAAGCTGTAGCTTTTCACCAGCAGCATTTATATTTCTATGGTTCAAATCTTTGATTATAAATATTTCCTTGATTTAGGAAACTTTATGTTGCCGTGAATCCATTTGCATATACTATATATGAAAATTCTGACACCATCTCACCCAAGGCAGGGGTTGCTTATGGCCTCGTTTGGAAACATATACATGTATGGGGAGAGTGTTTTGTCCACAAATGCCCCGAACCCCATGCGCAGGTTACTGGTGGTACTACCCATAGCTTCAGCCAGGTTGCTGCCGAGGGAGCGGAGACTGTCTAAGTCGTCTTTCATAGAATAGGACAAATCCATCAGGTAGTAGAGGTCTACAGGGTAATCAGCCACCTGCCGAACGGTCACTGTAAAACGCTTTGAGTCATCTGATGACAACAGAGAGAAGGCGAAAGAGAGAGAGAGAATTATACAGTAATTATTAAAATGGTTAAATCAGGGATTTCTCATTCTCTGCTGGTTGGGACCCTTTTAGTGTAAAAATATTTCATGAACCCCCTTACGATCCAACTATTCAAATATTAAGCACATTAGGCAAATACTGTATATACCATTATGTTTACTTACTGAAGCTATTAGAGGTTTTTATTCCTAAACTTTCTTCCTATCAAACCTAAATCATTTATACTGGGTTTAAAGATATTAAAGATTGAAACATATTGTATTACATAAATAGTACTTCTTGGTTTTATTAAAATTGCAATTAGATTAAAGTTGATATTAACTATGCTATTTAAAGCTACAGAGGTTTAGATTAGGAAAGGATAACTTCCTGTAAGCTCGCATTAGCGGGCAGTTAAATAACAATAATAACTGAATATTAACTACAACTAAATCAGAAGTCATGGTTAGACTTGATGTCTACTATCATCACATCATGAAAAAAAATAAAAACCCTCTAGCTACGTTACCTTAGTGGTCCATTAAGAACCAGAGATATAATACTTGAAAAATAACAAATATGCTGACTCTGCATAAGGGTTAATATGTTCCTACTAATATCCAAATAATTGCCTGTGTTCAAACTGAGTACCTGGCCTCAAGGTCAGCCGGATACGCTGTGGTCGAATCTGAGTGATGTCACCAGTCGAGCCTTGAGCACGGTCACTGAGGGAGCGGTCCTCTTCCACTACAACGCTACTGACTGGAGATTCAATAAACTCTGCTCTACATCCAGACTGGAGCAGGAGGGACTTTAGGTTACAACGGGAAACACTGGAGCTGCTGGCACCCATGTCCTGATACAATCCATGCACACACATGAATGCACCCATTATTGACATTCTTAAGCGATCAGCATCCAGTGATGATAATACATGTCAAAATAAGTACTGAAATGTGCTGGGGACAAAAGTGACTGAAGGACAAAAAATGGTGCACGGAAAGCATTTCTGAAGTATTTTGTATAATCATGAAATGATAGTTGCATTAGAAATATTTTCAAAATTAGGTGATAGATGGGTATAAATGTCTTCACTGAGAGACAAGTAATGCCAACAATATTGGGCATGTCAAAAATGATCCTGCATTGCTTATATAAAATTGCTGACAGACATTTGTTTGCTTACAAGAATATTACAGATATGAATATTGTCCACACTCTTAAAACAAATCTGTTAAAACCAACACATAGTGTTATTTTTTCCAAACATACCTGTGGGTCTAGTTAATGACAACACATTTATTATTCTTAACATAATTAGCACATTGTCATTTTTAGCACAGTAAATGTGTTAACATTACACATTCTGTGTCAGACATGCTGTATTCTTTTGGCCTGAAATGCACCATAACAAGCTGAGGAAAAACAGACAAGCTCAATGCAGTTCCTGTCAATGCATTCAATAAGCAATCATTTAATAGCTTAGCAAATTTACATTTCAAAAGTCAAATTAAAGATTCATTCCTAAAAGTTATCCTTGACTGTGTTAAACAAGTTTGTACATTTTAATTTTATATACTTTGCTTAACTTTAGCTAGCATTACTCCATATGCTGTAGCTCTCAAATTTGTCCAGCATTAGCTCTTTATATGTTGCTAGGTTCTAACAGTGTAGACAGGACACAGTTTTTCTTTCTTGATGTTGCGGTCTAGCTTGTGTAACAGGCTTCTGTTGGTTTTGTGACTTCTAGCTAACTCAGATTAACATCAGTGTGTGAGACGTAGGATTTTTAAAATGGTCTCCATGCATAGTAAACCTTAACGGTAATCTGTACAAGAACTGAACTGAACAGGTAGTGTTCCTGTTTAAGAATCTCAAAGAACAAAGGAGCACTGAAGACTGTGGAAAAAAAAGTGCAGTGATTTAGATGCAATCTTAATGATGTCACAGGTTCTCTTGGACACTTGTGTAGCTGTAATATTTTTCTCCTTTCACACATTTTTAACACATATTTAACACATCATGACACAAAAAAGTGATAAAATACTAATAACACAAAAGCATTTTGTTAATTAACTTATTTTTTATCAGTTTTTTTTCCCTTTCACAAGTGCGTGGTGTAAGTTTGTAAGTGTTTACTAACTTTCTGAGAACACCAAGTGCAAGACGGATGAATGGACAAACACTCCTTGCAGGTTCTGACACCTCTGGAGGTACATATGTTTGAACCTGGGGATATACAAAACACACACATAGAGAAAGTAAAAATTTCTGTCTCTTTCTCTTTCTCCTCCTAGTCTTAAGTTTATTGCTCTTGCCTCTTTGTCTTGAGGGCATGATATTACCTCAGTCTTACATGATAAGCCATAGAGTAGCACAGACATGTATTCATCAGGCCTGAGATCATTACCAGCAGGGATGTTTGTGTGGTGTCTGTATGTTCTCAAACACACATTTTCTTTTCTTTCCATTTTACACAGGAGCAATGTGCTGATTTAGGGATTAACCCTGGATTTGTCTACCTAATAATCTTAACATCACATTATCTCGGTAAAATATAGTTTTCTATTCATGAACAAACATTTCATGAACACATCTATACCAACAAACACAGATGGACTAACTTTAAGTGAATGTATCTGTTAATAAAAATGATTAAAAAAAAATCATTACATGTAGAATGGCATCATGACACCTTGACAGTTGACAGTGACTGTGCTCTACCACTTTAGTCAATCTTTTAAAAAACATTAAAGCAAAGACAATAAAGTCAACTCACCTGAAACTGTAGAAAATGCTGTTAGAACAGCCAATACTGTGCAAATATAAGGCAAAAACATCCCCATTTGAGAGATCAGAGATGTTGAGGCTGATATCGCCTTGTTCGCTTCCTCTGTGTGTGTGTATGTGTGTGTGGGTATGCATGTGTCTGCAGAGTAATGAGTAGAGGGTAGACTTTTCCTCATTCTTTGGGGCTCAAACTCATGCATAACAGAATGGGCGGGAGAAACCATTGACTCTACCTCACCATGTACAAAAGTTTTTTTTTCTTCTCCAGTTAAAGGGGCAGTTTGTAATTATTGTAATTTACAAATGCAATGATAACACTGATAAGCCCTCCCTTTCCCACCAGCTGACTCCACCCTTGTGTTGAAACTACTTATGCCTTGTGAGTTTCCTTTTAGGGAAAAGTGGCAAATCTGAGCAACTCCATTCCAGCTGAAAGTGGAGCTAGACCGGAAAAATATAAACAAGACGCCTGAAATGAAACAAGCCAGATCTCTGCATGCTAATTTTGTGATTTAAAGTTACTCTAGGGAATCTTTGGAAGTTCATGATTATTATAGGTCTAAGAAACATGCACCAACTGCATCTTAAATGAAAACATTTATGTAACTATTTATATATATTTTTTGTATTTGTGTGTATTAGTTTGGGAGGAAATCAGCAATGATTCCTACAAATCGTAGGATTTAGGATTAAAAACACCTCAGCTGAGGCTTACTTAGTTCTTCTCACATGCATCCCATAATCCCATAGAGACATGATGGACTTTAGGTTACAACGGGAAACACTGGAGCTGCTGGGACTTATGTGATCAGCATCCAGTGATGATAATACATATCAAAATAAGTACTGAAATGTGCTGGGGACAGAAGTGATTGAAGGACAAAAAATGGTGCACTGAAAGCATTTCTGAAGTATTTTGTGCAATCATGAAATGATAGTTGCATTAGAAATATTTTCAAAATTAGGTGATGGATGGGTATAAATGTCGAGACAAGTGATGCCAACAATACTGGGCATGTCAAAAATGATTTTGCCTTTATACACCACCACAATGGATTTGAAATAAAACGATCAAGATGTGATCTAAGTGTAGACTTTCAGCTTTACCATTTAGGAATTAAAGCCATTTTCAGCAAAGTACCTCCATTTTCAGGGGCTCAAAGGTATTTGGACAATTGACTGACAAGAAGTTAATTGA
>CM075015.1:7192822-7219423 GCA_037576675.1 Pangasius sanitwongsei | reverse complement strand
CATTGTGGTGGTGTATAAAGGCAAAATCACAAAAACTCTGTCATTGTCCAAATACTTCCAGACCTAACTGTATATATATATGTATGTATGTGTGTGTGTGTGTGTGTGTGTGTTAAGTTTTTAAGGTGGAAAATGGAGTACTGGCCCAATGCTGGTCCATGTTTATTACTTTAAATGTTGTGATGAACTCATGTGAATCTGGCTGCCAGAACACAGCCACAACTCAGCCTTGATTAGACCACTGGCATGATTTGGTCCAGATGGCCTACTGTTAGTTTACCTTTAAATGCAGCACAACCATTAGATATGCTTGCTTGCATTTGTGCTATTCTGTCCAAATTCAAAATGCACTTAAAAACCTTAAATTTGCCTGCTTGCAGTTTTACCATTTTTTGGCCCAAAACACAATTGAAATTGCCATAACTTATGCCCATATGTTCATAAACGTGATAATATTCGGCCTGCAATGGTCTACTCCCTAGGGTATTATATATCATGCTAAGGGATCAATTTATTTTAAATGGCTTTTTCAAGTGAGTGAAGTACAGGTGAATCGAAAGTTAATCACTTTCAGCTTCTTTCCAGTCAACCCTACCCCTCTGTGGAAATGGTAAATGGCTGACAAATTAAAGAAAAAACAAGTGAATTAGTAAGGTACAAGTCCAATACAAGCCTCCAGAACAGCTTCAGTGTAGCTAGGTATAGAGCATAGAAGTCAATAGAACATTACTGGAGGGATGAAACCTCTCCAGGTATTTCCTCAGTTCATGTTCTGATGATGGTGGTGGAGAGCACCATCTAATACATTGCTCCAAAAACTCCTATAGGTGTTCAGTTGGGTTGAGATCTGGTGATTGTGAAGGTCATTTTAATTTTCATCATTTTCATCCTCATGCCCTATCTTCAAGATAGAAATGTTTCAAAATGGGATAAAGGTGATCATTCAGAATAACTTTGTATTGATTTCCAGTGACCCTTCCCTCTAAGGAGACAAGTGAATTGTGCTACCTTCTGGTTCTACTTCTAGCATGCAGCCTAATTTACACATACGTACACTCGTTGTTGCCCGCATTGATCCTTGCACAGGCATCGAAGAGCTGAAATCTGCCTGAGAATCAGAATTGGGCATGAGCCCTCAGTTATGCAAGCTGTCATGGAAGCCTGGAGTCAGATGCAATTGATAAGCAATTAAAACAAAAAGCAGAAAAAGAACCAAAAACTAGAAAAGCTAAATGGACTAGACTAAGGCAAGAAAAACCCAACATGAAAATAGAAATTACTCATGGTGCAAATACAACATAACAGCAGCAATACAATGCTTCACAACCGAGGAGGGAAAACACAGAACTTAAATAGGGTGAAATTAGATAGAGAAACACAAAACAGGTGTGCACAAACACAGGATGCGAAGAAAACAACAAAAGATGAAATTCAAAAAATGAGTGAGGGTGCCCTCTGGGGGTCTAGGGAGGAATTGTGAATGGTGGATGTGACATAGCACCCACTCTGCCCCCCATGGCTCCTGAAGTACCCTAACTTAGGAGGGCCTGGACCCCCTGGGTAGAGCAATGAACATTGCGAGGCCAGAGAGAGGAGCATAATGACAGTAAAGCAAGGGAAGGGGGTGTGTGGGTTGGGGGTGTAGCAACATCCCCAGCGCCCAGTGGAGTGGGGTGGGGGATGAAGCCATCAGCTGGGCAAGGAAGAAGGGCAACAATGAGATTCCTGAACTGGGCTTGTGACCTTTCCCCCCACAATTCCACCCCCACTACTCTGCATTGATGTTATTCCAATTGCTGGCCAGTTTTTCAAGCTGTTGGTTCTCCTTGAGGAGAAGGACCTACTCTGCCAACTCCTGCCTTAGCACCCACAATTCTACTGCATCCATGTTTAGGTGAATCCAAGGAGTTGGATTCAATTGCAAAAGTCTTTAATGGCTAAACAACTAATAAACAATCAAAAGACAAAAAAAGAACCAAAAATTAGAAAGGACTAGACTAAGGCAAGGGAAAGAAAACCCAACATGGCAGGCTATCAGCACTCTCTGCCAGGGTGCACTCATTATTCAAGTTTAGAGAAACAGAAGCAGACACAGAGTACATCGGGGTCTCTGTATAAGAGGCAGCTATACGAAACTCCTCCAAATTCTGCACTTCATTACACTGTTGCATTGCTGCATTCTTCATGTCTCATGTCCGCTCCAAATCCTCTCCGTTCCAGCATTATAAAGTGGCTCACTCTTCCAATTCCAAAGAGCCCTTCTGTTTACTTATGTTCCTGCTGTGAAAATACAGCAAAGAAGCTTACCTTTGTCTTCTTAGGGGGCTCCACAGCCATGTTTGCCATTCACATCACTTCCTGCTGCAGCCATGCAATGTCAGAGGAAGGATAATTTTCAGCTATATTTACATAGCCTGTGAGCTTACCACATTGCAATTGGTATTATGCTGCATTTAGATTAGGATCTGTAAGGGCTTTTTGGAGATTCTCCAGTCCCAAAAAATCTGCCATTGATCACTGTAAAAACCTCACCACCTTGACCTGAAGTTTGAAAGTTTAAGATGTCACAACAGGTCCACAGAATCCTTCTACATAATGACCCAACTAACAGGTCATGTGTCTTTTCTAAGAACACAGTAAACCATGGTGAAATTAATAATATGCCAAACACTAGAATTACTGTCATCCAAGGTGTGAGTTATCTTTTAATAGAGGAGATTTAACAATAACAAAACTAGCAAAAACAAAGGATTAGAGCACTTTATTAGAGCATCTAGAACTCACTTCCTCAACAGAAGGAGAATGAGAAAGAGGACAAGCATAACATGTTGGGAACCTTTTATAGGCTACCTACCTGGGGTCATGGTCTTGAGGTGGCTACTTTGCTATTGGTACTCTGCAAGGAAACAAGCAAATGAGAATACTTCACTAGTTTTGAAGGAATCTCCCTGGCAGTCCAGATTGTAAGGAAGTACATCTATTTTAAATAATTTAGATAAAAAATTGGTCACTGTGTATACTTTCTATATATGTACTATTATTTGTTCTGAATGCAGGAGTCCCACCAAGTGAATACAATCTGCCTGTAACACGCAAGACTCAGGAGAAGTTTGAGACACCATGTGCTGGGGGTTTATTACCAACAATCCACAAACCAAAATCACTGTGTTTATTCAGGCAAAAAGGTGAACCACAATCTACAAAACACAGGTACAGAGGGCAAATCCAAGAGAGTAGTCAAAATACTAGGCATGGGTCAAGACACATGATAGGCAATAACTAGGAATAATGCTCAGAATTTACACATGCAGACATTAAGGCAAAACGTCATAATATATTTGAGTGTCTTTTGTCCTCATATACTGAACAAACAAGAAGTGAGTAGTGGTTCAAGCCTCAGGGAAGGAGGACCTCTGCTGGCAGGGGAAGAGAAATATCCCAAGCTAGAATGACTGCTGGTTCATTTGATACGATACATGTGGGTACCTCAGTCTTGTATACCCAGAGTAGTCACTGTTTGCCTTAACAAAATGAAATTGATCTGATAATTTACTTCTCTGACCAAATCCTTCCTTAACTGGTCACTGACTTTTGGTGGTCATCCTCCTCTAGGTAGAGACATAGTTGTGCCATATTCTTTCCATTTTGAATAAGGGATTAATTATGCTGCATGGGATGTTCAAAGTTGTGATATTTTGTTATAATCAAATCCTGGTTGAAACTATTTCTAGAACTTTGTCCCAGACTTGTTTTGCTCCTTGGTCTTCATGATGCTGTTTGTTTGCTCTCTAAAAGACTCCTTCCAGGAACAGGTGAATTTATATTGAGATCCAATGACACTTTAATTGCATGCAGGCAGACTCCATTCAACTAATTATGTGACTTCTGATAGCAACTGATTGTATAAGAGTTAATTTAGGGATTTCGCAGCAGCAGAAAGGGGGAAACTTATGCAATTACAACTTTTACATTTTATTTGCAAATCATTTTGCAAACTATATTGATTTTCCCCCACTTCAATATTATGGGTTATTAGATTCTTGACATATAATCTAAATTAAGACAATTTCAGTTCAACACTAAATAAAATATGGAAAAATGCAAGGGGAAAGTACTTATGCAAGACACTGTAATACTGCTTATTATTAATAAAATTCGATAAGTAGCAATAGTGTTAAATAAACAAAACAAAAATAGATAAAATGTAGATTAAAGTGTTTAACGTTCAACTCATTCAAGTATCCTCTTTGTAAGTTGCATGGGTGCAGAACTCAAATGTGTAAACTCAGCAGGGGTTTTATTAGAAGAAATCCAATAATCCAGTCATTTCGATGGCGTGGGGTCGTATTCCACCTCTGCCAAATCCTTTTTTGGCAGTGGTGGCTCAACGATTAAGGCTCTGGGTTACTGATCAGACGGTCACTGCCAAGCTGCCACTGTTGGGCCCTTGAGCATGGCCCTTAACCCTCTCTGCTCCAGGGTTGCCGTATCGAGCTCTGACCCCAGCTTCCTAACAAGCTGGAATATGCGATGAAAAGAATCATATTGTGCTGTAATGTATAGGTGACAAATAAAGGCTTTTTCTTCTAATCATGGACATAGCATGGGTTTAATGGCAGGCAGAAACAAACAAGGATAACCATAATCATACACAAAACAAAAGCACAAATCAAAACCAGGAAAGCCAAACAGGAACATAAACTGGGGACAACAAGGAAACATGGCTTGGTAATGCACATTAAATGAACATTTGAACTATGATTTAGTTGAGACATTTAAAAAAAACACTAATATTCTGTCATGGTGGCAACCCTAGGATGAGCTGACATGACATTCTCAGGCTGTTGCTGCTGTGACTCACACCAGGAAAAGCAGAGCGAATGATATTCTTTTGTGGGATGTAAAAGAAATATGAATAAAAGTATACAAATGTATGGCCTGTTGAAGCCAAGTCTGTATGCAGAATGAACGGAACGTCTTTCATGTTGAATCTCACATAGTGTTGCGTTCTGAAACAACAGACCAATAAAAAGAGAAAATGTACTGCATACCCTAATAATCAGATGCTTGCTGTTAGCGAACCAGGCCTGCTGGGATGGTTTTATACGACAGGGGATGAGGGGATGATTGCGTTACTGCCAAAAAAGTGAAACACTAGACAATCACTTCTTTCTCTCTCAGTTCTCTCTCTCTCTCTCTCTCTCACACACACACAGACACACACACAAGTCTCTAGCCTGTTGCTTAGTTACTGCCATCAGCATGTGCTGGAATTATGCTGGAGATATTGGGGAGCGAGGTGAATGGGCATTAAAGGATCTATGTGTTCGATTTCAGACATAATGAATCCATTGCTTCCAGAGCTTACTGCTACCATTTATTATACCAAATATCTTACAGAGAACATTTGACCTGGCCAAATCACCTTTGATCATTTGATCTTTGTTAGAGCATTTGCTAAGTTAACAAAAAAGGTGGATATGAAGACCTTAAAACCTTAGTAAATTGCAAGAACTCCATTTGCAGCAGCACAAGCTTGGTGACTGTTTACAGGTTCAGACAGTATGTATGTGTGTTTGCTTTTCCTCAGTGTGGTGGCTGTGTTAGTGTAGGTTAGCTCCATAACAGGTGTATAACTGATGACACTGTGTTTGTGTGTGCTCATTTTCTCCACACAGCTTTCTGTATTGATTACCTTTATAGCTCCCGATGACATTTCACATCTTTACAAAAGCATTTGTGTGTGTGTGTGTGTGCACATAAGGATGGGTAAAATCTCTGATACTTGTATTTGACAGAGAATTTTTTTTTTGTCTTATTTGTATAATGGTTGTAGCAAAAATCAATAAGCAATTTGTGTCAAAATAATGCATGCTTACATCATATAAACTGATGCACATGTAATACTGGTGGTTTTTATAGCAGAGACTCACACCACAGCTGCTCAACATCTAGAAATTCTCTAAGGCATCTTCTGTAAATAAACAGTTCACAAACAGTGCAACAGCTTCTAGTGTATTGACCGAATAGTTTACAGTATATTTCAGCATATTGCTAAAATTATGATTGATGTTTGCAGCAAACTGGAGTTAGTGAACAGGATGGTCTTGTAGCTATGCTAAGAAAACTTTAACAGCAGGTTAACATTAGCGTATATTAGAGTGCAAACTATACAAAAACTATACAATCGTATCCTGTACGTTTTATTTTTTGGAGTTAGCAAAATCTAGCTAGTACTTACTGCCAGCTAACTCTTTGTAAACATGAAATAAATAATCTGTTGTATTTTTAATGATAGTGGCAATTAGAGGGGTAGAAACAAAAATTTGCTTCAAAAGTGTGACAGAAGTGCCTTTGCTACAATTAAGAGGGCAACAGAGGGATGGTTGTGGTAGATGGCAAACTAGTGGTTAGTTAGTAGCAAGAAATGTTAATCGATAAGCTAATGTAAATAAAAATTGTTATTTAATATTTAAATTTGTTAAGCAACTCTACACAAGTAAACTAAATTACATGAGCTGGTGTGGTAATGAATTCATACAGCAGTTAACATACCATTTAAATAAAAAAACTAAACTAGCCAGCTAATTCACAAAACAGTTTCAGATAGATATTTACAGATTTGTCTTCACAATGAATTAATTTTTTTTGGGGTGTTTGTTAAAGTCTTAATTACATGGGACATAATACTTTAGAAATCAGATACTGTATAAAGTGATTCATGATTTCTGAAGGTTTTTGATGGGTACCTGGCATTAGCAGTCGTCTATCAGAACACTAACATAACTTTTATCTACTGAAGAGGCACTCCTGAGGTCATATCGCTCTTACAAAAATTAATTTAGCATTTTCACAATCTAAAATTGTGTATTTTATTTTTGGGCTTTGTTACAGTATTTTGCATTTTAATTTTGATACAATTATATTTGGGGTATTTTGTAATACCTATCAAAATACATCCACGAGTATTTATGTCTATTCTCAAATTCACACACACACACACACACACACTTACTGTCTTTGTCAGGACCTTTCCTTAACGGTATGCCTAAACCCTAACTTTAACTCCAGTAACCAAAAAGAAACCTTTTAGCTCTTTTAGTTTTTTGTTTGTTTGTTTGTTTAAATAAAGCTACAGAAAAAAAAGTTTTCCTTATGGGACCGGTCAAATGATGTCCTCAGGGGGTCAACCCTCCATATGGGGACATTTAATGCCCACCAAGATATAAAAACATGCCCACACACACGCATGCACGCACGCACGCACACACACACACACACACACACACACACACACACACAGCCTTGGGATGTCTTTGGGATGTCTTGGGGGGATTTAAGGTCACAGCAGGCTAACAGCTCATAATGTGCATTTAGAATGAGGACTATGGAAGAAGCTGATCTTTGACCAGAGTGAGAATTTCAGTTTGCTTAACCCACTGGGGACTGCAATGAAAAAGGATGGAGCTAAGAACACACAAACACACGTGTGTATGCTTGAGACCCTTATCTTAACCCATAGAAAAACTCATCTCTCCTCAAATAATTGTTTCTTTTTATATTGTGCTATCTGTCTATGTGCTCATTCGCATGCATGGGTGTGTGTGTTTGTGCTAGTTTGGTTTGTGTGTGTCTACAGAGTGTAATGAGACTGCACAGGGCAAGTTCTACTCAGTATCCCTTGCATAGAGAGAGAGAGAGAGAGACAGAGAGAGACTGTTTTAATTAAAGCATCATAAGCCTAGCAGTGCTTCCGCTTACTCTCTCTGTCTCTCCCACCCTCTCTATCTCTCGTTTCTCGCTCTTGCTCTGACGCCAACCTTCTGCCAGCCTTCTGCCAGTCAGTGGGGTGATCCACGCTGCCTACATTGGATGGAGAACACATACTAGTTTTACTTTATTGTAGCTTGTGATATGACTTCTTAGAGTTACTTACAGTCACCCACAGAAATGAAAGCATATTTCTCTGTGCCAGCTCTTATTGAAGTCACATTCTCTGTCACTCACACATACACACAGACACAGACACACAACAGACACACAAAATCACGCTGTGACTTCCCTCTGTTCTTTTGGCTTGGGCTTTATTGCTAAATCATCTTGCTAGAACACATGGTGTGATATCACTACAGTGCCACGTAGAGAGACTGTGTGTCTGAGAGAGAGAGAGAGAGAGAGAGAGAGAGAGAGAGAGGAAGTGTTATGATTTAAGAAGACATGTAACATGCACAATTGCTCATAAAGATAACCTTTTATTGATCCCAAGGGGAAATTAGAGGAAAGAGAAATTAGAGTAAGGGCTAAAATAAAGTACTTAATTTCAGCAATAGCACTTTCTCTAAATGCTGATTATACATAAAAAGCAAACAGTGCGTTCCACTTTGTCTAGTCCATGCCGGGACTGGAGCTATAATCTGGGAGATCAAGATTTAAAAATAAAAAAGCCATTGACTTTAAATTATTATTACTTCCATAACCACTCTACACTGTTTCCAGTCAGTTTATTACTAAGCAGGCTGGGGGAGAAATAGTAAGAAATATCATATTACTTCAGTTTTAGTATCTCTCCACTGGCTTCCTGGTGTTTTTAGACTTGATTTTATTACTGGCTTCTACTAAAGCACTCAATAACGCTGAATGGCCTTTTTATAGTAAAGCTTTTAGACCCTTCTTCCTATAATTGATCAGCTAGGTCCTTGGAGAACAGGTTCAAGTACCTAAAACAAATTTAAACGCTGAAAGCCAAAATGCATTTTCAGTATATGCTTACGTCTAGCGGAATTGGCTCACATGCCTTTTCAATCCCTTAAAATTTTTTTTACCTAGGTACCTAGACCTGCCCCCAGAAAACTTTCTGTTGAATATAACTTTAAAGGTTCTACCATAGAAACAAAACAAAGAACACTTTGTGGTGATAGATAGAACAATAATAGGATCCAAAATCCTTAGTCAAGTGAAAATTAGAAAAATTATGACAATAAATTCCTCTGTCTTAATTCTTGTCAGCTTTCTTTATGAAGGTGTGACAGGCAACAGAGAACTGGATAAAATTAAGAATCTCTAGTAAACAACTAATTAAAAAAGGAGGGAAATGTAGCAGGAAAAACACAACTGCATGTAACAAAGTAAACTGTGTTTTTGTCAGAGTTAGTAAAAGCGTGAAAAAGAGTGAAAATTCTCTAAAACCACACTTACAATTAGTTAAATGTCAAAAATGAGTGTCAGAAATGTAGAGTAGTTGTGGAAATACTTTTAACAGCCTCAAAGAAGCTTTGTGCTTGAGAGATGCAGGATTCACCATATTGTCCATGCCATAAAATGATTATTAGTATCACCTTTAGTGCGATATATATAAAATACATTTGCCCTTATTTACCAAAGTTACATATGACCAAATCTGATCATAAAATGAGCATACTCAAATTCCACTTATCTCCTTATTCATCAGTTTCATCTTTGGTGTGTCTGTAAGATCATCTTCAAGTCTGCTTAGAGTTCATGAAAATTCAACATTTTTACAACCAGAAAAATTCTTGATTTGGAGTTCATTTTGAATAAAAATTAATATTGGAAATAACACTGATAACAGCAAGTATAGTAACTACGATAGTGTAAAATCAAACAATGTTAATAATCACCATTGCACACACAGAAACCTTGTACTATAATATAATTTATGGGGTTTAGTGTCAATACATTGGCTTTGTCTAGTGTCAATACATCATCTTTATCAGCTCAACACCTTTCACATCTTTATCAGCTCAACAGTCTTTCAGTTGAGTTACAGGCACATACACCTCCAAGAGGCACCACAAAGCTCTGATCTGGATGTCGAGGTATATAGGGCCAAAAGGCTCTTAAAAAAGCCCCTTGAATGTCATCCCAGGATTAAAAAAAAAATTAGCAACACTAAAACATCCATCCACCCATCCATTTTCTATATTGCTTATCCTACACAGGGTCGCGGGGGGAGCCTGGAGCCTATCCCAGGGGAACTGGGGCACAAGACAGGGTGCACCCTGGCCAGGATGCCAACCCATCACAGGGCACAATCGCACACACATTCACACACTCCAGACAATTTGGAAATGCCAATCAGCCTACAGAACATGTCTTTGGACTTGGGGAGGAAACCGGAGTACCTGGACGAAACCCCTGAAACACAGGGAGAACATCCAAACTCCGTGCACGTGGGGCAGGGGCAGGATTGGAACCCCAAACCCCGGACGTGTGCTAACCACTAAGCCACCATGCCCCCAACACTAAAACATGCCAGACACAATTTTATTCATTTTGGTTTGATTAATTTCTTTCAGCATTTTTTAAAATATGAAATAGGCGTAACTTAGGCATAATCACGTATTCAGGTACTAAAATTAATAAAAACCTTGTTCACATAACTACCCACTGGTGAGGCTCGAAAATAATATCAGTTTTCTGCCTGATGTTGACCTTTAACACTTTTATAAAAAAAGCACACTTGCTAACTGTCTACAGTGGATATAAAAAGTCTACACACCCCTTGTTAAAATGATTTAGTTCTGATGTAAAAAATGAAACCAAGATAAATCATGTCAGAACTTTTTCCTGTTTCTGTAGGATTTTCTTCCCACCTTCTTGGTTTCATCTTTTTTCGGAAGCCATGGTTCATAAGGAGCTTACACAGCCTGTATGATATCTCACTCGTTGAAAGGTATCGATCAGGAGAGGGTTATAAAAGAATTTCCAAAACAACCATGTACCATGGAACACCGTAAAGGCCATCATCAACAAATAGAGAAAATGGAGCACCACAGTGACGTCACTAAGAACAGGACGTCCCTCCAAAATTTATAAAAGGACAAGACAAATCCTCATCAGGGAGGCTGCCAAGAGACCTACGGCAACATTAAAGGAGCTGCAGGAATAACTGACAAGTACTAATTACTCTCTGCATGTGACAACAATCTCTTATATTCTTCACATGTCAGGGCTATGGGGTAGGGTGGCTGGATGGAAGCCCTTTCTCACCAAAAACATCCAAGCCAAACTAAATCACACCAAACCATGTGGCAAAATGTGTTACAGTCTGATGAGAATAATTCCAAAAGGTATAATAATTCCATAATTCCAAAAGGTATGTTTGGTGGAAAAAAAAAATCACCAAAAGAACACCATACCCACGGTGAAGCACGGTGGAGGCAGCATCATGCTTTAGGGCTCCTTTTCTTCAGCCGGAACTGGGGCTTTTATTGAGGTGGAGGGAATCATAAATAGCCACAAATACCAGTCGACTTTAGTGCAAAACCTCCAGGTGTCTGCTAGTAAGCTGAAGGTGAAAAGGAATTTCAACTTTCAACATGACAAAGACCCAAAGCATACATCCAAAGCAACAAAGGAATGGCTTAACCAAAAGAAGATCAATGTTTTTGAATGACCTAGCCAGAGTGCAGAATCCAACTAAAAATCTGGGGGTGACCTGAAGCGGGCTGTGCACAGGAGATGCCCTTACAATCTGGTGGAAAAGACTGAGTGGTTTAATAAAATCAAAGGCTGCTTCAATGAAGTATTAGTTTAGGGGTGTGGACACTCATGCAACTAAGTTATTGTAAATTTTGTATTTTTCCTTTTTTGCCTAAAAAAGTTTCAGATTTTTTATAATTGTATAATTTTTATACGTTGTAATTTCACATTAATGGTGGAAAAAGTTCTGACATGATTTATCTTCATTTCACTTTTTTACAAAAACCTGTCATTTTAACAGGGGTGTGTAGACTTTTTATATCCATTGTATGTAGGGCAGATCACAAGAGGGCAGCTGGTAATAAAAATTACAGTTACAGTTCTACTAATTTGTGAATGTGTCATTACATGTAACTACGTGACAGAGAGTGTGTGAGCGAGGGCAATACCGATCTGGTTGCTAAGGGACATCTTCACTTACATTGTGTTGCTAGGCTGCCAATTCCCCCAGCTAAGTGGAAACCTCACTGTGATCCTTCTCCTGCATCTCTCTCTTCCTCTCTCTGTCTATCTCTCTACCCAGCCCTTTCGCATACCCTCCCTCCTATTTTTCCAACGAAAATAACTTAACTAACCATCTGTCGCCATGCAAACAGGTCGCCTGTTGCTAAGGAACAAGTTGGAGGCCCGTTGCTGCATGGCTATATGCAGGCTATCTGCACACTATATTTATAGGATAGACAGTTAAATGCGTATACAGTGTGCATGTCAACATTAGTCTCGCCAATGAAAGGTGTCTAACAAAGATCTGATTGTGGAGGCAACTTTATTTTTTTGAGTTTTAATACAAAAATCTAGGGGAAGAGAGGAGAAGAAACACAACAGAGTGAGTCAGAAACAGAGCTCCGCTTCCTCTTTTGCGCCAGTCTCCATGGTCATTTCTAATCCCCTAAATGGATAAAGGGCTTATCCTGTTTACATCTGTGCTAATCCTAATTAGCCCTTTTAACCATCTTCAGTAAAGAAAAAAGTAAAACGCAGGGCCCAAGAGAGCGTATACATAATGGTGATGTACTCTTCCCACTTGTCATAAACATACATAATTAATAAAGCTAGCGTGCATAATAAAGCTGCTTGGTTTGTACAGGGATTAAGGATTAATATCGAACAACAATGCGACTCAGTTGTCGAATTGAACAATTAGCTGGAACTACTGAATTGTCTGCATCAATTATTTACATACACAGAGAGTAATAACAAGCTTTTATTACTGTGTGTGTGTAAGTGTATAATGGAGCTGGTGTGTAGGAAGTGATAAGTATACTGTAAAGTCTGAAAAACATACAAGGCATAACAGTGTAATGGCACCGGTTCCATAAATGAATTGTGTTTACACAATTATTTATCTATTAGTGTTTACACAATTATTTATCTATTAGTTTTTCATAATTGTTTGCAAGTAGTTCCAAGAAGAACAGTTGAATTATTTCATGCAAAAAATAATACAATCTCATCAGAATCACAGTTAACACCATGATAATGTCTAAGCCAAAGCCTTTTATGCTGCCTGATGTTTTGCCTGCTTTAGCACACCTGATTTAACACACGAATGCCTTATAATTAGCCGCTGAGTTGAGTCAGTGAATCAGTTGAGCAGTAAAAACAAAAATACTCTGCATAGTGGACTTAAGATCTAACTATACTCACCATCCGCTTTATTAGGTGGTGAACACCTGTAATGCATAAAGTCATGCAGGTACAGGTCAAGTTTTCACATCGAATATCAGAATGGGGAAAATGTGATCTTAGTGGCATGGTTGTAGATGCCAGATGGGCCGGTTTGAGTATTTCAGAATCTGCTGAGATTGTTATGTACAGCAGTCTCTAGAGTTCACATAGAATGGTGCTAAAAACAATTTGTTGGGCGATTCTTTGGGCAGAAATGCCTTGTTAATGTCAGATTGGTTTGAGCTAACAGGAAGCCTGAAGAAACTCAAATAAATACTATTTACAAGCATGGTGAGCAAAAAAGCATCTCACAATGCACAATTTGTTGAACCTTGAGGCAGATGGGCTACAACAGTAGAAGACCTCACTGGGCTCCACTCCAGTCAGCCATGAACATTAATCTGAGGCTTCAGTGGGCACAGGTTCACCACTACTGGACAGTTGAAGATTAGAAAAAACATTGCCTGCTCTTTTTCCAAGATGCATGGAAATCAGTTTCTGAAATATTCAAACCATTCCATCTGGTACCAACAATCACGCACATTTTTCCCCATAACATTTTTCTGCATTCTGATGTTTGATGTGAACATTAACTGAAGCTCTGGATTTTATGCATCGGATAATTGCACGAATATGCAGGTGTACAGGTGTTCCTGATAAGATTTTATCTTTATAAGATTCTATCTGCCATTTTGTCCTCACTCATATAGACCATAATAATACTAATATCACACTGTATTTGGTCTTGTCTTTTATTCATCCTTGAAATATGTATAAAATCAATTGTTCAATATAGCCTGGCAAAAATGTTCTTTTTTTTTTTCCATCTTTGATTATAATGAAAGGGTGTGTTTTTGTACATTTACACATTGGATTGCACTGTAGGTGGACTGATGTCCCGTTTAGGACACTTTTTCTTTCCTGGATGCCAACAATTTAGGTACAACATTGTAATTTCGAGTATACATTTTTATAATTAGTTCTCAAATCAAGTTTTTGATTGATCTCTTTTGTCCTAATGCCTTAATTTATTTAAATACAGAAGGTGGCCAGTCATTTTGGGCATTCCTTGTTTGTCAGTGTCATATAAGGGAGGCGACGGCAGATGCAATTGCAGTTTGAAGTTTTATAAATGAGACGGGCAAACAAATCCAAGACAATGTTCACAGATGTGGTTCAATAAACAGGCGAAAGGTCGGGCAATCAGCAAACATCAATACCAGGGCAAAATCCAAAATCACTAACTACAGAAAAGAACAAAGTCAGAAACCAGAATAACAGCACATAGAAATCAAGGGTTGGCCAGTTGAGGTCAATGTACAATGAGCGTTGCTTTGCAACATGGACATGGAAATGGCGTTCTTAAATACTGTGTGGTAGTGATTTGTTCAGGTGTGTGTGATTAGAAGTCTGGCAACTGTGAACATGACAAAGTCCATGGGTGTTGGGAAGTGTAGTTTGTCATGGCCATGTTTGTATGCCGCGGTGTGTTCTGGGACCTGGAGTTTCTTGCAGATTCCTCCGTTGACCTGACAGTCAGTTTGGTCTCAAAATGATATCTTACAATATCTTGTGTTTCTTTTCTAGCAAAGATAAATGATACATTAAACCTTAAAGTAGCAAAATGAATACATATTAAATGAAATTTAAAAAATGATCCATAAAGAAATCATTATTATTATATCCATTGACATTATAAACACATTAAACACATTAAACCAGTGGTGAGGGTTCTCCACCCCACTGCTCTCCCCTGCTTATGAAGCTAATTAGCTATTGATCACATAGCTTAGATAATTTGTTTTCCAACCAGTTTTCACAGGTATGTTACTTCCAGCAAACTTGAAGTGTTGTTATTTTTTTTTATAAAGCAGGAGGTTACCTGTGTTCAAATTAGTTCTGAGGTTCTTATTTTACTCAATTAGTGTCCAATTAATGTGCATTTCTGAGCACTGTTCATTTACAATAAGCATTTCAAACAGCTGCTTTCTGCTAAAACTGCAGTAAATAAAAGAGGTCATATAGGTTTAAAACTCGTTTTTAAAACTAGGTTTAAAACTATTTTTTTTTTGTTCAAATGTCTATAAGCTACAAAATGTGGAAAAAGTAAAAGATAACAGTGTGGCATGAGATTAAATTGCATTGTATCTCGGCAGCCTGGCAGTAAGTATAGAGCTGGGTGGTTCTATCTTTAAAATGACAAGAGTGGGAGCAGTTTCAAAATGACTAACATTAGGTAATTGGACAGATTTATAAATATATGAGAATAGAGACAGACATGATCGCTCAGGCTGTAGCCAACTGTGGGCCGGCAGCCAAAGCCTGTTAGGTTTACTGGCTCAGATAGAAGAACATGAAGAACTTTATGAACATGATCAGGGCTTTAAGCCTTTAGTTTTGTGCAAGCCAACAAATCAATGACTCAGTGGTCACCATCTCAGACAGGTTAATTAAGACAAAATGATCTCTGAGCTTATGTCATTCGAGCATTCATTTAAGCATTAGGCATTAAGCATTTGGCTGTTGTGTAGAGCATGTTAACATAGTCGGCACCAGACCAGGAATATTCTATTTTTTATATTCTATATATATTTAAAAAATTCTATTTTAATTCAGTCCTGGTCAACTAATGTATGATTTTTTGTACCAAATTAACATCTTATGTAAGAGGAAAACCACTTTGATGAAAATGACTTTGCCAGATTCATTTTTTTAAACATTTTAAACAAATTTGCTTACAATGAAAGAATGATCAGGATGCACTGTTGATGCTACCTTAACCCTACAGTGCTTTTGAACTATCGATCACATAGCTTATATCATCGCGTCCAAACCGTGCACACAGGTGTGTTAGTCTAACTCCCCACACACTTTAGCCAGGCAATTGGACCATGTTTTAGATCGGGAATAGAATCAGGTGAATGACAGCAGGGAGCCTCAAAGTACCTGGACTGAAAAGTTTGTATTTTCAAGAGATGGAAAGGTACAGAATAGATTGCTACCATGTCGGGAAAGAAAATCCCCATCTGCATCTCATTATTATGAGAAAAGCCTCTTGTTATAACAAGAAAAGATCTTTTTACTACAAAAAATCTTATTATTGCAAAAAAAAAAAAAAACCTCCCGTTATTACAAGAAAAGCAACTTGTTACAAGTAAGGCATGTAGTTATAACCAGAAAAGCATCTCGTTATTATGAAAAAAGCATCTTGTTATGAGATAAATGTGTTGAAAACAACATAATTGATAGATTCTCAAATCCCGTCCTTCACACAGCAACACTGGTCAGACCTTATTATGACTGCTGGCAGCTTATATGTAACAAAGCATAGCTTGTGCTGATGCCAATTCTTGCATCTCAGCTCAACTCTCCCAAATATCCTAAAGTTTTAATAAAAACCTGACAGTGTTTTACATAACAACATACTCAGCCTGTAGAGGTTTAATATGCTATTTGTAACCATGGCATTTCCCATGTCATTCAATTAATCAGCTAGAAATAAAGCAATGGCTAATAGATCCGACCAATTTTTGCATTTATATAAACCCTGGGATTTAGGAATGTGTGTATACTAATAACAATACCATCTGGACTGCTCAATGACATTAAAATCTCATTGTGCTTGAAACCAAGCATGAAGTATTATTTGACTAATTCTTTCATCCTGCATCATTTGTCAGAACATATCAATTGGTAACCATGCAGGCTATATCAATTATGCTGTTTTTATAATATATTTATCCGTACTAACAAGATGCGTTTCTCATAATAACAAGATGTTCTCTCACAGTAACAAGATACATTTTTCATAATAATAAGATGCTGAAGCTTTTTTCTTGCATGGCAGCAATGTGCTTCCGTAGAAAGGTGTCCTACACGGCATAGAAGTTCGAAAATTGCTCCTGAATACCCAACAAGATCCAGTAGCTTAATGAACAGAGGCCATTCTCAGAAGTGTCAGGAACATCTGGTTCAACTTTATCAGTAATAATTCAATAAATATTTTGCTGTAGTCTGGACATTCAGAACAGCATAACACATTATGTGACTTTCATACTGAAATAACAGTATGTTTCATACTCAAACTACAGTCGTTACTACTGGGGTTCCCCAGGAGTCAGTGCTTGGACCCCTGTTGTTCTTCCTATATATTAAATCACTAGGCTCACTCATTGACATAGTGAATACATAGTGATAAATAAATAAATAAATACTTGATCAATAAGAAAGTGTTTTAGTCATCTGTAATAAGTATATCTCATGGAAAAGGTCTGCATTCAGTGTTAAATCTATACCAGCTTTTTTATACACTTCCAGTAAACACAGAATAATGGATGTTTTGGAAGTATTTCAAGACTCAGTTGATATGGTTTGAATTTCCTACATACTATAGTCACTGGGAGCCTGAAGAAAAAAAAGAAACAAACCAAGCAGTGTGATCCCACAGGTTATTAAAACTGGCCATTTTAATGAGGGCTACAGAGGTTATGAAGGCTCAGTTCATATTTGCATATTCTGTAATATCATTACTGTAGTTTAAATAAATCCATGGTAAAATAATGAACGAATGTGTCATGCAAACATCCAGACTCACAGGACAAGAAACCTGCTTGAAATTGGCTTGCGCTGTGTTAATCTATAGTAGCCTGTATGTAAGAGTTTTATCATAGAGGAGACAGTTTCTTACAGAAGCCACTCTGTAATAAAGGCTTAAGTGATTCTTAGAAATCATTTGGATCAGTTTGCACCACAAGCTATTTATATGAAAGACTTTTAACGGACTACACAAAATCGGGCACGTCAAAAAAAGTGGACATGATCCCAGTGTCTCCAATATAAGTGATTAGATCTCTGGACTTTTAACACCACTGCTATAAATTTACTTTCTCAGTTTCTGCTATAAAGTTTCTCAGAAGATATTGCTTTCTATGTAAAGACCCATCACTTGAAACTTTAACAAGACAAAACTACTTACTGGCTAGGAATTATATTATGCTGGTCCTTTCAATCACTTTGGCACTCTCACAATCCATCTAGCACACATGGCTAAGAATCTTGGTGTGGCTTTAGAAGATGGGCCTAATTTCTCTTTTCACATTACATCAGCTGTTAGATCAATGTTTCTTTTTTCTTAAGAAGAAATAATGCACTGGTGAGCTCAGAAACCCCAAAAAGCCAAGAAGATCACAGAAAACAACTGTGGTGGATGACAGAAGAATTCTTTCCCTGGTGAAGAAAAACCCCTTCACAACAGTTGGTCAGATCAAGAACACCCCCAGGAGATAGTGTCAAAGTAAACAATTAAGAGAAGCCCTCACCAGAGAAAATACAGAGGGTTTTCCACAAGATGTAATACATTGGTAAGACACAAAAACAGAAAGACCAGATTAGAGTTTGCCAAAAACATATAAAAGACCCCATACAGTTCTGGAGCAACATTCTATTGACAGATGAGACAAAGGTCAACTTGCACCAGAATGATGGGAAGAGAAGAGATGGAGAAGGGAAGGAACTGCTCATGATCTAACGCATACCACCTCATCTTATAGTGTGGGCATGTATGGCTGCCAGTGGAACTGATTCCCTTGTATTTATTGATGATGTAACTGCTGAAAAAAGCAGCAGGATGAATTCTGAAGTGTATAGGGCCACATTATCTGCTCTGATTCAGCTCAATGCTTCAAAACGTATTGGCCAGCATACTTTTGTGATGTCTATGGGTTCCAGACTTCAGGCAGTCATTGACTGCAAAGGATTTGCAACCAAGGATTAAAAATGTCAATTTATGTTTATATTAGTTTGTCCAAGTCCTGTTGGACCACATCTAAAAAAAAAAGTGCTATAATTCCTACACAGTTTACATGATTTTGCTGTAAATATCCTCAAATTATAACTCTATACTCATAGTAATTATTTAATTTCACCTTCAATATACTGTGCTAGACAGCTGAAACAACAACGTTGTCGATGTCCAAATATTTATGGACCTCCCTGTAAATTTATATAAGAGTCTATCCCAATCCTCTTCCATTCAAAACCACATGAAACTGTTGTTACTTCAGCCATAGTGATAGAGATTATGCAAATTAAGTCTGTAATTTACAGAATGACTGATTCTGATTCATTGATAACAAATATGCAGTCAAGTTACCTATTAAAAATAACCATAATTCCATCCATCCATTCATTCATTCACGTAGCCTGAGCTCAGGATTGAACCGGGGACCTTTTACCTATCTAGATCTTAAATACTTCCTTAAAATCTTATCTTAAGTACTACCTGCTGCACCTCTGTGCCATCCTAATCTGATTACATACAGTATATGAAACAGCATCTACAATAGCTAGAGGAAATAAGGTTTTAAGGAAAATATGAATGAAATAAGATACTATATGGGAAAAAGTATGTGGACACCTGACTATCATACCCGTATGTGCTTGTTGAACATCCCATTCCAAAGATGGTTCCCCTTAGCTACTATAACATTCTTTTACAACCACTTCTTTTGGGAAGGCCTTATACTAGATATTTGAGCATGGCTGTGGGAATTTCTGCCCATTTAGCCACAGGAGCATTAGTGAGGTCAGGCAGTGATGTCGGGCGAGAATTTTCCATTCATCCCAAAGGTGTTCAGTAAGGTTGAGGTCAGGGCTCTGTGCAGGCCACTCAAGTTCTTGGCAAACCATGTCTTTATGGAGCTTGTTTTGTGCACAGGGACGGTCTGGCACATGTTTGGACCTCTTAGTTCCAGTGAAGGGAACTCGTAAAGCTACAGCATACAAAGACATCCTATACATTTGTGTGCTTTAAAATTTATGGCAACAGATTGGGGAAGACCCACATATGGGTGCAATGGTCAGGTGTCCACATACTTTTGGCCATATTGTGTAGTTACCTTTATTGCATGCAGTGTAAAGGTTTAGTAGCTTCTTGTGATGCTGGATTACTTTTTGATCATGAGAAGGCACCCTTAAATCAGAGTGCGCAAGCTAAATCTAATCCCTGTCTGATATGTGCTTCTTATTTGAACATGTAGATTTTTGTTCTATCAAAGAAAATCACCTTGGAGATGTTTCAGCTTTTCACATATGTACAAACAAGAAAATCCTTGACCTGTGTGAACTTATGGACTGACCACTCAAGAAATCTTAATGACCTGCTAAAAGTGTTTTTTCATTTAAAAAATATGAAATTCAGTGTTCACTAAGGGTTGCATAGACTATATTAGGGCAGTGGAAAAAACAGTGAGGAGGATGGTAAGGAGATGCAGACAGATGGAAAAGAAAGTAGCTAAATGTACTTTGTTAGTCTGAAAATGTTTCAGATTAGATCAAGTCAATTCTACAGCCAACTGTACAAGATTACACAGGAAAAGTTCTTTTTTTAAAGCTTTCTTTTGCTTTAATGGGCTGATAACATTTTGATATCACTTTACATGAAGTGGAGATGCTTGCATAACCCCACTCCCAACTGAAGGGGACTGCTCCTGCAGGTATTGTTACTGTCCTTTAAAGCTAAATAAAATTAAAATAAAATCATTGCACTGTGGCACATTAATTTACATTGTGACCAGCGATGTGTGAAAGAGCACGGGTTTCAGAGCCACGGGTTGCACATCACTATCGAATCAGCTAGTTTAGACTCAGTTCACCGGCACACACCAGCTCCTCGAGGCTGATCCAGACTTTTTAGTGGATGCTACTGAGGCTAAAGATGAACATGGCAGAAACACATCCTCGACACTGCATAGACATCTCATCCACCATCCATCATTAAGCTATAAGAATCTTCTGTGCTACCACACAAATAAAACAGCTTCAAATTAGTGATGTCTTGAAACAGTTTTTGCTTTAACTAGGGAAAAGATGACTAGTCGACTTCTATTTTTTTTTAAATTACTGGTCGATTAGTAAAAATATGTAGCTGTGCAACCACTAAGTTTTACAATCTTGTGTTTGCTTGTTTAGAAATGGCCAACAGTGTTTGCCACTCTGAGCTAGAGCAAGTAGTAAGCTATTGTTACTGATATCAGAAGAATGCCTGTTGAAAACCGTCATTTTGCCAAATCCATCCATTCTAGTATAAATAGGGTATTTTGAGAAATAGTAAGCTATGTTTCCACACACTTCCACATTGGATTTTCCCTTTGCTTTTTCTTGACAGTTGAGATAAACAGATAAACACATATAGCAGACTTCCGGTTGGAAACTGAATGAATTAAATAGACCCAGTTCAGAGTAAAATTGACAGTCTAGGTATCTATATTTTACAGAAAAAGTTTGCACTTGTTTTGTCAATATTGCCTTTTCTTGTTTCTTAATTATCGCTGCCTGTTCCTTCCCGTACTTTTCCTGACAGGTTGACATTTGCCCACCACCACACGCCCGCACGCTGCTCAGCAAAGTCCTTTCCATTGTCTTTCTAAAACAGAATTATTCATTTCTTCTGGCTTCATTTAATGACACTATGGTTTGTACTGTGTAAATAATCAAAGAGCTTCAAACCTCTGAGACATTTTGGCACATTTTGACAACTCTGAATGCCACAAGAGACTAGACTTTAAGTGGTTTTCATTTAGAAACAGCTATGGTGGGAGGGGTACAAGTGACAGCTGTGTCAGATAAAGTTAGAGCGGCTGTCGCCTACTCTGAAATTCTGCAGTAAGAAATGAATCCTGTTTTTTTTTCCACCAGAAAGAAACTTTTTGATTTGTGGATTTGATTACAGACAGTGGCAGTACACTGGGCTTCCTGGCAGTATTTATGCACTTGTAGCTATTTTCCTCATAACACACTTGAACTTCCCATTCCAAAGATGGTTCCCTCTTTGCTCCTATAACAGCTTCCGATCTTTTGGGAATTCTTTACACTGGATTTTTGAGCATGGCTGTGGGAATTTCTGCCCATTCAGCCACAAGAGCATTAGTGATGTGAGGTGAGAGGGCCTGGTGCAGAGGTGGCATTTTAATTCATCCCAAAGGTGTTCAGTGGGGTTGAGGTCAGGGCTCTGTGCAGGTCACTCAGGTTCTTCCACTCCAATATTGGCGCACTTAGTTCCAGTGAATTGAGATGACTCCCTTAAAATTTCCTTGCTAGCCCTAGATTCAGCTCTATCTATCTATCTATCTATCTATCTATCTATCTATCTATCTATCTATCTATCTATCTCATAGCTTTCTGAATTGTGTTCATTGTAAAAGGACAGTTTGTAGTTTTCAAAAATGTAACTCAGAAATGTAACGTCATCTCTGTATGTCGCTCTGGCTAAAGGCAACAGCTTGAAAAATGTAACTCCAAGTATGACTTCTCGCGACTTCATTCATATTGCATTTACTCATGTATGCTAATTCTAATGAATTTAGCATGAGATCAGGTTTGCAAGACAAGCAGTCAGTACAGTGATATCATTTGAAAAGTCAGAGTGTAACCTTAAGTGCCAAAAATTAGTGTACGGTTATATCCTTTAAATGTTCAACAAAAAGATAAGATTCAGTTACTTTTGTCATGTACATGTCATGTATATCTGATCTCCTGTCATTTAAAATTCCTGCACTTCCAGGGGTGGAATTTGAGGGATTAAATCGAGGCATACACTCACAGATTAAAAGTGTACTAAACTGTACCTTCTCTTGTTGCTGAGGTGGTACTGTTATGTTTTATACCTTTTATGTGTAACATAATGTGCCTATAGATATGAGGTATTGGAACTTAATTACCTTTTAGTCTTTCTAGATAGAAAATACCTACTTCTAGGTAAGAGATACTTCTAGGTAAAAGTTACCAAAGGTTTTTTTTTTTCTTTTTTTCTCAGAGACAAGGAAAGGGAGATTTTAGTACCTCTTTTTTTTCTGAGAGTGTATAGTGCACTTTCATGGACTGATGGCTCTCTGTCTTATTAGGACTAAACTGCCTTCTTCAGAGAGTTTTCTCTCTCTCTCTCTCTCTCTCTCTCTCTCTCTCTCTCTCTCTCTCTCTCTTACACACACAAATACACACAATGAGGCTATGAGACTATATGATGTCCACGAAGAGCGCAGTTTCATCGCTCACTAGTTCCCTGCGCCTTTACGCACCATCAGCCTCTTCACTCCAGCTGGAAGCGCCACCTGAGAAGGAGACAGCGGGACTTTCTACAAGATAAAAGTTCACAATTAAGCGGCTAATTCATTTCTAGCGGACTTTTTCCCCATGAGACGGCAGAAGCAGAAGCAAGCGCGCAAACAAGACGTCTGGTGAACATCTGCATGACTGAAGGACGCAGCTCGCTCCGCGCCTCGCCATGAACGCGACGATCTTCAACAGCACTCTGTTTGCGCACGGCGCTCTGCTCAACAGCAGTCAGCAGCTCGCGGGCACGCTGGTGGACGAGGTGAGCGCGAGCGACGGCGGCGGCGGCGCCGGTGGAGGATCTCTGGTGCTCGAGCCGGACGAGCGCAAGTTGTTCGTGACGCGCGCCGTGCAGATCGCGGTGCTGTGCGTGCTCTCGCTCACGGTCGTCTTCGGCATCTTCTTTCTCGGCTGCAACCTCATGATCAAGTCCGAGAGCATGATCAACTTCTTGGTGAAAGAGCGGCGGCCGTCTAAAGACGTCGAGGCGGTGATGATCGGACTCGGGTAACAGCACCGAGCGCGAGGACTGATCTGTGCACCGGGGCGGAGGATCGCCGCGCGCCGGGTTTCATGTTGTGCAGCGCGAGAATATGCAACTCGTTCATTTCGTCGTTTGCGTTTGTCGAGGAAAAGCTGAACGAGACTTTCAAGTGTCTTTAAAAGTCTCATTCATTACAGTGAATGTCACAGACATGGAATTTGCACGCTGAAAATATTGAGAATGTATCGATGTTTATTGTTTAAATTTTTTTAAAAATATATCTCTTATGTTAAAATGAATATTCGAGCCAGTTTGTTGCATTCGGGGTGTTTGACCTTTACAGTGAAAATATGTTTACACGTTTTTTACCTCAAGTGCAAAAAGAGAACTATTAAAACTTTTAACTTCCAAAATGCATGCAGCTGAATGGAGTAAATGTAGCCTATGCATCCGGCACCGTGGCTGTTTTTATTTTCGAAAGATGTTTAAGTGTATTTTTTCGCACGGTTGGAGGAAATATTTATCATCATTAACATTTGCACGTTTTCTTACGAGTGCTTGGGTTCTTTGCTGGAGATGCAGCATGTGCGATGTTCTTTCTGAGTTTTCTGTCTTGCACTTTCTTATGAAACTTCAGTGCTGCTGCATGAACTGTTTCGTACATAACGATGAAACTTGAAGTAATCCAGCGTGTGTCAATAGATTTAACCTTTCAATGTTGCTTCAATATTTTCAGCTTTTATTTTACTTGTGGACTTTCTTTTATAACAGTGGTCAGTCCCAGTTCCAACACTCTTGTCAAATTTTTACAGAGTTTTGCTACTTAAAACTGTAGCTTATTCTCTATTAACAGCTTTGACCTAATAGCTGGCACAGTAACTCATTATTCTAACTATTTCAAAACACCACCCAAGAAATATGTATTTAATACCTGAATTATATATTGTCTCTTAAAAACTGAATAAAGATTTGTGAATTTGTGAGTTTTTTTTTCTTTTTAAACAAATATACAAGGCTTGAAATAAAAACATGGAGAGAACAAAGGTCACCGAATTACACCGAATATTATTGTTGTTCTACAAAGGCAACTGTAAGTGTTAATTCATCACTGGATTTTTTTGGATGTTTGCTATTCGTTTCCTTATTCGTATTTAGAAATTATTGTCAACACATCCTGGCTAAAATATTTAATGCTCATATACAAAAATTCCAGAATCCAAAAAAAAAGAAATAAAGATAAAAACATAGGGCCATCATAAAATGATGAGAAATCTCAAAGAATGGCAGGAATGTATAGAGGCGGTGCGGAGGTCCAACACTAAAACAAATCTACCATGAACTGTAGCTGAACCCTAGATGACCTGTATATTTTTTTTTAAAGGCATAACTTTGCTAAACTCAGCAAAACCAAAACTCTGTTCTTTAAAACCTTGCATAACATCCTAAAACATCAACTGAGAAAATCATAGGCTTACTGAAAAGAAGTATGTTTCAGTTCAGGAGATGAATTTCTACCAAATAGTCCATGTACTGAATAACCTGAATATAATTAGGCCTGGGGTTGTTTGGCGATCTCTAGCCATTAAATCCACTAAATCTAGTGATTATATTAATTAATGGTTATAATAAAATAGCTAGACTGCAGTGCATATTAGATAACAATGCTGGAAAATAACCCAAACTCCATGCAATATATAATATTATAATGCAACTGGTGTGTTTATTTTCCTGGCAAATCAGGCAATACGCAAATTCATCGACTGAAAATTCTGCAGGAATTCTTATTCTTGTTCTTGGAGAGCACCCTAAGACATTTAAACTGAATCAACTATAAAATAAATGAAATGAAATCACATTTCATAGCTCATTAATAACATTAATGGATTAACAGGATTAACAGGCTTCTTTTTAAAAGTCCCCCTGAGGGGACACATTAATCAGACACATTACTGTAGACACGGTAGATAGCGACCTGAAACATTAACCCTACGACCCACGACTTGACTTCAGTGAACAATGCTTCTTAATATTTACTATTAATATTAAATATATATAACTAATTAATATTTGCAAACACTAGTTAAAAAATAGTTGTGCTTGGCGTTTCTTTACAGCTTGTCTTTCTTTTGTTTTTCTCTTACTAACACCTAGTGAGTTGTTTTAAATACACTATCCTCATGTTCCCACTTTAAGCCTTTAGTGTGTGTCTGGAACTCTCTCTACTTTTCCTCTTCTGTGAAAGCCCTCAATATTTTTAATATTAGCATTTTTTTCATATCTGGTAGAATCATTGGACTTCATTCTTGTTCTTGTTTGATTAGACTACTCTATTGTTTCTTCTTATCTGATCATTATTTCCTTTTTTTTTTTATATTTCTTTGTACTTTTAGCTTAGATACTGCTTATATTTTATTTAATGGCACTCATAATACCTGGACTGAAATCTAGCCTCAGAATTACATAGCCCATTAAAAACAAAAAACCTCAAGCATTTTCTAGGATTATTTAGAATTAAATAGAATTATTTAGAAGCAACTAGAAGTTTAAAAAAAGACAATTGTTCCAAGTGTTCCTCAGAGATGCACTGCCTTACCTCTTCTGGGTTTTCCCAGAGGTTTGTGGAGTTGATTGGACACGTCTCTTTCTCGAACCTTTCATTTCCACCTCCCAGAGCAGCTCCATAGGGTTAAGGTCAGGTGATTGGGGGTGTTTCATTACGTACAGCACTCAATTCCTATCCAAATCTCTCCCACACTGGCCTGCGGTGTTTAGTGTTGTGTAAATTATTCAATGATAAAAAAAATTGTTGAAGAGTTTTATATATATATATACGTGTGTGT